>CM066040.1:296684349-297031561 GCA_033557465.1 Ichthyophis bannanicus | reverse complement strand
ATAGGTTAGATGGTGAGATGCATGAGTTAGCTGGTGCGATGCATATCCTCCGCCTCCCTCTCTCTGGGATAGGTTTATCTGGTGAGATGCAATCCTCCGCCTCCCTCTCTGGGATAGGTTAGCTGGTGAGATGCATATCCTCCACCTCCTCTCTGGGATAGGTTAGCTGGTGAGATGTATATCCTCCACCTCCCTTTCTGGGATAGGTTAGCAGGTGAGATGCATACTCCTCCTCCCTCTCTGGGATAGGTTAGCTGGTGAGATGCATATCCTCCTCCTCCCTCTCTGGGATAGGTTAGATGGTGAGATGCATATCCTCCACCTCCCTCTCTGGGATAGGTTAGCTGGTGAGATGCATATCCTCCACCTCCCTCTCTGGGATAGGTTACCTGGTGAGATGCATATCCTCCACCTCCCTCTCTGGGATAGGTTAGCTGGTGAGATGCATATCCCTGCTCCCTCTCTGGGATAGGTTAGCTGGTGAGATGCATATCCTCCACCTCCCTCTCTGGAATAGGTTAGCTGGTGATATGCATATCCTCCACCTCCCTCTCTGGGATAGGTTAGCTGGTGAGATGCATATCGCTGCTCCCTCTCTAGGATAGGTTAGCTGGTGAGATGCATATCCTCCACCTCCCTCTCTGGGATAGGTTAGCTGGTGAGATGCATATCCTCCACCTCCCTCTCTGGGATAGGTTAGATGGTGAGATCCATATCCCTGCTCCCTTTCTGGGATAGGTTAGCTGGTGAGATGCATATCCTCCACCTCCCTCTCTGGGATAGGTTAGCTGGTGAGATGCATATCCTCCACCTCCCTCTGGGATAGGTTAGCTGGTGAGATGCATATCCTCCACCTCCCTCTCTGGGAGAGGTTAGCTGGTGAGATGGATATCCTCCACCTCCCTCTCTGGGATAGGTTAGATGGTGAGATGCATATCCCTGCTCCCTCTCTGGGATAGGTTAGCTGGTGAGATGCATATCCTCCACCTCCCTCTCTGGGATAGGTTAGATGGTGAGATGCATATCCCTGCTCCCTTTCTGGGATAGGTTAGCTGGTGAGATGCATATCCTCCACCTCCCTCTCTGGGATAGGTTAACTGGTGAGATGCATATCCTCCACCTCCCTCTGGGATAGGTTAGCTGGTGAGATGCATATCCTCCACCTCCCTCTCTGGGATAGGTTAGCTGGTGAGATGAATATCCCCCTCCCTCTCTGGGAGATATTAGCAGATGAGATGCATATCCCACCTCCTTCTCTGGGAGAGGCTAGCAAGTAAAGATGCATATCCCCTCTCCCTCTCTGAGAGAGGTTAGGAGCTGAGATGCATATCCCCCCACCTTCCTCTCCGGGAGAGATTAGCAGGTAAGATGCATATCCCTGCTCCCTCTCTGGGACAGGTCAGCTGGTGAGATGCATATCCTCCGCCTCCCTCTCTGGGATAGGTTAGATGGTGAGATGCATATCCTCCGCCTCCCTCTCTGGGATAGGTTAGCTGGTGAGATGCATATCCTCCACCTCCCTCTCTGGGATAGGTTAGCTGGTGAGATGCATAATCCTCCACCTCCCTCTCTGGGATAGGTTAGCTGGTGAGATGCATATCCTCCGCCTCCCTCTCTGGGATAGGTTAGCTGGTGAGATGCATATCCTCCCCTCCCTCTCTGGGATAGGTTAGCAGGTGAGATGCTTATCCTCCTCCTCCCTCTCTGGGATAGGTTAGCTGGTGAGATGCATATCCTCCACCTCCCTCTCTGGGATAGGTTAGCAGGTGAGATGCATATCCTCCGCCTCCCTCTCTGGGATAGGTTAACTGGTGAGATGCATATCCTCCACCTCCCTCTCTGGGATAGGTTAGCTGGTGAGATGCATATCCTCCACCTCCCTCTCTGGGATAGGTTAGCTGGTGAGATGCATATCCTCCACCTCCCTCTCTGGGATAGGTTAGATGGTGAGATGCATATCCTCCACCTCCCCTCTCTGGGATAGGTTAGCTGGTGAGATGCATATCCTCCACCTCCCTCTCCGGGAAAGGTTAGCTGGTGAGATGCATATCCTCCACCTCCCTCTCTGGGATAGGTTAGATGGTGAGATGCATATCCCTGCTCCCTCTCTGGGATAGGTTAGCTGGTGAGATGCATATCCTCCACCTCCCTCTCTGGGATAGGTTAGCTGGTGAGATGCATATCCCTGCTCCCTCTCTGGGATAGGTTAGCTGGTGAAATGCATATCCTCCACCTCCCCCTCTGGGATAGGTTAGCTGGTGAGATGCATATCCTCCGCCTTCCTCTCCGGGAGAGATTAGCAGGTAAGATGCATATCCCTGCTCCCTCTCTGGGATAGGTTAGCTGGTGAGATGCATATCCCCCACCTCCCTCTCTGGGATAGGTTAGCTGGTGAGATGCATATCCTCCACCTCCCTCTCTGGGATAGGTTAGATGGTGAGATGCATATCCTCCACCTCCCTCTCTGGGATAGATTAGATGGTGAGATGCATATCCCTGCTCCCTCTCTGGGATAGGTTAGCTGGTGAGATGCATATCCCTGCTCCCTCTCTGGGATAGGTTAGCTGGTGAGATGCATATCCCTGCTCCCTCTCTGGGATAGGTTAGCTGGTGAGATGCATATCCTCCACCTCCCTCTCTGGGATAGGTTAGCTGGTGAGATGCATATCCTCCACCTCCCTCTCTGGGATAGGTTAGCTGGTGAGATGCATATCGCTGCTCCCTCTCTGGGATAGGTTAGCTGGTGAGATGCATATCCTCCACCTCCCTCTCTGGGATAGGTTAGCTGGTGAGATGCATATCCTCCACCTCCCTCTCTGGGATAGGTTAGCTGGTGAGGTGCATATCCCACACCTCCCTCTCTGGGATAGGTCAGCTGGTGAGATGCATATCCTCCACCTCCCTCTCTGGGATAGGTTAGATGGTGAGATGCATATCCTGCACCTCCCTCTCTGGGATAGGTTAGATGGTGAGATGCATATCCTCCACCTACCTCTCTGGGATAGGTTAGCTGGTGAGATGCATATCCTCCACCTTCCTCTCTGGGATAGGTTAGCTGGTGAGATGCATATCCCTGCTCCCTCTCTGGGATAGGTTAGCTGGTGAGATGCATATCCCTGCTCCCTCTCTGGGATAGGTTAGCTGGTGAGATGTATATCCTCCACCTCCCTCTCTGGGATAGGTTAGCTGGTGAGATGCATATCCCTGCTCCCTCTCTGGGATAGGTTAGCTGGTGAGATGCATATCCTCCGCCTCCCTCTCTGGGATAGGTTAGCTGGTGAGATGCATATCCTCCACCTCCCTCTCTGGGATAGGTTAGCTGGTGAGATGCATATCCTCCACCTCCCTCTCTGGGATAGGTTAGCTGGTGAGATGCATATCCTCCACCTCCCTCTCTGGGATAGGTCAGCTGGTGAGATGCATATCCTTGCTCCCTCTCTGGGATAGGTTAGCTGGTGAGATGCATATCCTCCACCTCCCTCTCTGGGATAGGTTAGATGGTGAGATGCATATCCTCCACCTCCCTCTCTGGGATAGGTTAGCTGGTGAGATGCATATCCCTGCTCCCTCTCTGCGATAGGTTAGCTGGTGAGATGTATATCCTCCACCTCTCTCTCCTGGATAGGTTAGCAGGTGAGATGCATATCCCTGCTCCCTCTCTGGGATAGATTAGCTGGTGAGATGCATATCCTCCACCTCCCTCTCTGGGATAGGTTAGCTGGTGAGATGCATATCCCTGCTCCCTCTCTGGGATAGGTTAGATGGTGAGATGCATATCCTCCACCTCCCTCTCTGGGATAGGTTAGATGGTGAGATGCATATCCTCTACCTCCCTCTCTGGGATAGGTTAGCTGGTGAGATGCATATCCCTGCTCCCTCCCTCTCTGGGATAGGTTAGCTGGTGAGATGCATATCCCTGCTCCCTCTCTGGGATAGGTTAGCTGGTGAGATGCATATCCCTGCTCCCTCTCTGGGATAGGTTAGCTGGTGAGATGCATATCCTCCACCTCCCTCTCTGGGATAGGTTAGCTGGTGAGATGCATATCCTCCACCTCCCTCTCTGGGATAGGTTAGCTGGTGAGATGCATATCGCTGCTCCCTCTCTGGGATAGGTTAGCTGGTGAGATGCATATCCTCCACCTCCCTCTCTGGGATAGGTTAGCTGGTGAGATGCATATCCTCTGCCTCCCTCTCTGGGATAGGTTAGCTGGTGAGATGCATATCCTCCGCCTCAATCTCTGGGATAGGTTAGCTGGTGAGATGCATATCCTCCGCCTCCCTCTCTGGGATAGGTTAGCTGGTGAGATGCATATCCTCCGCCTCCCTCTCTGGGATAGGTTAGCTGGTGAGATGCATATCCTCCACCTCCCTCTCTGGGATAGGTTAGCTGGTGAGATGTATATCCTCCACCTCCCTTTCTGGGATAGGTTAGCAGGTGAGATGCATATCCCTGCTCCCTCTCTGGGATAGGTTAGCTGGTGAGATGCATATCCTACTCCTCCCTCTCTGGGATAGGTTAGATGGTGAGATGCATATCCTCCACCTCCCTCTCTGGGATAGGTTAGCTGGTGAGATGCATATCCTCCACCTCCCTCTCTGGGATAGGTTACCTGGTGAGATGCATATCCCTGCTCCCTCTCTGGGATAGGTTAGCTGGTGAGATGCATATCCCTGCTCCCTCTCTGGGATAGGTTAGCTGGTGAGATGCATATCCTCCACCTCCCTCTCTGGAATAGGTTAGCTGGTGATATGCATATCCTCCACCTCCCTCTCTGGGATAGGTTAGCTGGTGAGATGCATATCGCTGCTCCCTCTCTAGGATAGGTTAGCTGGTGAGATGCATATCCTCCACCTCCCTCTCTGGGATAGGTTAGCTGGTGAGATGCATATCCTCCACCTCCCTCTCTGGGATAGGTTAGATGGTGAGATGCATATCCCTGCTCCCTTTCTGGGATAGGTTAGCTGGTGAGATGCATATCCTCCACCTCCCTCTCTGGGATAGGTTAGCTGGTGAGATGCATATCCTCCACCTCCCTCTGGGATAGGTTAGCTGGTGAGATGCATATCCTCCACCTCCCTCTCTGGGAGAGGTTAGCTGGTGAGATGGATATCCTCCACCTCCCTCTCTGGGATAGGTTAGATGGTGAGATGCATATCCCTGCTCCCTCTCTGGGATAGGTTAGCTGGTGAGATGCATATCCTCCACCTCCCTCTCTGGGATAGGTTAGATGGTGAGATGCATATCCCTGCTCCCTTTCTGGGATAGGTTAGCTGGTGAGATGCATATCCTCCACCTCCCTCTCTGGGATAGGTTAACTGGTGAGATGCATATCCTCCACCTCCCTCTGGGATAGGTTAGCTGGTGAGAAGCATATCCTCCACCTCCCTCTCTGGGATAGGTTAGCTGGTGAGATGGATATCCTCCACCTCCCTCTCTGGGATAGGTTAGATGGTGAGATGCATATCCCTGCTCCCTCTCTGGGATAGGTTAGCTGGTGAGATGCATATCCTCCACCCCCCTCTCTGGGATAGGTTAGCTGGTGAGGTGCATATCCTCCACCTCCCTCTGGGTTAGGTTAGCTGGTGAGATGCATATCCTCCACCTCCCTCTCTGGGATAGGTTAGCTGGTGAGATGCATATCCTCCACCTCCCTCTCTGGGATAGGTTAGATGGTGAAATGCATATCCTTGCTCCCTTTCTGGGATAGGTTAGCTGGTGAGATGCATATCCTCCACCTCCCTCTCTGGGATAGGTTATCTGGTGAGATGCATATCCTCCACCTCCCTCTGGGATAGGTTAGCTGGTGAGATGCACATCCTCCACCTCCCTCTCTGGGATAGGTTAGCTGGTGAGAAGCATATCCTCCACCTCCCTCTCTGGGATAGGTTAGCTGGTGAGATGGATATCCTCCACCTCCATCTCTGGGATAGGTTAGATGGTGAGATGCATATCCTCCACCTCCCTCTCTGGGATAGGTCAGCTGGTGAGAAGCATATCCTCCACCTCCCTCTCTGGGATAGGTTAGCTGGTGAGATGGATATCCTCCACCTCCCTCTCTGGGATAGGTTAGCTGGTGAGGTGCATATCCCACACCTCCCTCTCTGGGATAGGTCAGCTGGTGAGATGCATATCCTCCACCTCCCTCTCTGGGATAGGTTAGATGGTGAGATGCATATCCTGCACCTCCCTCTCTGGGATAGGTTAGATGGTGAGATGCATATCCTCCACCTACCTCTCTGGGATAGGTTAGCTGGTGAGATGCATATCCTCCACCTTCCTCTCTGGGATAGGTTAGCTGGTGAGATGCATATCCCTGCTCCCTCTCTGGGATAGGTTAGCTGGTGAGATGCATATCCCTGCTCCCTCTCTGGGATAGGTTAGCTGGTGAGATGTATATCCTCCACCTCCCTCTCTGGGATAGGTTAGCTGGTGAGATGCATATCCCTGCTCCCTCTCTGGGATAGGTTAGCTGGTGAGATGCATATCCTCCGCCTCCCTCTCTGGGATAGGTTAGCTGGTGAGATGCATATCCTCCACCTCCCTCTCTGGGATAGGTTAGCTGGTGAGATGCATATCCTCCACCTCCCTCTCTGGGATAGGTTAGCTGGTGAGATGCATATCCTCCACCTCCCTCTCTGGGATAGGTCAGCTGGTGAGATGCATATCCTTGCTCCCTCTCTGGGATAGGTTAGCTGGTGAGATGCATATCCTCCACCTCCCTCTCTGGGATAGGTTAGATGGTGAGATGCATATCCTCCACCTCCCTCTCTGGGATAGGTTAGCTGGTGAGATGCATATCCCTGCTCCCTCTCTGCGATAGGTTAGCTGGTGAGATGTATATCCTCCACCTCTCTCTCCTGGATAGGTTAGCAGGTGAGATGCATATCCCTGCTCCCTCTCTGGGATAGATTAGCTGGTGAGATGCATATCCTCCACCTCCCTCTCTGGGATAGGTTAGCTGGTGAGATGCATATCCCTGCTCCCTCTCTGGGATAGGTTAGATGGTGAGATGCATATCCTCCACCTCCCTCTCTGGGATAGGTTAGATGGTGAGATGCATATCCTCTACCTCCCTCTCTGGGATAGGTTAGCTGGTGAGATGCATATCCCTGCTCCCTCCCTCTCTGGGATAGGTTAGCTGGTGAGATGCATATCCCTGCTCCCTCTCTGGGATAGGTTAGCTGGTGAGATGCATATCCCTGCTCCCTCTCTGGGATAGGTTAGCTGGTGAGATGCATATCCTCCACCTCCCTCTCTGGGATAGGTTAGCTGGTGAGATGCATATCCTCCACCTCCCTCTCTGGGATAGGTTAGCTGGTGAGATGCATATCGCTGCTCCCTCTCTGGGATAGGTTAGCTGGTGAGATGCATATCCTCCACCTCCCTCTCTGGGATAGGTTAGCTGGTGAGATGCATATCCTCTGCCTCCCTCTCTGGGATAGGTTAGCTGGTGAGATGCATATCCTCCGCCTCAATCTCTGGGATAGGTTAGCTGGTGAGATGCATATCCTCCGCCTCCCTCTCTGGGATAGGTTAGCTGGTGAGATGCATATCCTCCGCCTCCCTCTCTGGGATAGGTTAGCTGGTGAGATGCATATCCTCCACCTCCCTCTCTGGGATAGGTTAGCTGGTGAGATGTATATCCTCCACCTCCCTTTCTGGGATAGGTTAGCAGGTGAGATGCATATCCCTGCTCCCTCTCTGGGATAGGTTAGCTGGTGAGATGCATATCCTCCTCCTCCCTCTCTGGGATAGGTTAGATGGTGAGATGCATATCCTCCACCTCCCTCTCTGGGATAGGTTAGCTGGTGAGATGCATATCCTCCACCTCCCTCTCTGGGATAGGTTACCTGGTGAGA
The DNA here is from genome assembly GCA_033557465.1 of Ichthyophis bannanicus. Lineage (NCBI taxonomy): Eukaryota > Metazoa > Chordata > Amphibia > Gymnophiona > Ichthyophiidae > Ichthyophis > Ichthyophis bannanicus. The sequence goes on along the minus strand of CM066040.1, from coordinate 297,023,701 downwards.
TGCATATCTCTGCTCCCTCTCTGGGATAGGTTAGCTGGTGAGATGCATATCCCTGCTCCCTCTCTGGGATAGGTTAGCTGGTGAGATGCATATCCTCCACCTCCCTCTCTGGAATAGGTTAGCTGGTGATATGCATATCCTCCACCTCCCTCTCTGGGATAGGTTAGCTGGTGAGATGCATATCGCTGCTCCCTCTCTAGGATAGGTTAGCTGGTGAGATGCATATCCTCCACCTCCCTCTCTGGGATAGGTTAGCTGGTGAGATGCATATCCTCCACCTCCCTCTCTGGGATAGGTTAGATGGTGAGATGCATATCCCTGCTCCCTTTCTGGGATAGGTTAGCTGGTGAGATGCATATCCTCCACCTCCCTCTCTGGGATAGGTTAGCTGGTGAGATGCATATCCTCCACCTCCCTCTGGGATAGGTTAGCTGGTGAGATGCATATCCTCCACCTCCCTCTCTGGGAGAGGTTAGCTGGTGAGATGGATATCCTCCACCTCCCTCTCTGGGATAGGTTAGATGGTGAGATGCATATCCCTGCTCCCTCTCTGGGATAGGTTAGCTGGTGAGATGCATATCCTCCACCTCCCTCTCTGGGATAGGTTAGATGGTGAGATGCATATCCCTGCTCCCTTTCTGGGATAGGTTAGCTGGTGAGATGCATATCCTCCACCTCCCTCTCTGGGATAGGTTAACTGGTGAGATGCATATCCTCCACCTCCCTCTGGGATAGGTTAGCTGGTGAGATGCATATCCTCCACCTCCCTCTCTGGGATAGGTTAGCTGGTGAGAAGCATATCCTCCACCTCCCTCTCTGGGATAGGTTAGCTGGTGAGATGGATATCCTCCACCTCCCTCTCTGGGATAGGTTAGATGGTGAGATGCATATCTCTGCTCCCTCTCTGGGATAGGTTAGCTGGTGAGATGCATATCCTCCACCCCCCTCTCTGGGATAGGTTAGCTGGTGAGGTGCATATCCTCCACCTCCCTCTGGGTTAGGTTAGCTGGTGAGATGCATATCCTCCACCTCCCTCTCTGGGATAGGTTAGCTGGTGAGATGCATATCCTCCACCTCCCTCTCTGGGATAGGTTAGATGGTGAAATGCATATCCTTGCTCCCTTTCTGGGATAGGTTAGCTGGTGAGATGCATATCCTCCACCTCCCTCTCTGGGATAGGTTATCTGGTGAGATGCATATCCTCCACCTCCCTCTGGGATAGGTTAGCTGGTGAGATGCACATCCTCCACCTCCCTCTCTGGGATAGGTTAGCTGGTGAGAAGCATATCCTCCACCTCCCTCTCTGGGATAGGTTAGCTGGTGAGATGGATATCCTCCACCTCCATCTCTGGGATAGGTTAGATGGTGAGATGCATATCCCTGCTCCCTCTCTGGGATAGGTTAGCTGGTGAGATGCATATCCTCCACCTCCCTCTCTGGGATAGGTTAGCTGGTGAGATGCATATCCTCCACCTCCCTCTCTGGGATAGGTTAGCTGGTGAGATGCATATCCTCCACCTCCCTCTCTGGGATAGGTTAGCTGGTGAGATGCATATCCTCCACCTCCCTCTCTGGGATAGGTTAGCTGGTGAGATGCATATCCCTGCTCCCTCTCTGGGATAGGTTAGATGGTGAGATGCATATCCCTGCTCCCTCTCTGGGATAGGTTAGCTGGTGAGATGCATATCCTCCACCTCCCTCTCTGGGATAGGTTAGATGGTGAGATGCATATCCTCCACCTCCCTCTCTGGGATAGGTTAGCTGGTGAGATGCATATCCTCCACCTCCCTCTCTGGGATAGGTTAGCTGGTGAGATGCATATCCTCCACCTCCCTCTCTGGGATAGGTTAGATGGTGAGATGCATATCCGTCCTCTCACTGTGAGAGAAGTTAGCAGGTGAAATGCATATCCCCCCCTCTCTGGAAAACGTTAGCAAGTGAGTTGCATATTTCCTTCCCTCTCTTGGAGAAGTTAGGAGGTGAGATGCATATTCCCCCTCTTTCTGGTAGAGGTTAGCAGGTGAGATGCATATCCTCCACCTCCCTCTCTGGGAGAGGTTAGCAGGTGAGATGAATATCCGTCCTCTCATTGAGAGAGAAGTTAGCAGGTGAAATGCATATCCCCCACCCCCACTCTGGCATAAGTTAGCAAGTGAGTTGCATATCTCCTTCCTTCTGTGGGAGAGGCTAGGAGGTGAGATGCATATTCCCCCTCTCTGGGAGAGATTAGAAGGTGAGATTCATATCCTCCACCTCCCTCTCTGGGAGAAGTTAGCAGGTGAGATGCATATCTGTCCTCTCAGTGTGAGAGAAGTTAGCAGGTGAAATGCATATCCCCCCCCCCCCCCAGCATAAGATAGCATGTGAGTTGCATATCTCCTTCCCTCTCTGGGAGAGGCTAGGAGGTGAGATGCATATCCCCCCTCTCTGGGAGAGATTAGAAGGTGAGCTGCATATCCTCCATCTCCTTCTGTGGGCGAGGTTATCAGGTGAGATGCATATCCCCCTTTCCTCTCTGGGAGATTTTAGCTGGTGAGATGCATATCCCCCATCTTTCTGGTAGAGGTTAGCAGGTGAGATGCATATCCCCCACCTTCCTCTCCGAGAGAGATTAGCAGGTAAGATGCATATCCCTGCTCCCTCTCTGGGATAGGTTAGCTGGTGAGATGCATATCCGTCCTCTCACTGTGAGAGAGGTTAGCAGGTGAAATGCATATCTCCCCCCCCCCCCCCACTCTGGTATAAGTTACCAAGTAAGTTGCATATCTCCTTCCCTCTCTGGGAGAGGCTAGGAAGTGAGATGCATATTTCCCCCTCTCTGGGAGAGATTAGAAGGTGAGATGAATATCCTCCACCTCCCTCTCTGGGAAAGATTAGAATGTAAGATGCATATCCTCCATCTCCCTCTCTCGGAGAGGCTAGGAAGTGAGATGCATATCTTCCCCTCTCTGGGAGAGATTAGAAGGTGAGATGCATATCCTCCACCTCCCTCTCTGGGAGAGATTAGAAGGTAAGATGCATATCCTCCACCTCCCTCTCTGGGAGAGGCTAGGAAGTGAGATGCATATCTTCCCCTCTCTGGGAGAGATTAGAAGGTGAGATGCATATCCTCCACCTCCCTCTCTGGGAGAGATTAGATGGTAAGATGCATATCCTCCACCTCCCTCTCTGGGAGAGGCTAGGAAGTGAGATGCATATCTTCCCCTCTATGGGAGAGATTAGAAGGTGAGATGCATATCCTCCACCTCCCTCTCTGGGAGAGGTTAGCAGGTGAGATGCATATCCCCCTTTCCTGGGAGATTTGAGCTGGTGTGATTCATATCCCCCTCCATCTCTGAGAGAGGTTAGCAGGTGAGAGGCATATCCCCGTTCCCTCTCTGGGAGAGATTAGCAGGTAAGATGTATGCCTCCCTCTCCCTCTCTGGGAGAGGTTGTCAGGTGAGAGGAATATACCCCCTCCCTCTCTGGGATAAGTTACCAAGTGAGATGCATATCCCCTCTCCTACCCTGGGAGAGGTTAAAGGTGAGATGCATATCTGCCCTTCCTCTCTGAGAGAAGCTAGCAGATGAAATACATATCACCCCTCCCTCTCTGAGAAAAGTAATCAGATGAGATGCATATCCCCCTCCCTCTTAGGGAGAGGCTATTAGGTGAGATATGTATCCCCCCTCCCTTTCAGAGGTTAGCAAGTGTGATGCATATTCCCCCTCCCCTCTCAGAGAGGTTAGCAGGTGTGATGCATATCCCCCCTCCCTCTATGGGATAGGTTAGCAGGTAAGATGCATATTCCCCTCCCTCTCTGGGAGAGGCTTGGAGATAAGATGCATATTCCCCTCCCTCTTAGGGAAAGGTTATCAGGTGAGATGCATATCACTGCTCCCTCTCTGGGATAAGTTAGCAAGTGAGATGCATATCCCCCTCCTTCTTAGGGAGAGGTTATTAGGTGAGATATGTATCCCTCTTCCTATTAGAGGTTAGCAGGTGTGATGCATATCACCTCGTCCATCTCTGGGAGAGATTAGCAGGTGAGATGTATATCTCCTATCTTCTCTGGAGAGACTTGGAGGTGAGATGCATATTCCCCTCCCTCTTAGGGAAAGGTTATCAGGTGAAATGTATATCCCTCCCTCCCTCTCTAGATGAAGTTAGCAGGTGTGATGCATATCACCTCGTCCATCTCTGGGAGAGGTTAGCCATCCCTGAAAAACGGGACTGCTGCTAGTGAACTAACCTGGCACAGTAGAGAAATGGAGAAACCAACTGTGGGAACAGACGGGAAAATGAAACAAGAATCTAAACTAATGGAAAGCTGAGTGAATCCAAGCAGGATTTTACCTTTTTCTCTGAATCCTTGGAGCTCTCTGGAAAGTATAAAATCTGGAAAATGAGGAATTCACTGTACTCCTGAAATGGAGCCTTCCAGCTAATCTGAACACAATTTGCTTCCTCCTTCCAGAAAGCTGTAATATTCGTGGGTGGATCAGTCAAACCTACAAAAGTACAGAAAGGATAAAGAGTATGAGATCTTACCAGAGAGCCTAGAATATAACCAGTCATAGCCACTGTTCCCTCTAAGCTGTGCGCGTGTACGTGCGCACACACTTCGCCGAGCGAGCGCACATACTTTACAACAGAGCACACAAAAATTATGGCTCTGATTGTGATAGAAAACAACACAGACATCTTAAAATGTTATAATTACTAGAAATTTTCCGCTTCATTTAGTAATCGTCTATTTTCATTTAATTTGATTAAAATCAATGTGGTGTACATACTGTATTCTGACGTGTAGTCAAATTTTAAAGTATGTAACTCCAAGTGTCGTTATGTGGCGCACAAAAATTTAACCTTCCTTCAAAAGCTGCACACAGCTGATATTTTATGCGCACACAGCCTACAGAAAATTAGAGGGAACATTGGTCATAGCATCATAAAGCGGTGGGCCACACAGGTTCTGGTCCAACCCAAATATCAGTTGCTGCAGTCACGGCCTCCCCCTTCTTCTACCCACGGGGATCCAATCTCCTGTGGGCAGAAGCAGTGGGAGGCTGTACCCCGGCAGGCACAAGCTATCCACAGGCAGAAGAGCACTGCGATCCACCGGCAGACAGAAGGGGAAGACCGGCGATCGCAGCCCCATTTGGTTCAGTAGACCCAGTTGCAGAGCTTGGCTCCCCCAATGCAAATGGCGTTCTGCCAAGAGTGTACTTTATTCACTTTTTATGGGTATCTAAGTGCATTACTACTGTTGTTGTTGTTTAAGTGCCGTCGAGTCGGAGTCAACTCATGGCGACCCTCTGGATAGCTATCCTAAATTGTGTTTGGTCTTCAGTCAGGCGGCTCATTGTTGACAGACTGGTACCCGTAGCTGCTGTTATTGTAGCAATCCATCTCATTGCTGGCCTTCCTCTTTTGCGTTGACCTTCTATCTTGCCAAGCATGATGTCTTTCTCTAATGATCTCTCTCTTCGCATGATGTGTCCGAAGTATGAAAGTCGAAGTCTTGTCATCTGAGCTTCTAAAGCAAGCTTAGGTTTGATCTCTTCTAGTACCGACTGGTTTGTTCTTCGGGCAGTCCATGGTATACACAGTATTCGCCGCCAGCACCATAATTCAAAGGCATCAATTTTCTTCCTGTCTGTCTTTTTCACTGTCCAGCTTTCACATCCATATGATGTTATTGAAAATACCATGGCTTGAACAAGTCGAATCTTTGTATGGAGAGAGACATCTCTGCTCTTGAGAATCTTATCTAGGTCTTTCATAGCCATTCTGCCAAGAGCAATGCGTCGTCTGATTTCTTGACTGCTTGTTGCTTCTTTATTGATAGTTGATCCAAGTAGGTTAAAGTTGTTCACGATTTCAATTTCTTCTCCTTCAACGATGAACCTGTTGATTATGCCAGTTGTCATGATCTTTGTCTTCTTTACATTAAGGTGCAGGCCCATTTTGAGACTATGTTCTTTGATTGTGAGAAGCAAATGTTTCAGATCATCTTCACTTTCAGCCAGTAATGTGGTATCATCAGCATAGCGAAGGTTGTTGATGAGTCTTCCACCAATCTTCACACCTCTGTTGTCTTCATACAGTCCTGCTTCTCTGATGATTTGTTCTGCATATAAATTAAACAGGTAGGGGGAAAGTATGCAGCCTTGTCTTACACCTTTGCTTATTTTAAACCATTCTGTTTCTCCTTGTTCCGTTCGAACTGTTGCTTCTTGATCAATGTACAGATTACGCAAGAGAACGATCAGGTGTTCTGGTATACCCATGCTTCTTAATGTGGCCCAGAGTTTCTCATGGTTTACACAGTCAAAAGCCTTGCTATAGTCGATAAAGCACAAATAGATATCCTTTTGGTATTCTTTAGTCTTTTCAAGGATCCATCTCACATCCGCAATGATGTCTCTCGTTCCTCGCCCTTTCCTGAACCCTGCTTGCACTTCAGGTAGTTCTTGTTCTAGGTATGGCTGTAGTCTCTTTTGAATAATCTTCAGTAGAATCTTGCTGGCATGTGGGATCAGAGCGATTGTGCGATAATTTCCACAGTCAGTTGGATCATCTTTCTTTAGTATTGGTATAAACACAGATCTTTTCCAGTCAGTTGGCCATGATGTTGTCTTCCATATTTCTTGGCAGAGCCTTGTAAGTACGGTAACAGCTGCATCAGATTGCTGTACTATGGGAATGCTATCAATGCCTGGTGCTTTGTTCTTTGATAAGGCTTTCAATGCTGCTTTAACTTCTTCTTTCATCACCAATGGTTCCCGATCATAAGGTACAGGTTGAAACGGCTGTTGGTCCACTTGATCTTTATCATATAAAAACTCTATATATTCCTTCCATCTTTTCTTGATCTTCTCAGCATCATTCAACATAGAACCTTGAGCATCTTGTAACATTCCAATTCGAGGCTGGAACTTTTTTCTTTAACTCTCGTAGCTTTAGGAAATCCGATCTTGTTCTTCCTCTAATAGTTTCTTCTTCTATTTCCTTGCATGTGTTGTAGTACTTTTCCTTGTCCTGTCTTACTGCACATTGGAAATCTTTGTTGAGTTCTGTGATTGTCTTTCTTTCACCTCTGGCTTTAGCTTCTGTGCATTTCTGGGCAATTTTCAGAGTTTCTTCCATCATCCATTTTGGCCGTTTTTTCTTTTTCACCTTTTGTAGAGACGTCTCACTTTCTTCCAACACAACCTTCTTGATATCATTCCATAACTCTTCTGGAGCTCTGTCATTTGTATCTAAAGCAGCAAATCGATTTTGCAGGCAGTCTTTAAATTCCAGTGGTATATTCTCAAGGTCATATTTTGCTGCATTCATGAGTGGTTTGCTCTTTTTCAACTTTAGCTTGAGTTTGCATACTAGTAGTTGATGATCTGTACCACAGTCAGCTCCGGGTTTTGTCTTTGTTGATGTTATAGAGCTTTTCCATCGTTGACTTCCACAGATGTAGTCAATTTGATTTTTATACAGTCCATTGGGTGAAGTCCATGTGTACAGTCGCCATTTGTGTTGCTGGAAGAAGGTGTTTGAGATGAATAGATCGTTGGTCTTGCAGAATTCTATCAGTCTTTCTCCAGCTTCATTTCTGTTGCCAAATCCATATTTTCCAATTACTTTGTCTTCTTCTTTGTTGCCAATGTTTGCGTTCCAGTCACCCATGACTATCAGGATATCCTGTTTGCATGTTCTGTCAGTTTCAGCTTGTACTTGTTCATAGAACTCTTCAATTTCATTCTCTTCTGCAGTTGTTGTTGGGGCATATACTTGAATTATAGTTGTGTTGATAGGCATTCCTCATAGACGAATAGAGATTATGCGTTTGCTGACTGCATTGTATTTCATTACAGTTCTTGCAAGTTTCTTCTTTATTATAAATGCAACACCATTTCTTCTTTGTCTTTCATTTCCAGCATAGTAGACCATGTGATCATCTGATGCAAAGTGCCCAATGCCAGTCCATTTCAGTTCGCTGACACCCAACAGATCAAGTTGTACACGTTCCATTTCATTCTTGACCACCTCCAACTTCCCTTGGTTCATGCTTCGTACGTTCCGTGTTCCATTGTGTAAGACATCTTTACAGCTTCTGACTCTCATTTCATGCACAGCTACATCAGCAGTCAGACGTCCCGAGGGCTTTGATCCAACCACATCATAAATGCTGGCTGAAAAGTCTTCAGCTCTTCCCCAGTAGCTAGTTGAGTGTCTTCCGACCTGGGGGTCTCATCTTCCAGCACTACAGCACAATTTGTTTTGTTGTACCTATCCATTGTGTTTTCATGGCAAGATACAGAAGTAGATTGCCGGACCTTTCTTCCGCGCAGTTTAAGTTTGGTGTTGTTGCCGTTGTCAGAGAAATGTGATCCTCCGCCATCAACACTATCCCATTCTGCTGCTGCCCAGATGGGTGGTTTGTCTTGGTCTGGCACCTCAGCTGAGACCTGTCCATCTTGGGAGACCCTGCCAGTAGTTAAACTACCGATAGTTTAGCTCTCAGCATCACTGATGCACACAAGCCCTCACAGTACGACAAGCTGCAAAGCACCTAGTATTACTTATTTGTATAGCATTACAAGGCGTATACAGCGCTGTACAGAGACATGTAAGAAACAGTCCCTGCTCATCAGAGCTGACAGTTTAGTCAAGACAGATAATACAACAGCTGGGGACTAGGATATGTCAAGGGGACTAGGATAAGAAAACACAGTTCAAGAGCAGGAGAATAAAGTGATCAGGATTTGAAGGCAGCCTCAAAGAGGTGGGTTTTTACCCTGGATTTGAATAGGGTCAAAGATGGAGCACGAGACATTGACCCAGGAAGTATATCCTAGGAGGATGGCACAACCTGGAGTTGGTGGAGGAGAGAGGGCACAGGTAAGAGTGACTTAGCTGATAAGTGCAGTTCTCGAGGAGGGCTGTAGGAAGAGATACAAGGAGAGGTAATGAGCAGTTGCAGAGTTAGTAGGAAAAGTGTGATAGGGAGCCAGTGAAGTAACTTGAGAAGAGGGCTTACATGAGCATAGTGACACTAGTGGAAGTGGCAGCAATGGGTCCCCCTGGAGTGCTGCTGCTCTAGACGGCTACCTAGTTTGCTTATTGGTAGTGCCAATCCTTCCTAGGGAGATAAAGATGCTAGATGAAATAAATGACTCCTTCATGTGCAAAAGTCTGGATAGCCCCCATCTCGCTGCTGGACTGCTCTCTGTATCTTTGTATTAATGAGTTTAGTTGTTTCTAACTGTTAAAGAGTAGGGATTCCTAAATCATAGGCATCAGAACAGGGTGGGCCACACAAGCCGTGGCCCCAGCAAAACCTTTCCCAACATGCACCATCTACAATCGCAGCAGACTCTTGTCTGCTCACGGGAAATTGGATCCCCATGGGCAGGATAGAAGACCGCCACGATTGCGGCAAAGACTCCTGTCTGCCCGTGGGAGATCCCTGCAGGCAGAGAGAAGGAGTCTTTGCCACAATTGCGGCGGTCTTCGTCTCCTGCCTGCGAGGATCCGATCTCCTGTGAGCAGACAGAAGGAGTCTGCCACGATCGCAGCCATTCCTTTCTCTTATGCCCGCAGAAGATGGGATCCCCAAGGGCAGAACAGGAGGGGAAGACTGCAGGGGGAGGGGGGCGGGCTAAGGGTAGAGCTTGGGGTGGAGTTAAGACAGAGCTTGGCACCCCCAATCGGAGAGGCGTTCTGTGGTCCCTGTCCTAAACTAATATAAAGGCCTTTAGTATTATTTGGTATATTTTATGCTATTGTTTCTGTCTGCTAATTCTCACTTCCTGATGAAAATACACTGTGGTATCACTTTTCACTGCCTCTCCTTAATGGAGCCCCTATTAGTCTTTGCCTCTTCTCTTTAATACCCAGGGGTAGTACCTGACCCTGAACTCTCGTTCTCTCCTCAGATCAGCTGCATGCTGTTACTCCTTTCCTTGATGCTCCTTCCGAAACTACTCTACTACTCATCTTCTTATCTCCCAGCTAGATTACTTTGGTCTTCCTGCATCGAATCTAAATCACCTTCAAACAATACAAAACACAGCAGTCTAGACCGCGTCAAGCTACTTTTCATCCAACATCACTGGTTACCTGTTTCTTCCTTGATCGACTTCCAGTCATTAACCCAGGGACACAAGACTCTCCACAATGGTATCCCCTTATCTTTCCTCACTGCTCACCTTTCACACTCCAGGTTGAGCACTTCACTCTTTACACGGCAATTGCCTCTACCTCCCTTCCTTTCAGGGCTGAGCTAGAGTCCACTTGTCGATCAGCTTTCTTCAGTAGGGTGTCGTATTGTGGAATGCCCTGCCTCAGACTTTTTCTCTTTCAGGGGGCCTTCAACTGAGTGCTGAGCGGCCTCCAGCGGCAATGACTAGCCACTTTAGCAGTGCTAGCTCTGCCAATGAATATCGGACCCAGAAGAGTTTATCTGGTTAGCAGGAGCTGCTACCTCGACAAACCAGAGTGAGGTCAAGATTCAGCAGCATAGATAGTACCATTAAATATTTCCACTGGGTGAAATTAATATTTCCTTTAACTCCTGCAGTATTATATAGAAGGTGCTGCTAAATATTTCCTCAGACTGCTGTGGCACTATCCGGAGAGAGCCACTGAATATTTCCTCCAACTCCTGCACCACTATCTGGATAGTACCATAAATATTTCCTCTGACTGCTGAAGCACCTTATGGATAGTGCCACTAAATATTTCTTCTGACTGCTGAAGCACTATATGGATAGTGCCATAAATATTTCCTCTGACTGCTGAAGCACTATATGGATAGTGCCATAAATATTTCCTCCAACTCCTGCACCACTATCTGGATAGTGCCATAAATATTTCCTCTGACTGCTGAAGCACCTTATGGATAGTGCCACTAAATATTTCCTCTGACTGCTGAAGCACTATATGGATAGTGCCATAAATATTTCCTCTGACTCCTGAAACTCTATATGGATAGTGCCATAAATATTTCCACTGACTCCTGAAACTCTATATGGATAGTGCCATAAATATTTCCTCTGACTGCTGAAGCACCTTATGGATAGTGCCACTAAATATTTCCTCTGACTGCTGAAGCACTATATGGATAGTGCCATAAATATTTCTTCTGACTGCTGAAGCACTATATGGATAGTGCCATAAATATTTCTTCTGACTGCTGAAGCACTATATGGATAGTGCCATAAATATTTCCTCTGACTGCTGAAGCACTATATGGATAGTGCCATAAATATTTCCTCTGACTGCTGAAGCACCTTATGGATAGTGCCACTAAATATTTCCTCTGACTGCTGAAGCACCTTATGGATAGTGCCATAAATATTTCCTCTGACTGCTGAAGCACCTTATGGATAGTGCCATAAATATTTCTTCTGACTGCTGAAGCACTATATGGATAGTGCCATAAATATTTCTTCTGACTGCTGAAGCACTATATGGATAGTGCCATAAATATTTCCTCTGACTGCTGAAGCACTATATGGATAGTGCCATAAATATTTCCTCTGACTGCTGAAGCACTATATGGATAGTGCCATAAATATTTCCTCTGACTGCTGAAGCACTATATGGATAGTGCCATAAATATTTCCTCTGACTCCTGAAACTCTATATGGATAGTGCCACTGAATATTTCCTCCAACTCCTGCACCACTATCTGGATAGTGCCATAAATATTTCCTCTGACTCCTGAAACTCTATATGGATAGTGCCACTAAATATTTCCTCTGACTGCTGAAGCACCTTATGGATAGTGCCATAAATATTTCCTCTGACTCCTGAAACTCTATATGGATAGTGCCATAAATATTTCCTCTGACTCCTGAAACTCTATATGGATAGTGCCATAAATATCTCCTCTGACTGCTGAAGCACTATATGGATAGTGCCATAAATATTTCCTCTGACTCCTGAAACTCTATATGGATAGTGCCGCTGAATATTTCCTCTGACTCCTGCAGCACTATGTAGATAGTGTTGCTGAATATTTATAAGAACATAAGATATGCCATACTGGGTCAGACCAAGGTCCATTAAGCCCAGTATCCTGTTTCCAACAGTGGCCAATTTAGGTCCTACATACCTAGCAGTTTCCCCAAAAGACACAGATTCCGCAATGCTTGTATTGGGTCAAGCATTGGTATCCTGGGTCCCTTTACTAATTTGTCAAAGCACTTTTAATGCACATCGACCTGCATTAATTTGAGTTGCATTGCTAGTAAATAGGCCCCACTGAAAATAATAGTGCTTTAATGTGCGTGAACTAGTTAGTACCCATTAGTAAACAAGAACATCACATTGTAAACTCTCTGGGGCTGGGCTGAGAACTGCCAACTATACCTGAGTGTAAGTCACCCTGAGCACCCAATGAAAAAGGCGTGAGCTAAATTCAAACAGAACCATGCACGGACAAACAGTTTTACAAAACTGATTTGCTTCCCCAAATTATCAAGCCATGTTGTCCCTCATATTGTTGATCCTGTTCCCTCAATTGTTGGAGCTCCCACTGCTGCAGCTGATTTCATCTGCTTGTTGATGGAGAAACCACAGAAAACATCAAACACAAAGCCTCCCGTATTCTGGACTGAGGAACCCAGTAGCTGTGCAAGGACTTCCACACAAGTTTGGAAAAAGGTCTTTGTTTTTCTGAGCTTGGAGATAGCTGGGCAATGTTGGCACCATCTATTTATCTTGCTGTCTACAGAGAAGCCTTCTTACAGAGAAACAGCTGTGCTCTGTGTGGTGGGTAAGGGGCTAGAGGCAGACCTGGGTCAGTGGTCCATAGATTCTTTCCCTGTCTTTGATGGGGTAACTTAGAAGCCAAGGCCACACCAAAGGCTGTGTGAGAGGTGCAGCCATACAGGGTGTAAGTACAGAAGGGGTGCTGATTTCCTCACTGTTCCTGCATGCAATTGAGTGGGTGGGGTGGGCAGGCCCCAAGTTCACCAGTCTCACGGGGAGCATTGCTAGCTTGATATGGTCCTGTCAGAAGCTTTCTAAATTTCATCTAAGGCCATGGACATGAGCAGGAATGACAGCTTCCCATGTGTGTGTTTTTCCAGGGAGGAAATAATTGTAGCCTGGGGTGGGAGAACCAGAGCTGTCCAGATACCCAGTTCCAGGAGGGAGACATTTTGGCCACTCCTAGTGTTTAACTTGCATCCCAAAGCAGTATGGAATTTCTAGTGCCTGATTCTAAGAACATAAGATTTGCCATACTGGGTCAGACCAAAGGTCCATCAAACAGAGTGTCCCATTGAAATCAGTGCTGCAAGTTCCATAATGCATCAGGACTGAGTTGTCAGAAATCAGGGGACTGACCCTTCTGGAATGGGCTAACTAGGCAGCTCTGGAGAAGCCCAGTTGGTTTGCAAGCAGGGATCTGGAAATCACACAGGAGTCAGTGTGGTCCAATACTGTAAAGGCACGTCAAGCAGCAACTCGTTCCTATGCTGTACTCGAGCTTCAGGAAAAGGCGAGGAGACTGCCCATTGCATTTCAAATTCAGGGGCCGATCCTGTGGGTATGACTTGTGACTTTCTAAAGGGAAGAAACAGACCCATCTCCAGGAAAGGGCACTCTCTGCCAGATCATCAGAGCTGAAGTTTTAGAAACATGATGGCAGAAAGACCATATGGCCTATCCAGTCTACCCTTCCAAACCAACTGCTATAGTCCCTTTTTTTTTCCTTTACAGATCTTCTGTGTTTGTCCCATGCTTTCTTGAGTTCAGATACTGTCCTCGTCTCTATTTCCTCTATTGGAAGACTATTTCATGCATCTTTCACTCTTTCTGTAAAGAAATATATCCACATATTTCTCCTGATTCTAACCCCTTTCAACCTCATCCTATGTCCCCTTGTAGCAGAGCTTGCTTTATTTATTTATTAGTTTTTATATATTGCTTTGTCATGGTAATCAAAGCGGTTTACATATAACATTTTAACTACTGCACAAGCCAGTTTACAAGAAATAATTGTAGAATAGTTTACAAGGAACAATTGAACAAATAAAAAACAATCAAAGTTCAAAGAATATTTGACAACAACAGTGTAATATTGAACTATTTACAGGAGAGTTAAACATAAGTGGATTGGGCAGCTTATTTAGAGTGTGTCAAGAGCATGGGATTGGAGGAGTTGGATATTGTAATTAGGTTTTGATACGGAGGTGGAAGAGGTCTATGGTGGCTGCTCACATTGGTAGTATTCTGTAAAGATGAATGTTTTGAGTTGCTTCCTGAATTAAGTCTTTGATTTCTCTTAGGGGCTTGTTTACAAAGCCACGGTAGCATTTTCCGATCGTTATTGGAGTCGCGGCCCCAATGAAATCAATGGGGCTGTGGCTCCGATAACGATCGGAAACCACTACCGCGGCTTTTTAAACAAGCCCCTTAGTGAATTAGGGAGACTATTCCTTAGGGTAGGGGCGTAGAGGGAGAATGCTCTATTGATTGTAGATTGGTTTAGTTTTCTTACTCTATTAGGGGTGGACAGCATGTTTTTAGGTTGTCTCTTTTTATTCTTGTGGGTGATTGCATATTTATTACTGTGATGAGGCATGTTGGTGCAATGCTGTCTATCGTTTTGAAAAAGATCATGAGAGCTTTGAGTTTGATTCAATTTGATTGAATTTGATTTGATTCAAGCAAAAGAGGCTCTCCTCTTGTGCATTTATGCCATAGAGGTATTTAAATGTTTCTATATCTCATCTATCCTGCCTTTCCTCTAACGTATACATATAGAAATCTTTACGTCTGTCCCCATATGCCTTATGATGAAGCCCACTGACCATTTTCATAGCCACGTTCTACACAGACTCCATCCTGTTGATATCCTTTTGAAGGTGCGGTCTCCAGAATTGCACACAATACTCCAAAAGAGGTCTCACCAAAGACTCTTACAAAGGCACTGTCACCTCCTTTTTTCTGTTGGCCATTTCTCTCCCTGTGCACCTGAGCATACTTTTGACATTGCCTTTTCTACTTATTTAGCCATATTAAGATCAGAAACAATCTTACCTAGGTCTTGATCTTTCATGGACAGAAGTACTTTGCCCCCTCCGCTGTTCCGCTCCCTTGGATTTTTGCAGCTCAAATGCATGACCTTGCATTTTTTAGCAAATTCTCAACCATTTTTCAAGCTTAGTTAGATCCCTCCTGATGTTACCTTCTCCCGTCTTAGTGTCTACTCTGTATTACAGATTTTGGTATCATCTGCAAAGAGGCAAACATTACCCGACAGCCCTTCTGCAGAATTACTACCAAAATTTTAAAGAATCAGACTAAGGACCGATCCCTGCGACACACTACTGATTACATCCTTCTCCTCAGAACAATTTCCATTTACCTGTACCTTCTGTTGTTTCCTACTCTACCAATTCCTAACCCAGTCAGTCACTTTAGTGTCTATTCCTAGAATGCTCTTGATGCTTCTGGAAACATCCAAGTTCTCCCGCAGAGGTCAAGTTGGGAGCCAAAAAATGATGAAAATTGGACCTGAGTCACCAGGACCCACAGAAACACCAATCCAACTCCTCCGGCCCTTGAAGTGAAGAACCAAAATGCAGCCCTTGAAGTGGAAGAGATGAAAGAATCCCAGGAAAGGGAGGAACCACAGCTCGAGCACCCCAAAGTTGTAGAATCAGTCACCACGAGGAAGCAAAGGGTAGTGGTGGTTGATGACTCTCTTCTGAGGTGTACTAAATCTGAGATGTTAAGGAGCGTTAGCTAAGACTCATCAAACCTACTGACTATTACCCAATATTGCTCTTCCATGTTGGCACAAGTGATACTGCCAGGTATCCCTCTGAGCATATCAAAAGTTTCTTCCTCGCTGCTCTGTTAAGCCCGCGGGGGCTGATGGGAAGTTCCCATCAGCCCCCGTGGGCTTAACAGAGCCGCGAAAGGGAAACTAGTCCCTTCGCGCTCTGAAAGCCAGCGTGTGTGACTGAAGCTGGAAACAGAGAGCTGATACCGGGGAGGGCAGGCTCTGCCGGGCACAGGGGGGGCCCCGCGGCACACTCGATTCTGCCGCGGCGGCCCCGGAAGCGGCAGCAGACAGCTTTTTTTTATTTTAAATTTTCCCTGGGCTGGGTTGGGCTGGGCTGGGGGTGGGGGGGTTAGGAGTGGTGATGGGTGATGGGTGATGGGGGCGGGGGTGGGGGCTGGGGGTGGGGGGGGGGTTAGGTGATGGGTGATGGGGCGGGGGCTGGGGGTGGGGGGTTAGGAGTGGTGATGGGGGCTGGGGGTGGGGGAGTTAGGAGTGGTGATGGGCTAGGGGGGGCTTAAACTAAAAATTCGGTGTTGGGGGAGTAGGACTGGAAATGGGCTGGTGGGATTAGGACTGGAAGTGGGTTGATGGGGGGTTAGGACTGATAATGGGCTATGGGGGGCTTAAACTAAAAATTGGGTGATGGGGGATTAGGACTGGAAATGGGCTGGTGGGATTAGGACTGGGAGTGGGCTGATGGGGAGGTTAGGACTGGTAATGGGCTATGGGGGGGCTTAAACTAAAAATTGGGTGATGGGGATTAGGACTGGGAATGGGCTGGTGGGATTAGGACTGGGAGTGGGCTATGGGGGGCTAGGACTGGTAATGGGTTGGGGGGGTTGCTAGGACGAAATGGGCTGAGTGGAAGGGGGCTTGAATTGCAAATAGCTGATGGGGAGGGGGGCTTGGAATGGAAATGGGCTGAGTGGAAGGGGGCTTGAACTGCAAATAGCTGATGGGGTCGGGGCTTGGAATGGAAATGGGCTGAGGGGAAGTGGGGTGCTTGAACTGCAAATAGCTGATGGGGCCGGGGCTTGGAATGGAAATGGGCTGAGGGGAAGTGGGGGGCTTGAACTGCAAATAGCTGATGGGGAGGGGGACTTGGAATGGAAATGGTCTGAGTGGAAGGGGGCTTGAACTGCACAGAGCTGCTGGGCAGGGGGGCTTGGACTGGGCTCGTGGGGGAGGGAGCTAGGACAGGAAATGGGCTGATGGAGGGGCTAGGATAGGACTGGGAATTGGGTGTTGGGGGGAGCTAAGATTGGAAATGGGCTGTGGTGGGGGCTTGGATTGAAATGGACTCATGGAGGGGCTAGAACTGGAAGTAGGCTCATGGGGGGCTTGGATTAGAAATGGGCTGAGTGGAGGGGAGCTAGGATTTAACATGGCTGATGGTGGGGATAGGAAAGGACTAGAAATGGGCTGATGGGAGGCTGGTATTGGAAATGAGCTGATGAAGGGACTCGGATAGGACTGGAAATGGATGGGGGAGCTAGGACTGGAAATGGACTGATGGGGGGCCAGGACTGGAAATGGGCTGATGTGGGGACTAGAAGGGAGCGGATACTGGGTGGGGCTGGAACTAAAAGGGAGCTGATGTTGGGGGAGATTAGAAGGGGATGGGGCTGGGAGAGTGAAATGGAGAGGGGAAAAATATTTTGTGGGAGGGAAGAAAAATGTACAGTTGGCCGGGTATTGGGAGACTAAGTGGGGATTGAGGATGGAGGGGTAAAATTTGAGTGGATGAAATAGGAATGAGGAAAGAGCAAAAGGAGAAAAATTATTATGTTAAAGCAGATGTAGAGAGAGAATGGAAAAAAACTAGAAGAGAAGAAAGGACAAATGGACAGCAGACTATGGAGAGATAGCAGAAGACACAAATAAACCAGAAGAAAGTGGCTGGAACAATTGCAACTGAAAAAAAATGCACAAAAGGTACAAAGATATCTCTTTATTTTGAATTTATTAACTGGAATATGTAAGCTCTGGGGAAATGTGCATTATTAATGTCTGTGCTTTGTTTAGTACAAGAGGAAATTAATTTATAGTTTTATTTCTACATTGTTGTACATTCCAAGTTTGGCTTTTAGGGTTCCCAGTTTAATTATTGTCTTCCTGTTTTTAAATTGTGATTCCTTGTTTGGTGATGGTCTATGTTCTGCATGTGTAACTGAGCTGAGGTATTCTGTTTATGTAATTGCTATTTGACATTGTCACTTGTTCTCTTTCCCCAGTAGGTCATGTATTGTTATTCTCTGAAATGTATTGGTTTAATATTTGCAGTGTTGCCTTTTGATAGGTAGGGTCTGGTGCTTTATGAGTCCTGGTAGTGCTGTTAGGATACGGTGGGTTTGCTATGGGTTCTAAATGGGCAGTGTTTGTAGTAGTTCCTAATGTGCCTGGCGGTTGGCACTGGATTATAGTAATGTAGAAATCTTTTAGTCTTTCTTTATCCATACACTCATGAAGAGGCATGTTTACTAAAAGTTAGTGTATGGTAACATTATGCAAATATTTATGCAAATGAGGCCCCTTATGCAAATGAGGCCCCGTACCGAGTCTCCGCACATGGCCCCGCACCCCTCTTGGGCCACCCCTGCGTATGAGTGCATGCTTCCAAGGGTGTGGGACAGTACCAGTGTTCATGAGAAACTAGCTTAACTAAAAGTAAACAAAGGGATGGGACTGGTTGGGATACATCCAAGAATACTTCACTGACTGACCTTTTCAATGCCTCTTTGTAGTCGGAAGTGGTGCCAGAGGACTGGACAGAGGCACATGTGGTCCCTTTACACAAAAGCGGAAGAAAGGATGTGGTTTAAAACTACAGGCCAGTTAATCTAATTTCTATGGTGAGTAAATTATTGGAAACCCCGCTGAAAGACAAAATAGTGAGGTTTCCGGAGTCCAACTGATCACTGGATCAGAGGCATCATGGATTCATCAGAGGCAGGTCTTGTCAGACAAATCTAATTGATTTCTTTGACTGGGTGACTAGGGAGTTGGACCGAGGGAGAGCTCTAGATGTGGTGTATTTAGATTTCAGTAAAACCTTTGACACTGTTCCTCACAGGCGATTTATAAACAAACTGAGCACCCTAGGGATGGACCCTAAAGTTACTGCTTGGGTTAGAAGTTGGTTGAGTGAGAGATGACAAAGGGTACAGGTAAATGGAGCTCACTCTGAGAAGGATGTTACCAGTGGTGTGCCGCAGGGATCTGTCGTTGGTCTGATTCTTTTTAACAACTTTGTTAGTGATGTAGTGGAAGGGCTGTTGGGTAAGGTTTGCCTCTTTGCAGATGATACCAAAATTTGCAATAGAATAGACACCCAGGAAAGAATAGAAAACATGAGGAGGGATCTGGTTAAGCTTGAAGAATGGTCTAGAATTTGGCAGCTAAGATTTAATGCTAAAAAATGCAGGGTCATGCATTTGGACTGCAAAAATTCAAGTGAGCAGTACAGTGCAGGGGATGAAGTACTTCTGTCCACAAAAGAAGAGCAGGACCTAGGTGTGATTGTGTCTGATCTTAAAGTAGCTTAACAGGTAGAAAAGGCAATGGTGAAAGCCAGAAGGATGCTTGGGTGTATAAGGAGAGGAATGGCCAGCAGAAGAAAGGAGGTGATAGTGCCTCTGTATAAGTCTTTGGTGTGACCTCATTTGGAGTATAGTATGCAATTCTGGAGGCCGCACCTTCAAAAGGATGTGAACAGGATGGAGTCGGTGCAGAGGGTGGCTACTAAAATGGTTAGTGGTCTTCGTTATAAAGCATATGAGGACAGACTTAAAGATCTTAATATGTATATGTTAGAGGAAAGGCGGGATTGAGGAGATATGACAGATGTTAAAATACCTCTGTGGCATAAATGCACAGGAGGAGAGCCTCTTTTGATTGAAAACAAGCTCTGCTACGAGGGGACAGGATGAGGGCGAAAGGGGATAGACTCAGATACGGAACTATTTCTTTATGGAAAGGGTGGTAGATGCATGGAATAGTCTCTCAGTGGAGGTGGTAGAGATGAGGACAGTATCTGAATTCAAAAAAGCATGGGACAAACACAGAGGGCCCGATTCTGTCCCACGAATAGTGGGGATGGACGTCCCAACAGGACGTCCATCCCCGCTATTCGTGCCCTCCCCGCCGGCGTTTAACTTCCCCACTGGTTGTATGGGGAAGTTAGACGGGGGTGAGGAAGGGGCAGATAGGCGGGCAGCCGCCAGCCCTGGACGTACAGGGCTGATTCTAACTTCCCTGGATGTTTTTTTTCGGTGGGCCCGAGGCATTGATCGGGCCGGGGGGGGGGCGCCCTGAGGACATTCCCCACAGCCTGACCATGACCTTAGGAGGCCGGATCAGGGATCAGGTTGCAGGGAAAGACTTTGTTAAGCCAGCAGCCGGGATCGTGGCTTTACAATCGAGATGCCATGGTGCCGCAGCTCCATTGTGAAGCCCTGGCTTTTCCTGTATGTGCAGGCTGTGCTGAATCACAGTCCTGGCCTGCATGTACAGAGTTGTTCGTGATTCTGGTCCAGGGGGATCAGAATCACAATCTTCTCTGTATGTCCGGTTCAAACTGGACGTACAGAGGGGCTGTTCGTCTGGGATGGAATTGCACTCAGAGTATCTCAAAGGGAAAAAAGGGAACTATTTTAGTAGTTGATATGGAAGGGCAGACTAGATAGTCTTTTCCTGCCGTTATGTTTCTATGTTTATTTATAAGTCTTTTGTGCGGAACGGTGTCAAAGGCTTTTCTGAAATCTAAGTACACCACATTTAGGGCTCTCCCTCGGTCCAGCTCTCTGATCACTCAGTAAAAGAAATTAATTGGATTTGTCTGAGAAGACCTGCCCTTAGTAAAATCATGCTGCTTCGGATCCTGCAATCCATTGGACGACAAAAAGCTCACTATCCTCTGTTTTAGCAGCATTTCCATTAATTTACTTACCACAGAAGTCAGTTCAACTGGCCTGTAGTTCTCAATCTCATCTTTACTTCCCAGGGTGGCTTGTGTCCCTTAGTGACGAATCACGAGTCATCACTTAGCCAGCTGCCAGTGTGCCTTGAGCAGTGGTAGTAGGTGGTTTTATTGCATAGATAGTAGTCTCGTTGTTTGTTTAATCAAAAGGAGAGACTAACAGAGTTAACATATAAGTAAAGTAAGTAACTGATTGTCAGAGTATTGCTTTTAAAATCATTATAACGCAACATCTGACATAATCATTATATATTGTTTCACTCATAAATTTACGATTGCGAGAGTTCATTAAGTATTTCACCCCTTGGGGCCTCGCAGCTCGCCCTTCACCTCTGCTCACACACACCAGAGGGAAGGGCTAAATGGCCAATTTTCCCAATGGAGAAAGGTGACTAGTGGTGTACTCCAGGGATCTGTGCTGGGTCCGCTGCTTTTTGACATATTCATAAATGACCTGGAAAAGGGAATAACGAGTGAAGTTATCAAATTTGCAGATGACACAAAACTATTTAAAGTTGTTAAAATACAAGAGGATTGTGGAAAATTGCAAGAGGATCTTGATAAATTGGAAGACTGGGCATCAAAATGGCAGATGAAATTTAATGTGGAGACGTGCAAAGTTATGCACCTAGGGAAGAACAACCCAAACTACGGTTATACAAAGCAAGCTTCCACATTAGGAACCACCACCCAGGAAAAAGATTTAGGCGTCATTGTGGATAACATGTTAAAACCCTCGGCCCAGTGTGCAGCGGCAGCCAAGAGAGCAAATAGAATGCTAGGTATGATAAGGAAAGGAATGGAAAATAGTAAATATAGTAACATAGTAAATGACGGCAGAAAAAGACCAGTATGGTCCATCTAGTCTGCTCAGTAAGGCCATCCCTCCCCATGTCTTTGTTCTAGGGGTGAACCCACCGCTCCATGTAGGACACCCCTGTATGTTGAGAAATTAGTTAAGTTTATTTTGATTTTATCCTGTTGTAAAGGGATCCACAGTGTCTGCCCCATGCCATTTTGAATTCTGCCACTGTATTTGCCCCCACCACTTCCATCGGGAGGGCATTCCAAGCATCCACCACCCTCTCAGTGAAAAAGTATTTCCTGACATTGCCTTTCAATTTACCACCTTGCACCTTCATGTTATGCCCTCTAGTTTTACAGCTTCCCCGTCTTTGGAAGAGGTTTGTTTGTTCATTATTTCTCTTTAAGTATTTAAAGGTCTGAATCATATCTCCCCTATCCCTCCTCTCCTCCAAAGTGTACATATTTAGGTCTTCATATCTCTTCTCATAAGGCTTCTGAGGAAGGCTCCAAATCATTTTGGTCGCCTTCCTCTGAACAGTTTCCAGTCTTTTTATGTCCTTTGCAAGCTACGGTCTCCAAAACTGAACACAGTATTCCAAGTGAGGCCTCACCAGTGACTTAAACAGTGGCATTAGTACCTCTTCCTTTCTGCTGGTAATTCCTCTTTGTATGCAGCCCAACATCCTCCTGGCCTTTGCCAACGCCTTGTCGCACTGTTTTGCCACCTTGAGATCCACAGAAATAATCACACCAAGGTCCTTCTCCTGGTCCGTGCACACCAATTTCTCTCCCAAGGGGCGGCTCAAGGCAGTCTGCTGCCTGAGGTGAAGAATGAGATGGCGCCCCGCCCCATCACCTTAGAGGGGGGCAGGGCTTTTTCAGAAATCCAATCAGAGACTGAACCAAATCAAAAAGTCGATTAGATTATATGGAGGAAATGCAAGATGTTTGCACACAGGGCCATATTGAACTGCAATCGCGCCTTATGCGACTTGCAACTCAGGCGCACGCCCCCCTCTCCCCCATACCTCCATCCAGCGCTGCCTGCTCTTTCCCTGCTGCTGCCGCCCTCGGTTTTTTTTCACGGCGGCGCCAGCAGCAGGGAAAGAGCAGGCAGCACTGGACGGAGGTATGGGGAGGAGGAGGGGGTCATGCACCCAATCTGAAAGGCGCCGGCACTCTAAGCTGATCTGTCCCTCCCTGCTCTGACATTGTGTCAGAGGAGGGAGGGACCAGACCTGCTTAAAGTGCTGCGAAGAGGCTTTGGGTGCAGGGAGGAGTAGACTAGTGGTTGGGGCAAGGTACTTCAGGCCGGAAGGTCGGAGGTTCAAATACCACCAGAGGACAGCAACCTTGGGCCGGAAGGACTGGGGTTTCTAGTCCCACAGGTGCTCCTTGTGGTCTTGGGCAAGCCACTTAACCCTCCATAGCCCATGTTCCCTGTAAGTATTAGTGTATGTGTCTCATATCCCCGTGTGTTAAATGTATCCCCCAATTGTGTTGTGACCGCTTTAATTGAAGGATAAGGCGGTATACAAAACTGTCTAAATAAATAAATACATTTTAACTGCCTGCTATTGTCCTGCCAGCGGCAGCAGGGCAACAGCAGAGAGTCAAAATGCGCCCCCCAAGCCTTTGCGCCCTGTGCGGCTGCACTGCTGGCACAGGTCTAGGTACGGTCCTGTTTGCACACCAAGGAACTAAAAGACAGCAAGAATCAATAGCACAGTTTATAAAACTAAATCATAACCCATTTTTATTTTGTTATAAACTGCGTTATGATTCTCCCTTTTTCTTTTTCAACATATATTTTGCATCCACAGTAGGTGCAGAGCAGAACCAGGACATTCACCCACAGAACTCAATATTTAAAAAAAATCTGATTCTGATCATCTCACTAACAACAACAACCACCACTATTCTCCAGTACCAGGCATATTATGAACTAATACAAACCCTACAACAAAGAGCAAACCTACCATATCAGCACAAACTTCCAAAACTCACATAAGGAGCCCATCCAAAAAAAGCATCACTGTAAATACTACAGTGGGCCCTGGAACATCCATACACCTATCTGAAAAGCTGAACAAGTCAAATTACTACAGTACAGTATAGATCTTTATGTACAAACTCCATGTTAACAGAACACCTGACCTCAGTCACACACTCGCAGCATCGACCCTCACCAAGTACAGAATAAGTAACCACAATATAAAGTAAAAATAAAAATATGTAGACAAAATTTAAACTGAAAACCCAAGAAGCCAGAGTCCACATGCAGTGCAACATCAGATAAATAAGAGATGCAGTTCCCCAATACTGTGTAAAATATAAAGATAGCACAAAGTCCAATCACCAAAATTAAATACAATTATTTTTTCTACCTTTGTTGTCTGACCATTTTATTCTCTGATCTGCTGGTCCCAATCTGAGGCTTCTGCTTTCCTGTCTTCTCTTAGCTCTCTTTCTGTGGTCCATGGTCCATCTGCCATTTCTTATCTCTTCTTTTGTTTTCTTCACTTCCTTCCATCAGCCCATTTCCAGTTTCAGTAACCTTCCCCAGTATCAGTCCCCTTTCCAGTCCTCCCCTCCCATTACCTTCCAATGTCAACCACCTTGCATTCCCATGACTGCCACTGGTGTCCATTCCCTTCCAGTCCCCCTCCTTTCCCACTGTCCAGCCCCTTCTAGTCCAAATACCATCCGAGGTATCAGCTCAGGTTCACTCTCAGTGCCACCCCCCAGTCAGCTCCCTTCCAGCCACCCTACCCTCTGTCCATCTCTCTTCCAGTGCCATTCACATATCAGCTCCCTTCCAGTCTCCTCCCTATTACCCAGCTACCTACCACTCCCATCCCCAAGTGTCAGCTCCCTTCCAGTCCCCCTTCGGTACATTCCAGGTGTCAGATCCTTTCCAGCCCCCTCCTTCCCTTCCTGCCTCATCCTTCCCCTGGCAGACCCTCTCAGTATCCGCTCCCTTCAAGTCCTATTCTACCATCCCCTCCCCCTGCATCAGCCCATTTGTAGCCCTAGCCCCTAGTTTTCTTCCAGGGCCAGCAGCACTCTCCTCCCCTCCCCTATTAGCCCATTTCCTGTCCCAGCCCATTTCTAGTCCTATCCCCTTTATCAGCCCACCCCAGTCCTAGCCGCCCAATCAGCCCATTACCAGTCGTAACCCTCCAATAAGTCCATTTTCAGTCCTAGCACCCCAATCAGCCCATTTCCTGTCTTAGTCTCCCCCCATAGCCCATTACCAGTCCTAACCCCCCCATCAGCCCATTTCCAGTTCTAACCCCCCCATAGCCCATTAACAGTCCTAGCCCCCTCCCAATCAGCCCATTTCCAGTATTAGCCCCCCATCAGCCCATTTCCAGTTCTAACCCCCCCATAGCCCATTACCATTCCTAACCCCCCATCAGCCCATTTCCAGTTCTAACCCCCCCAATCAGTCCAGTTCCTGTCCTAGATCCCTCCCCCCCAACTCAGGGAAATTGAAAAAAAAAACCTCCGGCGTAAGAAGCAGCTGCTGCTGCTGCTCTAGTGGCAACGGCGGCAGAATGAGGAGCCCTGTGGCCACCCGCCCACCCCCGCCCTGGAGAGCCTGCTGGTTTCCCCGGCTCCGCTTTGCAGAGCCGTGGCGAAGGGACAGTGTTTCCCTTAACCGCGGCTCTGTTAAAGCTGAGCCCACGGCACTGATGGAAAACAGTGCTTCTTGCTGCTTCTTGCGCCGGAGTTTTGTTTTTTTCTTTTATTTTGAAGGCTGAGTGAGGTGGTGACAGCGGTCTTTTTGGGGGCAAATTTGCCGCCCCCAAAAAGCCCAAAAAGCTGCCGCCTGAGGCCACCGCCTCACTTGGCCTCATTATAGAGCCGCCTATGTCTCTCCCACTATCGCGTACATTTCACCTGGATTTCTGCTTCCCAAGTGCATGACACTGCACTTCTTCACATTAAATCTTAACTGCCAAGCATTAGACTATTCTTCCAGCTTTTGTAGATATTTCCTCATGTTATCCACTCCCTCAGGGGAGTCCACTTTTTTGCAAATTTTCGTGTCATCTGCAAAAAGACAGACTTTTCCAATGCAGTCCTTCATCAATATCACTCACAAATACATTGAACAGTGCCGGGCCCAGGACCGAACCACGGGGCACCCCGCTATTCATCCTCCTTTCATCCGAGTGAGCTCCATTTACCATCACCTTCTGTCGTCTGTCAGTCAACCAATTTCTGATCCAGTTCACCACCTTGGGACCCATCCCCAAACTGCTGAGTTTATGATAAGCCTCCTATGAGGAACAGTATCAAAGGCTTTGCTGAAATCCAGGTAGATGACATCCATTGCATACCCCTGATCTAGTTCTCTGGTCACCCAGTCAAAGAACTCAATCAGATTTGTTTGGTAAGGATATTATAATGCCTCAGTATCGTTCCATGGTGCGACCGCACCTTGAATATTGTGTGCAATTCTGGTCGCCGTATCTTAAAAATAAAAAATAAAAAAATAAACTGAACCATCTAATTTCTCAACAAATAGGGGTGTCCTACACGGAACAGCGGGTTCACCCCTAAACAAAGACAAGGGGAGGGGTGGCCTGCACAGAGTGGCAGGTGCACCTACTCCTGCCATCTTACTGGGCAGACTAGATGGACCATACTGGTCTTTATCTGCTGTCATTTACAATGTTACCATGTTAATATGATATAGCGTTATTAGAAAAGGTTCAGAGAAGAGCCACCAAAATGGTAAAGGGGATGGAAGGATACTCCTATGAAGAAAGGCTAAAAAGGTTAGGGCTCTTTAACCTGGAAAAGAGACGGATGAGGGGAGATATGATAGAAGTCTATAAATTAATGAACGGAGTGGAATGGGTAAACGTAGATCGATTGTTTACATTATGAGAATATAGAAAGACTAGGGGACATGCAATGAAGCTACAGTGTAAACTATTTAAGACAAATAAGAGAAAATATTTTTTCACTCAATGTGTAATCAAACTCTGGAATTTATTACCGGAGGATGTAGTACAGGCTGTTAGTGTAGCTGGGTTTAAAAAAGGTTTGGACAAGTTCCTGGAGGAAAGGTCCATAAACCATTATTAAAAAGGGACCCATGATATTTATTTATTTAACAGGTTTTTTATACCGCCTTTCTTACAATCAAAGCGGTTACAAGACTACATCAGGTTAACATACAATACAGACATAAAAACATCAGACTATAAAGACAAAACAATGCATCCAGTTTTATACCACCGTATCAAAATATCAAAGTGATAAGCAATGGATCTATAGATAACAACGAAAGACTACATCAGGTTAACATGTAATACAGACATGCCTCTAAACGGAAGAGCAGCCAAAGGGAGAGACAGACTGAGGAAATTGTAAAGAGAATAACTACTCAAATTAATAGATCTTATACATATTTGCTGTTCTTCAATTTTTGCCACGGGCCACTGCCTAAGGGCCACGCCAAAGGGCCCTCAGGCGCGGGCCCGCCTGTCGGCGGCTTTACTTTAATGGAGCTGCTGCTCCCCTCCCACAGCCCCGAATGGGCCGGAGGCAGTCAGTTGGTCTCGCGCCTCTCGGGAGTCCGGCAGTGGAGTTCTGCCCGCCGTCGGCGGCTTTACTTTAATGGAGCTGCTGCTCCCCTCCCACAGCCCCGAATGGGCCGGAGGCAGTCAGTTGGTCTTGCGCCTCTCGGGAGTCCGGCGGTGGAGTTCTGCCCGCCGTCGGCGGCTTTACTTTAATGGAGCTGCTGCTCCCCTCCCACAGCCCCGAATGGGCCGGAGGCAGTCAGTTGGTCTTGCGCCTCTCGGGAGTCCGGCGGTGGAGTTCTGCCCGCCGTCGGCGGCTTTACTTTAATGGAGCTGCTGCTCCCCTCCCACAGCCCCGAATGGGCCGGAGGCAGTCAGTCTCGCATTACAAGCATTGTGGAACCTGTGTCTTTTGGGGAAACTGCTAGGTACGTATGACCTAGATTGGCCACTGTTGGAAAGAGGATATTGGGCTTGATTGACCTTGGTCTGACCCAGTATGGCATATTTTATGTTCTTTATGTTTATGTTCTTTATATATTACTTTTGTAGGGGGTGTGAACATTAATCAAACATTTCCTCGGAGTGTGGGGCACAGAAAAGGTTGGGAACCACTGGTGTAAAGAGACCACATGCGCCTTTCTGCAGTCCTCTGGAACCTCTCCCGACTCTAAAGAAGCATTGAAAAGATCTGACAGTGGAGCCACTAGAATGTTCAAGTTCCTTCAATACTCTGGGATATATCCCATCTGGCCCCATTGCTCTGTCTACTTTTAGTTTAGCTAATTCCTCGAGGACACAGTCTTCTCAAAATCATTCAAGATTTCAAAGACTTCAGTGACTTCAAACCATTATTAAAGAGGACCCGGGAACGCCACTGCTTACCCTGGAATGAGCATTGTGGAACCTGTGTGCCTTTTTGGGAACCTGCCAGGTACTTGTGACCTGGATTGGCCAATGTTGGAATCAGGATACTGGGCTTGGTGAGCTTTGCTCTGACCCAGTATGGCATTTATGCTCTTATGTTCGTACCTACTTCTGTTCCTATTTGTGGGTGTTTTCTGAGGTTCTGCTCATGGCCCTTCATCTGTGGACTCAGAACAAAAATATTTGTTAAGCAATTCTGCTTTATTCTCATCAGCTTCTACATATTCCTCCTCTTCACCCTTGAGTCTGACAATATCACTTTTTCACTTCCTTCTCTCACTAACATATCTGAAAAATGTCTTCTTCCCCCATTTTACTGCATTGGCTATTTTTTCTTTTATCTGTATATTTGCTTTCCTGACTACCTTCCTAGCTTCTCTAAGTTTTTTCAAATATTGATGCTTGTCCCCCTCTTTCTGTGATCTCTTTTATTTTATGAAGGTCACCCTCTTAGAAACATAGAAACATGATGACAGAAAAAGACCACATGGCCTTTCTAGTCTGTCCTTCCATATCAACCACTACAACATTCCCCATTTTTCCTTTAAAGATCCTCTGTGTGTGCTGCATGCTTCTTTGAATTCAGATACTGTCCTCATGTCTACCACCTTCACCGGGAGACTATTCCATGAATACACCACTTTTTCCATAAAGAAACATTTCTGCATATCACTCCTGAAACTATCCCCTTTCACCCCCATCCCATGTCCCCTCATAACAGAGCTTGCTTTCAATCGAAAGAGGCTCTCCTCCTGTGCATTTATGCTACGGAGGTATTTAACGTCTCAGTCATATCACCTCTATCTTGCCTTTCTTCCAAGGTGTACATATTAAGATCCTTATGTCTGTCATCATATGCTTTATAATGAAGACCACTAACCATTTTAGTAGCCACACTCTGTAGGGACTCCAGCCTGTTTATATCCTTTAGAAGGTGCGGTCTCCAGAATTGCATATAATACTCCAAATGAGGTCGCACCAAAGACTTATACAGAGGCACTATCACCTCCTTTCTTAGAAACATAGAAACATAGAAACATGATGACAGAAAAAGACCACAAGGCCCATCTAGTCTGTCCTTCCATAACAACTACAACAGTCCACTTTTTACCTTTAGAGATCCTCTGTGTTGGTCCCATGCTTTTTTGAATTCAGTTATTGTCCACCATCTCTACCTCTTCTGCTGGCCATTCCTTTCCCTCTGTACCCAAGCATCCTTCTAGCTTTTGCTGTCGCCTTTTCTACCCGTTTAGCTACTTTAAGATCATCAGACACAATCACGCCTAGGTCTCGCTCTTCTTTAGTGGACAAAAGTGCTTCACCCCCTTTACTATATTGCTCCCTTGGAGTGCTGCAGCCTAAATGCATAACCTTGCATTTTTAAATATTAAATCTCAGCTGCCAAATTCTAGACCATTCTTCAAGCTTAGCTATATCCCTCCTCATGTTATCTACACCTTCTTGGGTGTCTACTCTATTGCAGATTTTGGTATCATCCGCAAAGAGGCAAACCTTACCTAACAGCCCTTCCACTATATCACTAACAAAGATGTTAAAAATATTCAGACGAAGAACAGATCCCTGCGGCACACCACTGGTAACCTCCTTCTCCTCAGAGTGAGCTCCATTTACCTGTATCCTTTGTCGCCTCCCACTCAACCAATTTCAACACAAACAGTAACATTAGGGTCCATCCCTAGGGTGCTCACTTTGTTTATAAGCCGCCTGTGAGGAACGGTGTCAAAGGCTTTACTGAAATCTAAATACACCACATCTAGTGCTCTTCTTCGGTCCAACTCCCTGGTCACCCAGTCAATCAGATTTGTCTGAGAAGACCTGCCTCTGGTGAATCCATGCTGCCTCTGATCCTATAATATGCTGTACTCCAGAAACCTCACTGTTTTCTCTTTCAGCAGTGCTTCCAATAATTTACTCACCACCGAAGTTAAACTAATCGGCCTGTAGTTTTCAACCACATCCTTCCGCTTTTGTGTAAAGGAACCACATGTGCCTCTCTCCAGTCCTTTGGCACCACTCCCAACGCCAATGAGGCATTAAAAAGGTCAGTCAGTGGAGCTGCTAGAACGTCCCCAAGTTCCTTCAGTATTCTAGGGTGTATCCCATCCAGTCCCATTGCTTTGTCTACTTTGAGTTTAGCTAGTTTCTCATGAACACAGTCTTCTGAAAATTGTTCAAGATGTCCCTCGCTTCTGTTCCTGTTTGTGGGTGTTTTCTGAGGTCCTACTCCTGGTTCTTCATCTGTGAATACAGAACAGAAATATTTGTTAAGCAATTCCGATTTATCCTCCTCAGCTTCTACATATTCCTCTCCTTCACTCTTGAGTCTGATAATATCACTTTTGCCCTTCCTTTTCTCACTAACATATCTGAAAAATGTCTTATCCCCCCATTTTACTGCACTGGCTATTTCCTCCTCTTTTTGAATCTTTGTTTTCCTGACTACTTTGCTAGCTTCTCTGTTTTTCCAAATATAGATGCCTGTCTTCCTCTCTCCATGATCGCTTGTATTTTAACAAGGGCTCCCTCTTTTTCTTCACCTTTTCAGCTACTTCTTTCAAAAACGATAGCGGTCTCCTTCTCCTTTTACCTTTATTTACCATTTTAACAAAAAGGTTGGTTGCACTTAAAATATCCCCTTTCAGTTTTGCCCACTGTTTTTCTACATCCCCCAGCTGTTCCCATCCTGCTAACGACTCCCTGAGGTATTGGCTCATTTTGGCAAAGTTAGTTTTCCTAAAATCTAAGACCCTTGCTTTTGAATGGATTTTATCAGCTCTATTCCTAATACTGAACCACACCATCTGGTGATCACTGGATACAAAAAGATCTCCCACTATAACATCAGAAACACGTTTACCATTGGTAAGCACGGGTCCAGTATGGCCCCTTCACGTGGTTGCCTAAATAGTTCTCCCTGTAGAGAGTCCAGGTGGATCTCCTTACTTCTAGATGATTCTGCAGCAGGAATGTGCCAATCAACATCTGGCATATTGAAATCCCTTATCAGTAGCACTTCCCCTTTCCTAGTAATGCTGCGTATGTCTTCAATTAACTCTCTGTCCACCTCTTCTTCCTGTGAGAGAGGTCTGTATATCACACCAATGCAAATAGATTTCTCTTTCCTTCTTTTTAGCTTACCCCACAGCAGTCTATACCACTTATTTCAAAATCCATCTGGGCCCGGGGTCTTGTAAATTTTAGTCTGCGTGATAGCGCTCATCGCTTCATCTTCAGTAACAGGTTGGTTCAGACTCTCCAACTGCTCAGCTGTGAGTGTCGTAGGGTCCACCCTGTCCAAATAAGTCATGTCTCCTAACTTCTGACCTTCTCCCTCTGCATATAATGTCTGATAAAATTCTTGGAACAATGTCAAGATATGACTCTCATCTGTTGTTACCCCGGTTCTGTCTCTTAGAGTTGTGACCCCTCTCAGCCCCTGCCAGCACTTCACGGTCCCCTCCCTACTCTGTCATGTGTTGCCACCCCAGGGCTTGTCTGAGTTCTTGGATCTTTTTGGAGAGATGGATGATTTGTGTATGTGTTTCCTCCTCCTACATCCATAGCTGATATTCTCCCCACGGAGTATTACCTTGGCAGTTTCCCAATATAGCACATGAGTATAGTAGAGACTGTGGGAGGTCCCTATTCTTAAGCATGACTATATTAGAGACTGTGGGAGGTCCATCTTCCTATGCCTGATGTTGGTAGAGGCTGTGAGAGGTCTCTCTTCCTGTGCTTGATGTTAGCAGGGACTGTGGGAGGTCTCTCTTCCTGATGTTAGTAGAGACTGTGGGAGATCCCTCTCCTTATGTATGACTGTAGTAGAGACCGTGGGAGATCTCTATTTCTGTGCTGATGTTAGTCAGGGCAGTGGGAGGTCTCCCTTAGTGTGCATGATGTTAGTAGAGACTGTGAGAGGTCCCCCTCCTTATATGTGACTGTACTAGAGACTGTGAGAGATCTCTCTTCCTGTGCCTGATGTTAGTAGGGACTGTGAGAGGTTTCTCTTCCTATGCCTGATTTTATTAGAGACTGTGGGAGGTCTCTCTTCCTGTGCATGATGTTAGTAGAGACTGTGGGAGATCTCTTTGTGCCTGATTTTAGTAGGGACGGTGGAAGGTATCTCTTCCTCTGCCTAATGATAGTAGAGATTGTGGGAGGTCTCTTTTCCTGTGTGTGATCTTAGTGGAGACTGTGAATGGTCTCTCTTCATGTGCGTGATGTTAGTAGAAACTGTAGGAGATCTCTCTTCCTGTGCCTGATTTTAGAAGGGACTGTGGGAGGTCTCTTTTCCTGTGCCTGATGTTAGTAGAGACTATGGAAAGTCTCTCTTCCTGTGCATGATGTGAATAGAGACTGTGGGACGTCCCTCTACTTATGTATAACTGTAGTAGAGACTGTGGGAGGTCTCTCTTCCTCTGCATGATATTAGTAGGGACTGTGGGAGGTTCCTCTCCTTATGTATTACTGTAGTAGAGACTGTGGGAAGTCTCTCTAACTGCATGTGATGTTGTTAGGGACTGTAGGAGGTTTCTCTTCCTGTGCGTGATGTTAGTAAAGACTGTGGGAGATCTCTTGGTGCCTGATGTTAGTAGGGATGGTAGAAGGTCTCTCTTCCTGTGCCTGATGTTAGTAGACAGTGGGAGGTCCCTCTCCTTATGTATGACTGTAGTAGAGACTGTGGGAGATCATGCTTTCTGTGACTGATGTCAGTAGGGACTTGTGGGAGGTCTTGCTTCCAGTGCGTGATGTTAGTAGAGACTGTGGGAGGTCTCTCTTCCTGTGCGTGATGTTAGTAGGGACTGTGGGATGTTTCTCTTCATGTGCGTGATGTTAGTAGGAACTGTGGGAGGTCCCTCTTCTTATGTATCAGTGTAGTAAAGACTGAGGGAGGTCTCTCTTCCTATGTGTGATGTTAGTAGAGACTGTCGGAGGTTCCTCTCCTTATGTATGACTATATTAGATCATGTAGGAGGTCCATCTTCCTATTACTGACATTGGTGGAGACAGTGGGAGATCCCTCTCTTTATGTATGACTGTATTAGAGACTGTGGGATGTCTCTCTTCCTGTGCCTGATGTTAGTAGAGACTGTGGGTGGTCTCTCTTCCTGTGTGTGATGTTAGTAGGAACTGTGCGAAGTCCCTCTCCTTATGTATGTCTGTAGTGGAGACTGTGGGAGGTCTTTCTTCATACATATTCCCTGTAAAATCCCCCCCCCTGATATATGTCCCACCGCTTTGACCCGGTGAAAAGCGGGATATAAATACAGTTAAATAAATAAATAAATAAATAAAATAGTTATCTCCAAGTTATAATGCCCTGTTCAATGTAATTTCAGTTTGTTCAATGTAAACCACACTGATGC
The DNA here is from genome assembly GCA_033557465.1 of Ichthyophis bannanicus. Taxonomy (NCBI): domain Eukaryota; kingdom Metazoa; phylum Chordata; class Amphibia; order Gymnophiona; family Ichthyophiidae; genus Ichthyophis; species Ichthyophis bannanicus. The sequence continues at coordinate 296,990,274 of CM066040.1, read as the reverse complement.
AGAATAGCATATAGTATATAAGAGAATGCAAAAAAAAAAAAATCTGCATGATTAGTAGAGACTGTGGGAGGTCTCCCTTACTGTGTGTGATGTTAGTACGGACTGTAGGAGGTCTCTCTTCTTGTGCATTATGTTAGAGAAACTGTTGGAGATCTCTCTATGCCTGATGTGACTGTGGGAGGTTTCTCTTCCTGTGCGTGATGTTAGTAGGAACTGTGGGACGTCTCTTTCCTTATGTATGACTGTAGTAGGAACTGTGGGACGTCCCTTTCCTTATGTATGATTGTAGTAGAGACTGTGGAAGGTCTTGTTCTTCTGCAAGATGTTTGTCGAGACTGTGGGAGGTCTCTCTTCCTGCGTATGATGTTAGTAGAGACTGTGGGAGGTCTCTCTTCCTGCGTATGATGTTAGTAGGGACTGTGGGATGTTTCTCTTCCTGTGCGTTATGTTAGTAGGGACTCTGGGAGGTTTCTCTTTTTTCTCTAGGAAAAAAACAAAGAGAGGAGCAATCTCTCGCAAGCACCTCAGGGAACACACACAGCGAGGGGTAGTGGTGGTCACAAGCACTTTATTAATGAAGAAAGGCCCCAACGTGTTTTGGCAACGCCTTCATTGGGGGGCTGAGAAATTTATGGATTTCAAATAACACAATGGAAGGCACAGTAGGATTCAATGCTTCGTTGCACAGGCTGCTCACAGCACAGTCTATTCATCTATAGAATCGACTTATTACTACGAGTTTGTACTCTACTGTGCATTCCATTGTGTTATTTGATATCCATAAATTTATCAGCCCCCCGATGAAGGCGTTGCCGAAACGCGTTGGGGCATTTCTTCATTAATAAAGCGCTTGTGACCACCACTACCCCTCGCTTTGTGTGTTCCATGATGTTAATAAAGGCAGTGGGAGGTATCTCTTCCTATTCGTGATGTTAGTAGAGACTGTGGGGGAGAACTCTCTTCCTGTGCGTGGTGTTAGTAGGGACTGTGGGAGGTCTATCTTCCTGTGTCTGATGTTAGTAGAGACTGTGGGTGGTCTCTCTTCCTGTGCGTGATGTTAGTAGGAACTGTGGAAGGTCCCTCTCCTTATGTATGGCTGTAGTAGAGACTGTGGGAGGTCTCTCTTCATCTGCATGTTAGTAGAGACTGTGGGAGGTCTCTCTTCCTGTGTGTGATGTTAATAGGGACTCTGGTAGGTCCCTCTCCTTATGTATGGCTGTAGTAGAGACTGTGGGAGGTCTCTCTTAATCTGCATGTTAGTAGAGACTGTGGGAGGTTTCTCTTCCTGTGCCTGATTTAAGTAGAGACTGTAGGAAGTGTCTGTTCTTGTGTTTGATGTTAGTAGGGACTGTGTGAGGTCTCTTTTCCTGTGCTGGATGTTAGTAAGGACTGTGGGAGTTCTATCTTCCTGTGCCTGATGTTAGTAGAGACTGTGGGTGGTCTCCCTTCCTGTGCATAATGTTAGTAGGAACTGTGGGAGGTCCATTTCCTTATGCATGGCTGTAGTAGAGGCTGTGGGAGGTCTCTCTTCATCTGCATGATGTTAGTAGAGACTGTGGGAGGTCTCTCTTCCTGTGCGTGATGTTAATAGGGACTCTGGGAGGTCTCTCTTCCTGTGTCTGATGTAAATAGAGACTGTGGGAGGTCTGTCTTCCTGTGCATGATGTTAGTAGGGACTGTGGGAAGTCCCTCTCCTTTTCTATGACTGTAGTAGGGACTGTGGGAGGTCTCCCTTCCTGTGCCTGATGTAAGCAGAGACTGTGAGAGGTCCCTCTCCGTATATATCACTATATTAGATACGGTAGGAGGTTGGTCTTCCTATGCCTGATCTTGGTAGAGACAGTGGGAGATCCCTCTCATTATGTATGAATTTAGTAGAGACTGTGGGATGTCTTTCTTCCTGTGCGTGATGTTAGTAGGGACTGTAGGAGGTCTCTCTTCTTGTGCGTTATGTTAGTGAGACTGTTGGAGATCTCACTGTGCCTGATTTTAATAGTGACTGTGGGAGGTTTCTCTTCCTGTGCATGATGTTAGTAGGGACTTGGGAGGTTCCTCTTCTTATGTATGAGAGTATTAGAGACTGTGGAAGGTCTCTCTTCCTGTGCGTGATGTTAGTAGAGATCGTGGTAGGTCCTTCTTCTTATGTAGGACTATATTAGATACTGTAGGAGGTCCATCTTCCTATGCCTGACATTGTTAGAGACAGTGAGAGATCCCTATCCTTATGTATGACGGTAGTAGAGACTGTGGGAGGCTTCTCTTTCTGTGCCTGATGTTAATAGAGATTGTGGGAGGTCTCTCTTCCTGTGCCTGACGTTGGTGGGGACAGTGGGCGATACCCTCTCCTTATGTATGACTGTAGTAGAGTCTGCGGAAGGTGTCTTTTCCTGTGCGTGATGTTAGTAGAGACTGTGGTAGGTCCCTCTCCTTATGTATGACTATATTAGATACTGTAGGAGGTCCATCTTCCTATGCCTGACGTTGGTAGAGACAGTGGGAGATACCCTTTACTTATGTATGACTGTGGTAGAGACTGTGGGAAGTCTCTTTTCCTGTGCCTGAAGTTAGTAGAGACTGTGGGAGGTCTCTCTTCTTCTGCTTGGTGTTAGTAGGGACTGTGGGATATCCCTCGCCTTATGTATGAGTGTAGTAGAGAGTTTTTGAAATCTCTCTTCCTGTGCGTGATGTTGTAGAGACCGTGGAAGAACCCTCTCCTTATGTATGACTGTGGCACGTCTCTCTTCCTGTACGTGATTTTAGTAAGGACTCTCTTTCTGTGCCTGATATTAGTAGAGATTGTGGGAGGTCTCTCTTCCTGTGAGTGATGTTAGTAGATACTGTGGGAGGTTCCTCTCCTTATGTATGACTGTAGTAGAGACTGTGGGAGGTCTCTCTTTCTGTGCTTCATGTTAGTAGGAACAGTGGGAGGTCCCTCTCCTTATGTATGACTGTAGTAGAGACTGTGGGAGGTCTCTCTTCCAGTGTGTGATGTTAGTAGAGACTGTGGGAGGTCCCTCTTTTTATTTATAACTATATTAGATAATGTAGGAGGTCCATCTTAAGAACATAAGAACATAAGATATGCCATACTGGGTCAGACCAAGGTCATCAAGCCCAGTATTCTGTTTCCAACAGTGGCCAATCTAGGTCATACGTACCTAGCAGTTTCCCGAAGGGACACAGGTTCCACAATGCTTGTATTGGTTCAAGCATTGATATCCTGGGTCCCTTCTTAATAATGGTTTATGGACCTTTCCTCCAGGAACTTGTCCAAACCTTTTTTAAACCCAGCTACACTAACAGCCTTTACTACATCCTCCGGTAACAAATTCCAGAGTTTGATTACACGTTGAGTGAAAAAATATTTTCTTTTATTAGTCTTAAATAGTTTACCCTGTAGCTTCATTGCATGTTCCCTAGTCTTTCTATATTCTGATAAGGTAAACAATCGATCTACGTTTACCCGTTCCACTCCGTTCATTAATTTATAGACTTCTATCATATCTCCCCTCAGCCGTCTCTTTTCCAGGTTAAAGAGCCCCAACCTTTTTAGCCTTTCTTCATAGGAGTATCCTTCCATCCCCTTTACCATTTTGGTGGCTCTTCTCTGAACCTTTTCTAAAATCGCTATATCCTTTTTAAGATACGGTGACCAGAATTGCACACAATATTCAAGGTGCGGTCTCACCATGGAATGATATAGAGGCATTATAATATCTTTTGTTTTATTTTCCATTCCTTTCCTTATCATACCTAGCATTCTATTTGCTCTCTTGGCCGCCGCTGCACACTGGGCCGAGGGTTTTAACATGGTATCCACAATGACGCCTAAATCTTTTTCCTGGGTGGTGTTTCTTAATGTGGAACCTTGCATCGTGTAACCATAGTTTGGGTTGTTCTTCCCTAGGTGCATAACATTGCACTTGTCCACATTAAATTTCATCTGCCATTTTGATGCCCAGTCTTCCAATTTATCAAGATCCTCTTGCAATTTTCCACAATCCTCTTGGGTTTTAACAACTTTAAATAGTTTTGTGTCATCTGCAAATTTGATAACCTCACTCATTATTCCACTTTCCAGGTCATTTATGAATATGTCAAAAAGCAGCGGACCCAGCACAGATCCCTGGGGTACACCACTATTCACCTTTCTCCATTGGGAAAATTGGCCATTTAGCCCTACCCTCTGCTTTCTATCTTTTAACCAGTTCCTGATCCACAATAGTACACTGCCTCCTATCCCATGACTCTTTAGTTTTGCCAAAAGTCTCTGATGAGGGACCTTGTCAAAGGCTTTCTGAAAGTCCAGATACACAATATCAACCGACTCACCTTTGTCCACCTGATTATTCACTCCTTCAAAAAAACATAACAGATTAGTAAGACAAGATCTTCCTATGACTGACATTGGTAGACATAGTGGGAGATCCCTCTCCTTATGTATGACTGTAGTAGAGACTGTGGGAGGTCTCTTTTCCTGTGTGTGATGTTAGTCGGGACTGTAGGAGGTCTCTTTTCTTGTGTGTGATGTTAGTAGAGACTGTGAGAGATCTCTTTGTGCCTGTTGTTAGTAGGGATGGTGGAAGGTCTCTCTTTCTTTGCCTGATGTTAGTAGAGAATGCGGGTGATCTCTCTTCCAGTGAGTGAAGTTAGTAGAGACTGTGGGAGGTCCCTCTCCTTGTATATGACTGTAGTAGAGATTGTTGGAGATCTCACTTTCTGTACCTGATGTTACTGTGGAGTGTGGGAGGTCTCCCTTCCTGTGGCTGATTTTAGTAGGGACTGTGAGATGTCTCTCTTCCTGTGCTTGATGTTAGTAGGGAGTGTGGGAGGTCTCTCTTCCTGTGCCTGATGTTAGCAGCAACTGTGGGAGGTTGTATTCCTGTGCATGATGTTAGTAGAGAATCTGGGATGTCCGTCTCCTTATATATAACTGTAGTATAGACTGTGGGAGGTGTCACTTCCTCTGCATGATATTAGTAGGGACTGTGGGAGGTCCCTCTCATGATGTATGACCATAGTAGAGAATGTGGGAGGTATCCTTTCCTGTTTGTGATGTTGTTAGGGACTGTGCGAGGCTCTCTTCCTCTGTGTGATGTTGGTAGGGACTGTAGGAGGCTGTCTTCCTGTGCATGATATTAGTAGAGACTGTGGGAGGACTCTCTTCCTGTGTGTGATTGTTAGTAGGGACTGTGGGATGTTTCTCTTCATGTGTATGATGTTAGTAGGACTGTGGGATGTCCCTCTCCTTATGTATGAGTGTAGTAGAGACTATGGGAGGTCTCTCTTCCTGTGCATGATGTTAGTAGAGACTGGGAGGTCCCTCTCCTTATGTATGACTATATTAGATAATGTTGGAGGTCCATCTTCCTATGACTGACATTGATAGTGACAGTGGGAGTTCCCTTTCCTTATGTATGACTGTATTAGAGACTGTGGATGTTCTCTCTCTGCCTGATGTTAGTAGGGACGGTGGAAGGTCTCTCTTTCTGTGGCTGATGTTAGTAGAGATTGTGGGAGATCTCTGTTCCAGTGAGTGATGTTAGTGGGGACTGTGGGAGGTCTCTGTTCCAGTGAGTGATGTTAGTGGAGACTGTTGGAGGTCTCTCTTCCTGGGCCTGATGTTAGTAGGGACTGTGGGAGGTCTCTCTTCCTTTGCCCGATGTTAGTAGAGACAGTGGTAATTCTCTCTTCCTGTGTGTGATGTTAGTAGGAACTGTGGGAGGCCTCTCTTCCAATGCCTGATTTTACTAGAAACTGGGAGGTCTCTCTTCCTGTATGCGATTTTAGTAGAGACTGTGGGAGATCTCTTTCTGTGCCTTATGTTAGTAGGGACTGTAAGAGGTCTCTCTTCCTGTGCTTGATGTTAGTAGGAACTGTGGGAGGTACCTCTCCTTATGTATGACTGTAGTAGAGACTGTGGGAGGTCTCTCTTCCTGTGTGTGATGTTAGTGGAGACGCGAGAGGTCTCTCTTCCTGTGTGTGATGTTAGTAGGGACTGTGGGAGGTCCCTCTGCTTATACTGTTTATGACTGTAGTAGATACTGTAGGAGATCTCTTTTTCTGTGCCTGATGTTGTTAGGGACTGTGGGAGGTCTCTCTTGCTGTGCCTGTTGTTAGTAGAGACTATACAAGGTCTCTCTTCCTGTGCGTGATGTTAGTAGAGACTGTGGGATATCACTTTTCTTATATCTAACTGTAATAGAGACTGTGAGATGTCCCTCTCCTTATGTATTATCGTAGTAGAGACTGTGGGAGATCTCTCTTCCTGTGCATGATGTTCCTATGCAAGATGTTCCTTGTGGAGGAGTGGCCTAATGGTTGGGGCCAGTTATCTCGGGCCAGAAGGTCAGGGGTTCAAATCCCACTAGAGGACAGCAACCTTTGGCCGGAAGAACTGGGGTTTCTAGTCCCACAGGTGCTCCTTGTGGTCTTGGGCAAGCCACTTAACCCTCCATTGCCCATGTTCCTGATAAGTATTAGTGTATGTGTCTCATACCCCCTCGTGTTAAACATATCCCCTAATTGTGTTGTGACCACTTTGATTGAAGGATAAGGTGGTATACAAAACTGTCTAAATAAATATATGATTATTTTAAATAATATAGGAGATCTTCCTATGACTGACATTGCTAGAGACAGTGTGAGATCCCTCTCTTTATGTATAACTGTAGTAGAGACTGTGGGAGGTCTCTCTTCCTGTGTATGATGTTAGTAGGAACTGTGGGAGGTCCCTCTCCTTATGTATGACTGTAGCAGACACTGTGAGAGGTCTCTCTTCCTGTGCGTGATTTTAATAGAGACTGTGGGAGGTTTCTCTTCCTGTGCGTGATGTTAGTAGGGTCTGTGGGAGGTCCCTCTCCTTATGTATTACTGAAGTAGAGACTGTGGGAGGTCTCTCTTCATGTGCGTGATTTTACTAGAGACTGTGGGAAGTCTCTCTTGCTGTGCATGATATTAGTAGGACTGTGGGAGGTCCCTCTCCTTATGTATGACTGTAGTAGAGACATTGGGAGGTCTCTCTTCCTGTGTGTGATGTTAGTAGGGACTGTAGGAAGTCTCTCTTTTTGTGCATGATGTTAGTAGAGACTGTGATTGTTCTCTCTCTGCCTGATGTTAGTAGGGACGGTGGAAGGTCTCTCTTTCTGTGGCTGATGTTAGTAGAGATTGTGAGAGGTCTCTCTTCCAGTGAGTGATGTTAGTAGGGACTGTGGGAGGTCTCTATTCCTGGGCCTGATGTTAGTAGGGACTATGGGAGGTCTCTCTTCCTTTGCCTGATGTTAGTAGAGACAGTGGGAATTCTCTCTTCCTGTGTATGATGTTAGTAGGAACTGTGGGAGGCCTCTCTTCCATCTGATTTTACTAGAAACTGTGGTAGGTCTCTCTTCCTGTATGTGGTTTTAATAGAGACTGTGGGAGATCTCTTTCTGTGCCTTATGTTAGGGACTGTAAGAGGTCTCTGTTCCTGTGCTTGATGTTAGTAGGAACTGTGGGAGGTACCTCTCCTTATATATGACTGTAGTAGAGACTGTGGGAGGTCTCTGTTCCTGTGTGTGATGTTAGTAGAGATGCGAGAGGTCTCTCTTCCTGTGTGTGATGTTAGTAGGGACTGTGGGAGGTCCCTCTGCTCATACTGTATATGACTGTAGTAGATACTGTAGGAGATCTCTTTTTCTGTGCCTGATGTTAGTAGGGACTGTGGGAGGTCTCTCTTGCTGTGCCTGTTGTTAGTAGAGACTATACAAGGTCTCTCTTCCTGTGCGTGAAGTTATTAGAGACTGTGGGATATCTCTTTTCTTATATCTAACTGTAATAGAGACTGTGGGAGGTCCCTCTCCTTATGTATTATCGTAGTAGAGACTGTGGGAGATCTCTCTTCCTGTGCATGATGTTCCTTGCAGAGGAGTGGCCTAATGGTTGGGGCCAGTTACCGGGGGCCAGTTACCTCAGGCCAGAAGGTCAGGGGTTCAAATCCCACTAGGGTACAGCAACCCTGGGCTGGAAGGACGGGTTTTCTGGTCCCACAGGTGCTCCTTGTGGTCTTGGGCAAGCCACTTAACCGTCCACTGCCCATGCTCCTGGTAAGTATTAGTGTATGTGTCTCATATCCCCTCATGTTAAATGTATCCCCTAATTGTGTTGTGACCACTTTGATTGAAGGATAAGGTGGTATTCAAAACTGTCTAAATAAATAAACGTTTGAGTATTATTAGATAATGTTTGGGATCTCCTTAAGACATGACATTGCTAGAGACAGTGGGAGATCCCTCTCCTTATGTATAACTGTAGTAGAGACTGTGGGAGGTCTCTCTTCCTGTGCGTGATGTTAGTAGGAACCGTGGGAGGTCCCTCTCCTTATGTACGGCCGAAGTAGAGACTTTGAGAGGTCTCTCTTCCTATGCGTGACTTTAGTAGAGACTGTCAAAGGTCTCTCTTCCTGTGCGTGATGCTAGTAGGGACTGTAGGAGGTTTCTCTACCTGTGCGTGATGTTTTTTAGAGACTGTGGGGGGTCTCTCTTCCTGTGTGTGCTGTTAATAGGGACTTTTGGAGGTGTCTCTTCCTATGCATGATGTTAGTAGAGACTGTGAGAGGACTGTTTTCCTGAGCGTGATGTTAGTAGGGACTGTGGGAGGTTTCTCTTCCTGTGTGTGATGTTAGTAGGGACTGTTTCAGGTCTCTCTCCTTATGCATCAGTGTAGTAGAGACTGTAGGAAGTCCATCTTCCTATGCCTGACATTGGTAGAGACAGTGGGAGGTCTTTCTTCCTGTGTGTGATGTTAGTAGGGACTGTGGGAGGTACCTCTCCTTAAGTATTAGTGAAGTAGATACTTGGGATGTCTCTCTTCTGGTATGTGATATTAGTATAGACTGTGGGAGGTCCCTCTCCTTATGTATGACCGTATTTGAGATTGTGGGAGGTCTCTCTTCCTGTGCTTGATATTAGTAGAGACTTTGCGAGATCTCTTTGTGCCTGATGTTAGTTGGGATGGTGGAAGGTTTCTCTCCCTGTGCCTAGTGTTAGTAGAGACTATGGGACATCTCTTTGTGACACATGTTAGTAGAGATTGTGGGAGGTCTCTCTTCCTGTGTGTGATGTTAGTAGGGACTGTGGAATGTCCCTCTACTTATGTATGACTTTAGTAGAGACTATGGGTGGTATCTCTTCCTGTGCATGATGTTATTAGGGACTCTGGGAGGCCCCTCTTCCTATGCGTGATGCAAGTAGGGACTGTAGGAGGTCTGTCTTCCTGTGCGTGAGGTTAGTAGAGACTGTGGGAGGTCTCTCTTTCTGTGCATGATGTTAATAGGGACTATGGGAGGTCCCTCTCCTCATGTATCACCGTAGTAAAGACTGTGGGAGGTCCTTCTTCCTGTGTGTGATGTTAGTAGAGACTGTGGGAGATCCCTCTCCTTATGTATGTTTATATTAGAGCCCATAGGAGGTCCATCTTCCTATGCCTGACATTGGTAGAGACAATGGGAGTTCTCTCTCCTTATGTATGACTGTAGTAGGGACTGTGGGAGTTCTCTCTTCCTGTGCATGATGTTAATAGGGTCTGTGGGAGGTCTCTCTTCATCTGCATGATGTTAATAGAGACTGTGGGAGGTCCATCTTCCTGTCCGTAATGTCAGTAGGGACTGTGGGACATTTCTCTTCCTGTGCCTGATAGTAGAGAATGTGGGAGGTCCCTCTCCCCATGTATAACTATATTAAATACTGTAGTAGGTCCATATTACTATGCCTGACGTTGGTAGAGACAGTGGGAGATCCCTCTCCTTATGTATGACTGTAGTAGAGAATGTGGGAGGTCTGTCTTCCTGTGCGTGATGTTAGTAGGGACTGTGGGAGGTCTCTCTTCCTGTGCATGATGTTTGTAGGGACTGCGGGAGGTCTGTCTTCTTGTGCATGATGTTAGTAGGGACTGCAGTAGGTCTGTCTTTCTGTGCATGTTGTTAGTAGGGACTGTGGGAGTTCTCTCTTCCTATGCGTGATGTTAGTAGGGACTTTGGGAGGTCTCTCTACTTGTGCGTGATGTTAGTGGGGACAGCGGGAGATCTCTCTTCTTGTGCATGATGTTTGTAGGGACTATGGGAGATCTCTCTGTGCCTGATGTTAGTAGGGACAGTGGAAGGTCTCTCTTTCCATGCCTGATGTTAGTAGAGATTGTGGGAGGTCTCTCTTCCTGTGAGTGACGTTAGTAGAGACTATGGGAGGTACCTCTCCTTATGTATGACTGTATTGGAGACAGTGGGACGTTCCTCTCCTTATGTATGAGTATTTTATATACTTCAGGTGGTCAGTCTTCCTATTCCTGATGTTGGTAGAGACAGTGCGAGATCCCTCTCCTTATGAATGAATGTAATAGAGACTATAGGAGGTCTCTTTTACTGTGCATGACGTTAGTAGGGACTGTGGAATGTCTCTCTTCCTATACGTGGGCATGATGTTAGTTTGGACTGTGGGAGTTCTCTCTTCCTGTGGGTGATGTTAGTAGGGACTGTGGGAGGTCTCTCTTCCTGTGCGTGATGTCAGTAGGGACTGCGGGAGGTCTCTCTTTCTGTGCGTGATGTTAGTAGGGACTGTGGGAGTTCTGTCTTCCTGTGCGTGATGTTAGTAGGGACTGTGGGAGGTCTGTCTTCCTTTGCGTGATGTTTGTAGGGACTGCGGGAGGTCTGTCTTCTTGTGCGTGATGTTAGTAGGGACTGCGGTAGGTCTGTCTTCCTGTGCATGTTGTTAGTAGGGACTGTGGGAGTTCTCTCTTCCTATGCGTGATGTTAGTAGGGACTTTGAGAGGTCTCTCTACTTGTGCGTGATGTTAGTGGGGACAGCGGGAGGTCTCTCTTCTTGTGCATGATGTTTGTAGGGACTGCGGGAGGTCTGTCTTTCTGTGTGTGATGTTAGTAGGGACTGTGGGAGGTCTGTCTTCCTGTGTGTGATGTTAACAGGGAGTGTGGAACGTCTCTCTTCCTATGCATGATGTTAGCAAAAACTGTGGGAGGACTCCCTTCCTGTGTATGATGTTAGTAGACACTGCGGGAGTTCTGTCTTCCTGTGCGTGATGCTATTAGGGAATGTAGGAGGTCTCTCTTCCTTTGCATGATGTTAGTAGAGATTGTTGGAGGACTCCCTTCCTGTGTTTGATGTTAGTAGGGACTGTGGGAGATCTGTCTTCCTGTGTGTGATATTAGTAGGGACTGTGGGAGGTATCTCTTCCTGTGCGTGATGTTAGTAGGGACTGTGGGAGTTCTCTCTTCTTGTGTATGATGTTAGTAGGGACTATGGGAGGTCTCTCTTCCTGTGCGTGATGTTGGTAGTGACTGTGGGAGGTCTGTCTTCCTGTGTGTGATGTTAGTAGGGACTCTGGGAGGTCTCTCTTCCTGTGTGTGATGTTAGTAGGGACTGTGGGATGTCTCTCTTCCTGTGCATGATGTTAATAGGGACTGTGGGAGGTCTCTCTTCATCTGCATGATGTTAGTAGAGATTTTGGGAGGTCCGTCTTCCTGTCCGTGATGTTAGTAGGGACTGTGGGAGGTCTCTCTTCCTGTGAGTGATATTAGTAAAGACTGTGGGAGGCACCTCTCCTTATGTATGACTGTAGTGGAGACTGTGGCAAGTCCCTCTCCTTATGTATGAGTATGTTAGATACTGCAGGTGGTCAGTCTTCCTATTCCTGACGTTGGTAGAGACAGTGGGAGATTCCTCTCCTTATGTATGAATGTAATAGAGACTATAGGAGGTCTCTTTTCCTGTGCATAATGTTAGTAGGGACTGTGGAACGTCTCTCTTCCTATACGTGATGTTAGTAAAAACTGTGGGAGGACTCTCTTCTTGTGTGTGAAGTTAGTAGAGAGTGTGGGAGGTCTCTCTTCCTGTGTGTGATGTTAGTAGAAACTGGGAGGTCTGTCTTCCTGTGCGTGATGTTAGTATGGACTGTGGGAGGTCTCTCTTCCTGTGCATGATGTCAATAGGGAGTGTGGAACTTCTCTCTATCTATGCGTGATGTTAGTAAAAACTGTGGGAGGACTCTCTTCCTGTGTGTGATGTTAGTAGAGACTGTGGGAGATCTCTCTGTGCCTGATGTTTATAGGGACGGTGGAAGGTCTCTGTTCCTGTGCCTAATTTTAGTAGGGACTATAAAAGGTCTCTCTTCCTGTGCGTATTGTTAGTAGAAACTGTGGGAAGTCTCTTCCTGTCTGTGATATTAGTAGGGACTGTGGGAAGTCCCTCTCATAATACATGGCTGTGGTAGAGACTGTGGGAGGTCTCTCTTCACCTGCATGATGTTTGTAGAGACTATGGTAGGTCTCTCTTTCTGTGTGTGATATTGGTAGGGCTTTGGGAGGTCTCTCTTCCTGTGCGCGATGCTAGTAGGGAATGTAGGAGGTCTCTCTTCATTTGAATGATGTTAGTAGAGACTGTGGGTGGTCTCTCTTCCTGTGCATAATGTTAATAGGGACTGTGGAACGTCTCTTTTCCTATGCGTGATGTTAGTAAAAACTGTGGGAGGACTTCCTTCCTGTGTGTGATGTTAGTAGGGACTGCGGGAGGTCTGTCTTTCTGTGCGTGATGTTAGTAGGGAATGCGGGAGGTCTGTCTTTCTGTGCGTGATTGTAGTAGGGACTGCGGGAGGTCTGTCTTTCTGTGTGTGATGTTAGTAGAGACTGTGGGAGGTCTCTCTTCCTGTGCGTGATGTTGGTATGGACTGTGGGAGATCTGTCTTCCTGTGCGTGATGTTAGTAGGGACTGTGGGAGGTCTGTCTTCCTGTGCGTGATGTTAGTAGAGACTGTGGGAGGTCTCTCTTCATGTGCGTGATGTTGGTATGGACTGTGGGAGATCTGTCTTCCTGTGCGTGATGTTAGTAGGGACTGCGGGAGGTCTGTCTTTCTGTGCGTGATGTTAGTAGGGACTGCGGTAGGTCTGTCTTCCTGTGCGTGATGTTAGTAGGGACTGTGGGAGATCTCTCTTCCTGTGCGTGATGTTGGTATGGACTGTGGGAGATCTGTCTTCCTGTGCGTGATGTTAGTAGGGACTGCGGGAGGTCTGTCTTTCTGTGCGTGATGTTAGTAGGGACTGTGGGAGATCTCTCTTCCTGTGCATGATGTTAGTAGGGACTGCGGTAGGTCTGTCTTCCTGTGCGTGATGTTAGTAGGGACTGTGGGAGATCTCTCTTCCTGTGCATGATGTAAATAGGCAGTGTGGAACGTCTCTCTTCCTATGCGTGATGTTAGTAAAAACTGTGGGAGGACTCTCTTCCTGTGTATGATGTTAGTAGACTGTGGGAGATCTCTCTGTGCCTGATGTTTATAGGGATGTTGGAAGGTCTCTCTTTCTGTGCGTGATTTATTAGGGACTATGGGAGGTCTGTCTTCCTGTCCATGATGTTAGTAGGGACTGTGGGAGGTCTCTCTTCCTGTGCGTGATGTTAGTAGGGACTGTGGGAGGTCTCTCTTTATGTGTGTGATGTTAGTAGGGACTGTGGGAGGTCTCTCTTCCTGTGCATGATGTTAGTAGGGACTGTGGGAGGTCTCTCTTCCTGTGCGTGATGTTAGTAGGGACTGTGGGAGGTCTCCCTGCCTGTACGTGATGTTAGTAGTGACTGCGGGAGGTGTGTCTTCCTGTGCGTGATGTTAGTTGGGACTGTGGGAGGTCTCTCTTCCTGTGCGTGATGTTAGTAGGGACTGCGGGAGGTCTGTCTTCCTGTGCGTGATGTTAGTAGGGACTGCGGGAGGTCTCTCTTACTGAGTGTGATGTTAGTAGGGACTGTGGGAGGTCTCCCTGCCTGTAAGTGATGTTAGTAATGACTGCGGGAGGTGTGTCTTCCTGTGCGTGATGTTAGTTGGGACTGCGGGAGGTCTCTCTTCCTGTGCGTGATGTTAGTAGGGACTGCGAGAGGTCTGTCTTTCTGTGCATGTTGTTAGTAGGGACTGTGAGAGGTCTCTCTTCCTGTGCATTATGTTAGTAGGGACTGCTGGAGGTGTGTCTTCCCGTGCGTGATGTTAGTTGGGACTGCGGGAGGTCTGTCTTTCTGTGCATGATGTTAGTAGGGACTGTGGGAGGTCTCCCTGCCTGTACGTGATGTTAGTAATGACTGCGGGAGGTGTGTCTTCCTGTGCGTGATGTTAGTTGGGACTGCGGGAGGTCTCTCTTCCTGTGCGTGATGTTAGTTGGGACTGTGGGAGGTCTCTCTTCCTGTGCGTGATGTTAGTAGGGACTGCGGGAGGTCTGTCTTCCTGTGCGTGATGTTAGTAGGGACTGCGGGAGGTCTCTCTTACTGAGTGTGATGTTAGTAGGGACTGTGGGAGGTCTCTCTTCCTGTGCGTGATGTTAGTAGGGACTGTGGGAGGTCTCCCTGCCTGTAAGTGATGTTAGTAATGACTGCGGGAGGTGTGTCTTCCTGTGCGTGATGTTAGTTGGGACTGTGGGAGGTCTCTCTTCCTGTGCGTGATGTTAGTAGGGACTGCGAGAGGTCTGTCTTTCTGTGCATGTTGTTAGTAGGGACTGTGAGAGGTCTCTCTTCCTGTGCATTATGTTAGTAGGGACTGCTGGAGGTGTGTCTTCCCGTGCGTGATGTTAGTTGGGACTGCGGGAGGTCTGTCTTTCTGTGCATGATGTTAGTAGGGACTGTGGGAGGTCTCTCTTCCTGTGCGTGATGTTAGTAGGGACTGTGGGAGGTCTCCCTGCCTGTACGTGATGTTAGTAGTGACTGCGGGAGGTGTGTCTTCCTGTGCGTGATGTTAGTTGGGACTGTGGGAGGTCTCTCTTCCTGTGCGTGATGTTAGTAGGGACTGCGGGAGGTCTGTCTTCCTGTGCGTGATGTTAGTAGGGACTGCGGGAGGTCTCTCTTACTGAGTGTGATGTTAGTAGGGACTGTGGGAGGTCTCTCTTCCTGTGCGTGATGTTAGTAGGGACTGTGGGAGGTCTCCCTGCCTGTACGTGATGTTAGTAATGACTGCGGGAGGTGTGTCTTCCTGTGCGTGATGTTAGTTGGGACTGCGGGAGGTCTCTCTTCCTGTGCGTGATGTTAGTAGGGACTGCGAGAGGTCTGTCTTTCTGTGCATGATGTTAGTAGGGACTGTGAGAGGTCTCTTTTCCTGTGCGTTATGTTAGTAGGGACTGCTGGAGGTGCCTTTTCATTCATCAGGATTGTTATCTCTGGAAGGGCAACTCACCTACATTATCAACTTGCACTTCTTGAATGAATTTCTTTTCTTTCTTCACTGTATCCACCACTTCAATGAAGAGGTCAGCAAAGAGTAAGACATCATGAGATGGAAACACGCAGATGTAGCGGGTACCTTTGACTTGGAATTTTTCCATGATCAGGGAACATTCCTTCTCATCCGTTCTGTAAAGTGGCAGAGAACACATCCGTTCTGTAAATCTCCACTCCGTGTGCATAAGTTGCTTTGCACTGTTACACAGAGGGTCATATCTTTTGCTAACACTTTAAGAGCATGAAACTGAGAATTGTATATTGACTCTTATTTCCACCTACCCAAATGGACTAAGACGACAAGTTGCAGGAGAGACGTTTTTATTGCACTGACTTAATGTATGTCTGGCAAACCTCTGAGAGCTTCAGGTCCGTGAAGAGGCGGTGCAGTTACCCTGGGTTTAAATAATACAAACTCATCATGCTTCTAGGCTGTCTGCATATATGGTTAGAGCTGAGTGAGGCGAGCTGAGGACATAAGCAGTGATGATGGGACAGCGACATTTCTCGCTTCTGATAATGAGTGAGAAAGCCGCTGTCTCTATTGAGGCCTTTGGTGCATGAGCGGATGTGCTTGGTCACTTTAATTTCAATGTTTTCTGTGCATGTGCATTGCTGAAGTTTCCTTTCAGTGCCTCTGCTGTAAGGCCTTTGAGAACTGCTCATCTACACGGCGAATATTCTGGTTTTCTATGCTACAGTTTATGGTAAGTCCGTGTCCCAGGTTTTTGGTTTCTTTCTCTGATCTAGCAGCCCTCGGCACATTTTTTGCATTGGATCATATACACTATGGGCCCGATATTTGAAAGGCATTCACAATAGGGTTAATTCAACGGCACTTTCAAGGTTAATGCTGATGAATGTCCCCTGCTAACTCCCCTACATGTCCTGATACCATCTGCTTAGCATCAGGGTGGAGCAGAGATGGTGAGAAGCAATAACCAGGCCGCAGCGATTTTGCATGTTGCCCGGTTAGTGACCTGTCCCTAAAAGATACACGACGAAAACCCTTGCCTATCTTTAAGGCACAGGAGCTAACTGGGCAGCCTCAATGTCGCTGCTGCCTAGTTAGCTACTGCGGCGTCCCGTGTCTGCAGTGATCCCCAAATATTCAATGCTGGGGTTGCATATGACTCCAGCATATGCGCTGTAGGAGCACATAATCTGCCCAACCCAATATCGGGCCCTAAGAGCCCACTATTGACAGCAATTAACACAACTGGCAGACCTGCTGACTACGCTGATTGCATTGACCATTGTCAGGTGCCAGTCCTGAATTCCTCGATGCCAAGTAGCTAGCATAGGGCATTTCAGCACAGAGCAGAAGTGGCACCTGGCAAGAAGTAGGCAGGAGCAATTTTCAGCTGCTGCCCACTTATCTCTAAATGGCAAAGGTTAAAGGATGGCTCTAGCACTGAGTATCCGGTTCTTCGGCTCAGTGGCGATAGCTATCCGCGGACCCTACATTCACGGAGAAGCAGGAGTGTGAGCCTTTGCCATGTGGGCGGCGATAGGGCCCTGTGACATGGGCAGGCAGAACCTGCATTGCAGACTTTTGGGACCTTATCATTGATTTGATTTTCTGTTAAGAGTTTACTTCTTACAAGTTTCTTCTTCAGGTTGGGTGATTAGCAGAAGGTTAAAATGGTGGGATGGGGGAGGAAGATTTCTTTTACTAATTCATCCTTCACTCAACCTGAAACAAAAACCCCACAATGCAAGTTCTATCAGCATATAGCACAGGACCCTATAACTACTGACATTCCTGCTCCTCTATAAATTCAATGCAAAAATGTGCTGAGGGGAAAGAAGCCAAAGACTGAGGACACATATCAACCTTCACAGATACACCGTAAACTGTTACCGGGAAATCCAGAATATTAGCTCAGAAGGTGCCAAAAGTAAACGTCAAAGCAGGAACCAGTGAAAAAATACATGATGGAATTATTTTAGAAGCCTTTTTCATGCTTTGGAGTCTGAAAACATACACGGAGATGTCCCTGGAGCAATTTTAGAAGTCCCTCTGTAGATGTTCCCAGCACAAGGACATCCAAGGTAGAACAGGGTCATGGTGTATGAGTGTCTGGGACGTTTCCAGGAACTTGAACATCTTCACCCAATTCCAATAATGCTCTGGACATCCTGAGCTTTGTCATAGCTTATATCTACTCCAGATGTGAACAGGCATCAGAAAAGTGCTCGTTTTGACAGCCAAACATGCGGAGGATGTGGAGAAGGAGATATACTCATCTCCAATATATATATATTTTTTTTTATTTTATTTAACATTTCTTATATACCGCCTTTCATGATATCAAGGCGGTTTACATTGAACAAACTGAAATTACATTGAACAGGGCATTATAACTTGGAGATAACTATTTTACAGGGAACATGGGCTATGGAGGGTTAAGTGGCTTGCCCAAGACCACAAGGAGCACCTGTGGGACTAGAAACCCCAGTCCTTCCGGCCCAAGGTTGCTGTCCTCTAGTGGGATTTGAACCCCCGACCTTCCGGCCTGAAGTACCTTGCCCCAACCACTAGGCCACTCCTCCACGTTGTCCACGTTGACAACCAACAGTGGGGGAATGTGTGCTCATGCTTCCGTTTTGCCACACCAATGGACATCCCCATAAACAACCTTGCATTTGATGGACGATCCCACCCTATGTTTCATGGTGGGGACTTCTATGTGAATGTCAGCGCAGGCATCTATGTTGGGGGATGTCAATGTTTCTAAAACTGGGCCAAAACATAGATGTCCCTAGCGTTTTTCTGCATGTTCTGCCCTGGATGTTCCAGATTCCATTTGGATGCCTTTGGTAAAATGCCATGTGATAAATCCTTGGCATCCACTCCCAGTCTGGAAGAGAGAGAGAGCAATTTTCAGGCTATGCCTGTTGAATATGCATGAGAGAGATTTGCTTGCTGACTACCTCCACTGTATGAAAATCTCTCTCATGAATATTCATTAGGGATCTCCTGAAAACATCACCTGTTGGTATCCATTCATGACTGGCAGAGATAACATTGCATTACATATAAAGTGGCATTTTAGAAAGGGCGTCCAAGTGCATCCAGGACATCCAGGGCAGGAAGGCTTTGTCGTAGAAATCTGTGATATTTTTTTGAAGGTGTGAATAAACAGGTAGACAAAGGTGAGCCAGTTGATATAGAGTATCTGGATTTTCAGAAAGCCTTTGACAAGGTACCTCATGAGAGACTTTTGGCAAAGTTAAAAAGTCATGGGATAGGAAGCAGTAGACTATTGTGGATCAGGAACTGGTTTAAAGATAGGAAGCAGAGGGTAAGGCTAAATGGAAAATTTTCCCAATGGAGAAAGGTGAATAGTGGAGTGCCCCAGGGATCTGTGCTGGGTCCACTGCTTTTTAACAGCTTGTGTGCATCAGTGATGCTGAGGGCTAAGCTATCAGTAGTTTAACTACTGGCAGGGTCTTCCAAGATGGACAGATCACCTGAGGTGCCAGACCAAGACAAACCACCCATCTGGGCAGCAGCAGAATGGGACAGTGTTGGCGATGGAGGATCACATTTCTGTGACAACGGCAACAACACTAAACTTAAAAATGTGCAGAGGAAAGGCCCGGCAATCTACTTCTCTATCTTGCCATGAAAACCCAATGGATAGTCACAACAATACAAATTACACTATAGTGTTGGAAGATGAGACTCCCAGGTTGGAAGGCACTGAACTAGCTACTGGGGAAGAACTGAAGACTTTTCAGAGTAAAGCCAACATTTATTATGTGGTTGAATCAAAGCCCTCGGGATGTCTGACTGTTGATGTAGCTGCGCATGAAATGAGAGTCAGAAGCTGCAAAGATGTCTTACATATTTGGACATGGAATGTACGAAGCATTTACCAAAGGAAGCTGGAGGTGGTCAAGAATGAAATGGAATGTGCACAATTTGATCTGTTGGGTGTCAGCGAACTGAAATGGACTGGCATCGGGCACTTTGATTCAGATGATCACATGGTCTACTATGCTGGAAATGAAAGACAAAGAAGAAATGGTGTTGCATTTATAATAAAGAAGAAATATGCAAGAACTGTAATGAAATATAGTTTCCCCTGTTTCACCAAGTTATACTTCCTGTTAAATGTAATGACCAGACATATGTAAATTGTCGGATGTTTTCTGTTTAATGTAAACCGCGCTGATGTCTAATAGTGCGGTATATAAGAATTGTTAATAAATAAATAAATAAATAAATAATGCAGTCAGTGAACACTTAATCTCTATTTGTCTATGAGGAATGCCTAACAACACAACTACGTATAGTTCAGGTATATGCCCCATCAACAGCTGCAGAAGAGGATGAAATTGATGAATTCTATGAACAAGTACAAGCTGAAATTGACAGAACATGAAAACAGGATATCCTGATAGTCATGGGTGACTGGAACGCAAACGTTGACAACAAAGAAGAAGGCAAAGTAGTTGGAAAATATGGCCTTGGCAACAGAAATGAAGCTGCAGAAAGACTGTTAGAATTCTGCAAGACCAACGATCTATTCATCTCAAGCACCTTCTTCCAGCAACACAAGCGGCGACTGTACACATGGACTTCACCCAATGGATTATACAAAAATCAAATTGACTACATCTATGGATGTCAGCAATGGAAAAGCTCTATAACATCAACAAAGACAAAACCTGGAGATGACTGTGATAGAGATCAGCAACTACTAGTATGCAAACTCAAGCTAAAGTTGAAAAAGAGCAAGCGACTCATGAATGTAGCAAAATTTGACCTTGAGAATATACCACTGGAATTTAAAGACTGCCTGCAAAATCGATTTGCTGCTTTAGATACAAATGACAGAGATCCAGAAGAGTTATGAGATGACATCAAGAATGTTATGTTGGAAGAAAGAGAGAAGTCTCTACAAAAGGCAAAAAAGCAAAAACGGCTAAAATGGATAGCGGAAGAAAATCTGAAAATTGCTCAGAAACGCAGAAAAGCTAAAGCCAAAGGAGAAAGAGAGGCCATTGCAGAACTCAACGGAGGTTTCCAATGTGTAGCAAGACAAGATAAGGAAAAGTACTACAATCACACATGCAAGGAAATAGAAGCAGAAACTATTAGAGGAAGAACAAGATTGACTTTCCTAAAGCTATGAGAGTTAAAGAAAAAATTCCAGCCTTGAATTGGAATGTTACAAGATGATCAAGGTTCTATGTTGAATGATGCTGAGAAGATCAAGAAAAGGTGGAAAGAATATGCAGAGTTTTTATATGATAAAGATCAAGTGGACCAACAGCCATTTCAACCTGTACCTTATGATCCGGAAACATTGGTGATGAAAGAAGTCAAAGCAGCCTTATCAAAGAACAAAGCAACAGGCATTGATGGCAATCCCATAGAAGTATTACAGCAATCTGATGCAGCTGTTACCATACTTACAAGACTCTGCCAGGAAATTTGGAAAACGTCATGGCCAACTGACTTGAAAAGATCTGTGTTTATACCAATACTAAAGAAAGGTGATCCAACTGACTGTGGAAATTATCGCACAATTGCTCTGATCCCACATGCCAGCAAGATTCTACAGAAGATTATTCAAAAGAGACTACAACCATACCTGGAACAAGAACTACCTGAAGTGCAAGCAGGGTTCATGAAAGGGCGAGGAACGAGAGACATCATCACGGATGTGAGATGGATCCTTGAAAAGACTAAAGAATACCAAAAGGATATCTATTTGTGCTTTATTAACTACAGCAAGGCTTTTGACAGTGTAAACTATGAGAAACTCCGGGCCACATTAAGAAGCATGGGTACACCAGAACACCCGATGGTTCTCTTGCACAATCTGTATATTGATCAAGAAACAACAGTTTGAAAGGAAAAAGGAGAAACAGAATGGTTTAAAATCAGCAAAGGTGTACGACAGGGCTGCATACTTTCCCCCTACCTGTTTAATTTATATGCAGAGCAAATCATCAAAGAAGCAGGATTATATGAAGACAACAGAGATATGAAGATTGAAGGAAGACTCATCAACAGTCTTCTTTATGCTGATGATACCACATTACTGTCTGAAAGTGAAGATGATCTGAAACATTTGCTTCTCACAATCAAAGAACATAGTCTTAAAATGGGCCTGCACCTTAATGTAAAGAAGACAAAGATCATGACAACTGGCAAAATCAACAGGTTCATCGTTGAAGGAGAAGAAATTGAAATCATGGACAACTTTATCCTACTTGGATCAACTATCAATAAAGAAGCAACAAGCAGTCAAAAAATCAGACGACGCATTGCTCTTGGCAGAATGGCTATGAAGGATCTAGACAAGATTCTCAAGAGCAGAGATGTCTCTCTCCATACAAAGATTTGACTCGTTCAAGCCATGATATTTTCAGTAACATCATATGGATGTGAAAGTTGGACAGTGAAAAAGATAGATAGGAAGAAAATTGATGCCTTTGAATTATTATGCTGGCAGCGAATACTGCGTATACCATTGACTGCCAAAGAACAATCCAGTCAGTACTAGAGGAGATCAAACCTAAGCTTTTTTAGAAGCTCAGATGAGAAGACTTCATCTTTCATACTTTGGACACATCATGCGAAGAGAGAGAGCATTAGAGAAAGACATCATGCTTGGCAAGATAGTGGAGGAATGGCTTTGTGGTTGGGGCAAGGTACTTCAGGCCAGAAGGTTGGGGGTTCAAATCCCACTAGAGGACAGCAACTTTGGGCCGGAAGGACTGGGGTTTCTAGTCCCACAGGTGATCCTTGTTCTTAGGCAAGCCACTTAACCCTCCATTGTCCATGTTCTCTGTAAGTATTAGTGTATGTGTCTCATATCCCCTCATGTTAAATGTATCACCCAACTGTGTTGTCACCACTTTGATTGAAGGATAAGGTGGTATACAAAACTGTCTAAATAAATAAAATAGAAGGTCAATGCAAAAGAGGAAGACCAGCAATGAGATGGATCAATACAATAACAGCAGCTATGGGTACCAATCTGTCAACAATGAGCCACCTGACTGAAGACTGAACACAATTTAGGACAACTATCCAGAGGATTGCCATGAGTCAACACCAACTCAACAGCACTTAACAAAAACCAAGAGGATTGTGAAAAATTGCAGGAAGACCTTGATAAACTGGAAGAGTGGACATTCAAATGGCAGATAATTTAATGTGGACAAGTAAACTTAGGAAAGAAAAACCCAAACTATGGTTACTCAATGCAAGGTTCCACATTAGGAACCACCACACAGGAAAATGATTTAGGCGTCATTGTGGACAACACATTGAAACCCTCGACCCAGTATGCAGCAGCAGCCAAGACAGCAAATAGAATGCTAGGTATGATAAGGAAAGGAATGGAAAATAAAACAAAAGATATTATAATGCCTCTATATCATTCCATGGTGAGACCGCACCTTGAGTATTGTGTCCAGTTCGTGTCACCGTATCTTTAAAAGGATATAGCATTATTAGAAAAGGTACAGAGAAGAGCCACCAAAATGGTAAAGGGGATGGAAAGATACCCCTATGAGGAGAGGCTTAAAAAGTTAGGGCTTTTCATCCTGGAAAAGAACGGCTGAGGAGAGATATGATAGAGGACTATAAATCAATGAATTGATTGGAATGGATAAACATAGATTGATTGTTTACAGTATCAAAATTAGAAAAAGATATAGCATTATTAGGAAAGATACAGAGAAGAGCTACCAAAATGGTAAAGGGGAAGGAAGGATACCCCTATGAAGAGAGGCTAAAAAGGTTAGGACTCTTCACCTGGAAAAGAGACGGCTGAGGGGAAATATGATAGAAGTCTATAAATTAATGAATGGAGTGGAACGGGTAAATGTAGATCGATTGTTTACATTATCAGAATATAGAAAGACTAGGGGACATGCAATGAAGCTACAGTGTTAACCCATTTAAGACTAATAAGAGAAAATATTTTTCACTCAACACATCAGACTCTGGAATTCGTTACTGGAGGATGTAGTAAAAGCTCTTAGCGTAGCTGGGTTTAAAAAAGTTTGGACAAGTTCATGGAGGAAAGGTCCATAAATCATTATAAAAGGGGATCTGAGAAATCCACTGCTTGCCCCAATACAAGCATTGTGGAACCTGTGTGTTTTTTTTTGGGAACCTGTCAGGTACTTGAGACTTGAATTGGCCACTGTTGGAAACAGGATACTGGGCTTGATGGATCTTGGTCTGACCCAGTATGGCATTTTTTATGTTCTTATGTTATTTTCTTAATATGCAGAAAAATACCAGGGACATGTATGTTTTGACATGATTTCAAAAACATAGATGTCCCCGCGATGGACATCCATGCAGGCATCCATATAGACGTTCCCGCTATAAAACTGTGGGACAGGAACATCTATATCAAGCAAGGTTGCATACAGGGACATCCAGCAGCATGGCAAAACAAAACATGAGCACCATTCCCTGTCAGTGTTCGTTGTCAAATTGAAAAATAAAGGGGATATGAGTGTACCTCTTTCTCCACACTCTAGACATTTGCTTGACAAAATAAGCCGTTTTCAGATGCCTATTCATGCCTGGAGCAGGTATAGCCTTTGATGTGGCTTGGAACATCCAGGACATTTCTGGAATCAGGTGGGGACATTTGAGTTCTTAGGAATGCCCCAGCAATGCCTCTACCAGGCCCACGTTCTGACTTGGAGATTTTCATGCTTCTAAAATGGCCCATCTTCAGACGTCCAAGGAACAAATAGGGCTTTAAAAGTAACTTCTATAAATCATAATTACTCACCTGTAACAGGTGTTCTCCAGGGACAGCAGGAATCACTCTTCACATATGAGTGACATTGACGCCAACGGAGCTCTCATGGTAGCATTTCCCCCGCTTTCAAAGAAAGCCTTTGGGAGATGCTACCACGCATGCATGGTCCTTTTCCCGCCCAAGGGTGCCATCTTATTCAGATGACAAAGCTACAGCCGACAAAAGAAGATGACAAAAATAGTACAGCAACTCCAAGGGGAGGAGGGAGGGTTGTGAGGACTGATTTCTGCTGTCCCTAGAGAACACCTGTTACAGGTGAGAAACTACGCTTTTTGCAGGAATAAGCAGGAGGTCAGTCCTCACATATGAGACTCCTTAGCTATAGGCTACCAAGAACCTGCAGAAAAAACATGGCCCCACCATGAGCAGCCGCAAGCAAATCTGAGGACAGACTCTGAGAACCCCAATGTCCAGGGAGAACCTTGGCTCCAGTAGCCTGAACAAAAGGGTTGGAGGGCAGGAGTTGCCTAAACACCGAACAGATTATGGAGTACAGCTTGGCCGAAGGCACTGTCCCATTGGGACTCCCTCTCCAGGCAGTAGTGAGCTGCAAAGGTGTGGACTGAGGATCAGGTGGTGGCCCGGCAAATGTCTGCCATTGGGACAAAGCGTAGGCTCATAACTGAGGTTGCCATAGCCCTGACGTTGTGTGCCATGACCTGGCACTCCAACAATAGCCCAGTCTGATTGTGGGCAAAGGCGATGCAGTCCACCACCCAGGTGGACAAGGTCCTCTTGATGATAGCCCTCCCCAGTCGACTGGGGTCATATGAAATGAAAAGCTGTGAGGCTTTGTGGTGGCCCTCAGTATGCTGCAGGTAGAAGGATAGGGCCCTTTTGCAGTCCAGAGTATGAAGAACGACTGCTGCCTTGTCATGTGGGGCTATGGAAAGAATATAGGGAGCACCTCCTCTTGGTTGAGGTGGAAGGTGGATGCCACCTTCGGAAGGAATTTAGGGTGGGTGCGAAGCATGACCCTGTTCTTGTAGAACCTGGTGTAGGGTGGCTTGGCCACCAAGGACTGAAGCTCACTGACTTTGTGGGCAGAGGTGAGTGCCACCAGGAAGACAACCTTCCAAGATAGGTAACGCAAATGGCAGGTAGCCAAGGGTTCGAAGGGTGGCTTGGTAAGCTGTGTCAGAACCATGTTGAGATCCCATTCCGCCGGAGAGCAGCAGGCCCCACATGAATTGGGTAATGAGGGGCTGCATAGAAAGAGACTTGCCCTCTATGAAATGATAGTTCATGGAGAGCGCTCTCTGGTGTACCCTGATGGAGTTGGATTTGAGTCCAGTTTGCAAGAGGTAGAGCAAGTATTGCAGCACCTTATGCACTCTGTATACCATATCGAGAATTTGCGCCACTTGAAGGTGTAGGCTTGGCTCGTGGAGTTCTTACGAGAGGCCAGAAAGACTTCTTCCACCTCTCTGGGGAGGTTGAGGGGCGCTAGGGTGACCCCTTCAGCAGCCATGCTGTTAGCGACAGGGACCCCAGGTTAGGGTGGAGGAGCGAGTCCTCCAGGGTCAGTAGTCCTGGGGAACTCCCTAGCGGGACTGGGAGTTCCATCTAGAGGTGGAGTAACAGGGGAAACCAAGGCTGTCTGGACAACTGAAGGACCCAACAAATAAGCACGGTTCCACGTGCGACAAGGACCCAGTAAGATAACGTGGAATGCAACAAAAAGACGTGATGTAAAACACTTTAATTTCTTTATTCCACTCCAGCCACCGGCCCGACACTGGCCGTGTTTCGTAAAAACCTTCCTCAGGGGCAAATGATGGCTAATATATATAAACCATACATGTAAAAACAAAAAACCTATACATAAAAAATATTTTAAGATAATAAAGAGAATGAAAAACAGAACGTGTGAATAAAAACGCCAAAGTAAACATGTAGAAAACAAGATAAAAAACAAAATAAAAACAAAGTACAGCCAATATTAGGAGCATAATCAATAGGAAAACTTAATAACTTACAGAATACCAACCTAAAATGTGGCTAAAAAACATAAATATCAATAAATATTTAAATAAATAAATCACATAAATACAATTAAATATGAAACATTCTCAAATAATAAAATCATGTAAACAATATTATGACTAAGCCATAGATAAAACATATGAACAAATAAATATGTAAAACAAATAAATAACTAAAATATTAAACTTACTACAATTTAATATAAAATGTTCTAAACTAATAAGTTTTGTCAGCAAATCTGTGACTGAGCCATAACGTATACATATAAACAAATCAATATGTGAAATATTAAAATGCCAGGGGTGCCACAAATTCAAATTCATAAACATAAACAATAATAATAATAATAATAGTAATAATAAAAATAGTATGTGAAAAATATATAATAATAATAATAACAGTAAATTTGAAAACGAAAAATCAACGCTTCAAAGGATGTGACCATTCATAAGAACAAAACAAAGCATACCTGTATGTCGTATGTTTCTAATACTGTAAATTACTCCTCCTTTAAAAACACAGGAATGCCTAAAATATTAAAAAATGTAGTAATACACAATATCAATCCTATTCAAAGAGGGGGATCTAAAAAGGGGGGAGAGACCAAGAAAAGAGATGAGGACGAAAGAAAACAGACAATTCATATGAAAAAAATCCTTTTATCAAAAAGTAAAATGAAAGATCGAAAAATATGAAATGAAATGGTAAATTTACCTGTGTAGTAAATAGACTAAATTCAGTGTGTTCTTATAATGCCACATGCTACTCCTATAGGATAAATATCAGAAAAAACAAATGTGACAAAATGTTAACATTAGTATTTGTGTTCCTAACTGCAAAAAAATGGTAAATCATAACCTCAAGGAATTCTTATCCCTTTCTTATATAATATAAAAAGTATTTAGATGAAATAAAACCTGGGATCAGCAATATCGGATCAATCATGCATGACAACCATCACCCGGCGCTTAAACTCGAAATTAAGCCCTAAATGTATTTGGAAAGCTGGAAACTAAGTAGAACGTTGTTATCCACTATCTATTAAGTATCTCACCTTGGGAGAGCCATTGATGAAGGCCATATGGTTGAAAAAATGGAATCAAACCGGTGAAACACGTAGAGACAAAATAAGACAATGAAGTCATTACTAACAAATGTAAGGAGTTTTCAACATTCCTGTATGATTCAAAATCCAAAGGAAACCACTTCATACAAATCTGAATCAAATGGAAAAGGCCAGATGTTATGGCTCACACAACGTCTCCCTGGAGAAAACGCCAGCGGGGTGCACGTTGAAGGAATAAGATACCACTAATGATTGAAACTAATCAGGAATGCTTTAAATGGGGATCATCTGAAAA
Organism: Ichthyophis bannanicus; assembly: GCA_033557465.1. NCBI lineage: Eukaryota > Metazoa > Chordata > Amphibia > Gymnophiona > Ichthyophiidae > Ichthyophis > Ichthyophis bannanicus. The sequence continues at coordinate 296,962,894 of CM066040.1, read as the reverse complement.
GGACCGTGAAAATAAAAATATAATATATAAAAAGCCAATACTAGCAAGTATATAAGATAAACTTAATATCACGGAAATAGCTGTTGTATGATAAAAACGGCCCCCTCATACGGGTGTAAGAGGATGGTAAACCAAACATCGCTAAAAAAAATTATTACGTAAAAAATCCACCAGAAGGGACAAGGATGAAATAATTTCGAATAAACCACGTATAACAGGTTAGTAAGAAAAGGATGAGATGGCCTTCAAAAAATATATGTATAAGTAACCATTATACCTCAAAATATTGCATAACACAAAGCAGTAAAGGCTCTGACTGGCAGTATGAAGTGTGATTCCATTACGTGAAGACAAATTGGTAGCAATACAAACATAACACAGTTCAGCAAAGATATATAATAAAACTGAACTCTAAAAATAAACTCACATGGTATTGCTCACAAAAACGCACTGTTAAACTGCATAGAAGCGGCGCCACCGCACTTGAAATCGAAAGTGAAAAAACGCCGGCGTCTGCGCGCTAAGCATTCAAAAACCGGAGGGAGCAATGACGTCATAAACAAAGCAAAGGCATCCCTGCATAAGCACCATAAAGTGTGTACACGGTCATGAGAGGAGAAAGAAAAGAAAAAGCAAATTAAACCCATATGGTATTATCCATAGGCTGTAAAGAAAGGCAAAAAGAAATTTATTTGTATATTAAAATGAAAGAAGAATCACAAGTGAATGGATGAATGAATGAAAAATGAATAATGAAAAATGAAAGAACCAGAGGGGGGAGGGGGAAGGGGAGGGGGGAGGGTGGAGGGGGAAATAGGGAGGGGGGAGGGGGAAGGGGGGGAAAAGAAAAAGAGGGGAGGGGGAGGGGGGGGAAGGGGGAAAAAAAAAAGGGGGGAGGGAGGGGGGGAGAGGATAGAGGGGAGGGAAAAAGAGAGAAAGGGGAAAAAAAGGGGAAAAGGGGGGAGCGGGAAGGGGGGGAAAGGAAAAAGGGGAGGGGGAGGGGAGGGGAAGGGGGAAAAAAAGGGGGGGGAGAGGAAAGGGGAGGGAAAAAGTGAGAAAGGGGAAAAAAAAGGGGAAAAGGAGGGAGGGGGAAGGGGGGGAAAGGAAAAAGGGGAGGGGGAGGGGAGGGGAAGGGGAAAAAAAGGGGGGGGGAGAGAGGAAAGGGGAGGGAAAAAGTGAGAAAGGGGAAAAAAAGGGGAAAAGGGGGGGAGGGGGAAGGGGGGGGGGGAAAGGGGGGGGGGAGGAAGAAGCATATTAAGTAAAGAGGGTAAATACCACTCCTAGATAAGAAGACACAGTACACTCCTGATTATTACTTAAAGCCTTATTCACAAGAAGGAAAACAAATCATAATTTTCTATATTGTCAACGCAAAATGACCTATGTAAAAAACAAAAGGGAACTAGAGGAACACAGAAAGATCTCTATCCATATTTAACCCATCTGGGTACAAACTCTTCAAATTGTAAATGTAACATTGTTCGAGACGCAAGAGGGTGTCATTAATATTACCCCCTCGCCAAGTCAATTTGACCTTTTTTATAACAAAATATTTCAGGTCGGACAACTTATGCCCTGCTGCCTGCCAATGGGAGACGAGTGGTTTATCGGCTACCAGTCTCTTAAGACAACTCCTATGCTCAATGATTCGAATGCGAACAGGACGTGCGGTCTTACCAACATATAATTTTTGGCACGGACACATAATAACATATATCACATTGCTGGTGGCACAATTGGAGAAGTCATCAAGGTAAAACTTCCGATTAACTCCTGGATATGAAAAATAATTCTTAATGGTTAACGTATGTGTACAGACTGAACATGTGCCGCATTGAAAATGCCCCTTATGGTTGGAAAGGAATTGCCGTTCTGTAAAAGCTGACGGTACCAATAAATTTTGAAGATTTACATTCCGCTTGTGAGCCACTGTAAGAGAAGTTTTTTAAAAACCTGGAATGGCTTGTATGAGGTACCAAAACTTACGAAGGCACAACAATAGTATGAGAATGGTAGGAATAAAGGAGGGAATACACTATCCCCACATCTGATATTTATGTTTTTTAGCCACATTTTAGGTTGGTATTCTGTAAGTTATTAAGTTTTCCTATTGATTATGCTCCTAATATTGGCTGTACTTTGTTTTTATTTTGTTTTTTATCTTGTTTTCTACATGTTTACTTTGGCGTTTTTATTCACACGTTCTGTTTTTCATTCTCTTTATTATCTTAAAATATTTTTTATGTATAGGTTTTTTGTTTTTACATGTATGGTTTATGTATTTTAGCCATCATTTGCCCCTGAGGAAGGTTTTTACGAAACACGGCCAGTGTCGGGCCGGTGGCTGGAGTGGAATAAAGAAATTAAAGTGTTTTACATCACGTCTTTTTGTTGCATTCCACGTTATCTTACTGGACAACTGAAGGGCCACCAAGATCATGGAAGTCTTGTCCCACTGGACCCTCAAGGGGGTCCATGAGATTAGTGGTGTGGACGGGAAGGCATATAGGAGGTTCTCCAACAACGAGATGAGAAAGGCGTCCGCTGTTATCTGGGACAGATGCAGTTGGGAACAGCAGAAGTGGGGCAGCTGAGCATTGACTGGGCTGGCAAAGAGGTCCAGACTTGGGGTCCCCCATAGTCGGAATGGCTGCTGCACCACCCTAGGGTCTAGGTGCCACTCGTGAGGCTGGAGGACCCTGCTCAGTCTGTCTGCTAGGGCATTGTCCTGGCCCGGAATATATACCACCCTGAGGAGCATTCCCTAACTGATCCCTTACAAGCAGAGGACTACTGCCTCCCGGCAGAGGCGGTGAGACCCTGTTCCCCCTTGTTTGTTCAGGTAGAACATCGCAACCTGGTTATCCATTTGGATCAGCACCGACTGATGTTGCAGGCGGTGTTGGAAGGCCCTGATTGCCAGAAAAATGACTGAGCTCCAGCAGATTGATCTGCTGCTGGCTCTCCTTGAGAGACCAGTTGCCCTGTATGTACAGTTCCTCGCAGTATGCCCCCCAGCCCAATAGGGAGGCATCTGTAGTGAGGACCCTCTAGGGGATTGGGTGTTGAAAGGGCATGCCCTTCTGCAGGTGCTGTGCATCCTGCCAACAATTGAGTGACTCTGCCAGTTGACGAGATACCAAAACCCTATCCAGGAGCCTGCCTGAGGACACTGTGAGTGGAGGCTCCACGGAGGTGGGCGTTGGGGACCACATGGACTGTGGAAGTCATGTGGCCGAACAGGTGAAGCATGGACCACACCGACATGGTGTGATGTTGCTACACCTTGGTTGCCAGGGCCAGGAGGCAGTCTGCCCTGTCCAGGGGGAAGAAGGCCCTGGCTTGGAGGGTGTCCAGGTGAGCTCCTATGAACTCCAGGTCCTGTGGTGGAGTTTGGTGGGATTTGGGGTGGTTTATCACGAACCACAGATGTTGTAGGACCTTGATGGTGTGGGCCGTGGCCTGTTGCACATCTGAGATAGTGTCTCCTTTACTAGCCAGTTGTCCAGATATGGGAAGACGAAGGCCCCTTGAGATGGAGATAGGCAGACACCACTGCCAGGCATTTGGTGGACTCTTGGTGTGGAGGCTAGGCCGAAGTATAGTACCCTGTACTGGTAGTGGTTACCTCCGACCATGAACCTTAGGTACTGCCTGTGACTGGGGTGAATAAGATTGTGGGTATAAGCATCCTTTAGGTCCAAGGAGCATAGCCAATCTCCCTGCTAAAGGTAGGGCAGCAATATTCCAAGGAAAAACATTTTGAACTTCTCCTGCACCAGGAATTTGTTCAGGTTTCTCTAGTCCAGGATGGTCCTTAGGACTTCTGTTCTTTTTGGGACTAGAAAGTACCTGGAGAGAGCCCCTTCTCTCTTAAGTTAGGTGGTACTGGTTCCACAGACCTGTCCCTGAGAAGGCCTGCAAGTTCCTGCAGTAGCAGGGCCTAGTGCAGGGGAATCTGAGGGGGCTCTCCTGGAAAGAAAGGGGGAGGCATCTGGTCTAGATGAAATAGCTAATCTTCCTTGACCACCTGAAGTGCCCGGGAGTCAGTAGTGATGGCAGCCCACCGGTGGGCAAAATGAATCAGGTGCCCCCTGTCGGTAGCTGATCCCCCATGGGAAGAGAGGCTATGCTCTGGGAGTCAAAACCCTGACTCACTCTGGGATGGAGCTGGTGTCTGGGGCTTGGGCTCCTTAGGCTTACGTGGACCCTGGCCTGCTCCCTTGCCCTGATGACCCTGCTGAGGGGTCTGTGGGGCCTGATATGGGGATAACCTCGGTAAGGCTGTTTGGTGGAAGAGAGGCCTTTTCCCCAATGGTTTCTTCCTGGGAAGAGTGGAGGTCTTCCTCAAGAGTCGTGTCCTGGTGACATACTCTGCCTTGATCTCCACCGCCTTGTCCTCTATCGGCTTGACAAAGAGGATTTCACCGAGGCAAGGGACGTCGAGGAGTTTTTCCTGGACCCATTGTTCGAGGTCCAATGCCTGCAGCCAGGCCTGGCATTGAGCACCGATGCCTGTGGCGGCCACCCTCATGTTGGACTTGAAGCCGTTGTAGGCTGCCTGAGACAAATACTTTGAGCACTCCCTGGCAGACTTTGAGAGGGTCTGGAAGCATTGGAGGTGGTCCCCACTGAAGCCTGCCGAGAAACCCCCAAGTTCCTTGGTTAGGTCTTGGAGGTACATGCTGATATCCAGCTGATATGCTTGTATACGACATTCTAGCATCAAGCCCTGGTAACATTTACGCCTGAGGGTGTCGATGGCGTGGGACTCCCTGCCCGGGGGCATTGAAGAGTGAGTCTTTGGGCTTTTTTGTCGACGCATGGCCGACTTGACCACCATAGAGATGTGAGGGAGTTGCACCTTCCTGAAGCCGGGCCCTCGCTGGACCCGGTACGTAGTGTCCAGGCATCAGCTCACAATCGGCACCGATGCCAGCGTTTCCCACATTCAGAGAAGGAGGTGCCCAAGGATGGAGGGGATGGGGACTGTGAGGGCCTCCTTGGATGGGGCCTCATATTGGAGGATTTTGAGTTCCTCCTTGTGGGGGTCCTCCTCTGACGCCGTGGTGAAGGACAGCGCCTTCACCATGTCCCAGACAAACTCGAGGAATGAGGTTTATTTATTTATTTATTTATTTAGACAGTTTTGTATACCGCCTTATCCTTCAATCAAAGCGGTCACAACACAATTGGGGGATACATTTAACATGCGGGGCAATGAGACACATACACTAATACTTACAGGGAACATGGACAATGGAGGGTTAAGTGGCTTGCCCAAGACCACAAGGAGCATCTGTGGGACTAGAAACCCCAGTCCTTCCGGCCCAAGGTTGCTGTCCTCTAGTGGGATTTGAACCCCCGACCTTCCGGCCTGAAGTACCTTGCCCCAACCACTAGGCTACTCCTCCCTATGAGGTGTCCCTATGAGGTGTCCTCAGGCAGAGATTGGCGCCTCGATGCTGGTTGGGATGGATCCTAGGGGAGGTCACGGTGTGCTCGTGTCTTCGGGGAAGCCTCCATCGGACTTGAGACCCGACGGTTCTAAGGGCGTCATTGGATCTGGCCTTCAATGGACCATGGTTGGGGCTTGGCCAGAGCCAGAGACGCTTGCTGGGGAAGATCTCGCTCCTGAGGACTGGGAGCGGGATCAAGATCTTCACCAAGGATCGACTCGAGGCATGGGGCTCTCAAGTATCTCTTCGGCACAGGGAGTCCTCAACATCGAGTTTCCTGCGGTCTCAGCGTGTGTGTCGGCAAGCTGGGCATCAACGCTTGCTGCGAGGCAAGGAATGCAGAAATGCTGCGTTCCAATTAATTTATTTATTTAGATCTTTTTTTATACCGTGCTATTTAGGATCAGTGCGGTTTACAAGTAACACAAATTTGTACAATGCAGGTTGAGTACATACATTGAACTTTACAAAAAACAGGTATTACAACTTGGGGTTCAACAGGGGTTTAACAAGGGTAACTATAAGCAACTGAGCAATTGTGTCAATGATATGTTTCTGTCAGTATGACATGCTCTGTTAACTACATGATGAATACATCAATATGATGTATGTGTGCTTGTGGTGTCATCGTGATGGGTGGGAGGGTGTGCTGGATTGTGTTAAGTCACTGGTGTGGGCGTAGTGTTGAAGGAATAGATGGTGCTTTAGTGCCTTCCTGAATTGCGCGAGGTCAGTAATAGCTTGGATAGTGGTTGGGAGGGCATTCCAGAGTGTAAGTGCGTAGTATACAAAGGCTTTGTTCTTTGTTGCAAGGGAGCATTTTGTTATTGCAATGGGGATTGTGAGTGTGTTGGTAGCGAGTGACCTTCTGGATCTGTTTGGAGGAGTGGGGTGGACAAGGTCTGTGAGGGAGGTGGAGGACAGTTTGAAAGTCAGCAGTAGTACTTTGAAGGTGAGCCTGCAGTGGATCGGTAACCAGTGGAGGTGTTTCAAGATTGGGGTTATGTGATCTCTTCTGGAGGCTCCATGCAGGATGCGAGCAGCGGTGTTCATTGCTAGTTGTAGTGGCTTCAGTGTGCTCTTAGGGAGTCCACACAGAATGGCGTTGGCGTAGTCGAAGTGGGGGGTTACCAGTGCTTGGAAGATTGTCCGGAAGGCGTCAGGCTCCAGTAGGGGTCGTAGGTGGCGAATAGTCCGTATTTTGTGGTAGATTGCCTTGATGGTGTTACTTATATGTGCTTTCATGTCGAGCTGTTGGTCTAGGGTGATACCCAAGTAGCGGATGGTGGGTCTGCTCAGGAGTTTGGCGTCTCTCACCTTAATCGAGATGGGAGGTGTGAAGAATTGATTTCTGGTGATGAATAGGACATCCATCTTATTGAAATTGATTTTGAGGCTTTGTGTGTGGAGCCAGTCAGTGACAGCATCGAAGCATTTCGTTAATGGCGAGAAGTCAGGCTGGTCAATGGAGAATGGTGTGAAAAGCAGGACATCATCGGCATAAACCAGGCAGGAGATATTGAAGGAGCAGATGATTTCACATATGGGCTGCATATATATGTTGAAAAGGAGATCTGAGAGTGAAGAGCCTTGGGGGACACTTTGCTTTTGTTGAAAAGGTTCCGAGGACATAGAGTCAGTTCATACCTGTTGCCATCTGTCTGATAGGTATGACTTGCACCAACTCAGGGCGGAACCATGGATTCCTTTCTCTTGGAGGCGTGTAAGGAGCATCTCGTAGTTGACCGAGTCGAACGCTGCGGCATTGTCCATGAAGATTAGAGCAAAGCCTTGTCTGATGGTATCAATCCCTGTGATTAAGATGCTGAGTAGAGTGTTGAGAAGTGTCTTGACGCCATGTAATTCTCTGAAGCCATGCTGGCATGGATCGAGAGGAGCAGTGGTCTCGATATGGTGCTGGATTTGGCGTTGAACGACCTTCTCGATTATCTTGGCCAGCATGGGGATGCTGGAGATCGGTCAATAGGATTCTGCCTTCTGGGGGTTCAGCTTGTTGTTCTTTAGGAGGGGCTGAATGGATGTTTGTTTTAGAATTGGTGGGAATGCCCCTATTGAACAGGAGAGTTCCATGATCTTGGCTAGGAATGGGTTGAATTCCGCCCGCATCGATCTTAACCAGAATGTTGGGCAATGGTCGTTGGGAGCTGTGGTGGTGTTGATAGATAGGATGATGTCCTCTATGTATCTCTCGGAAGAGGGCATGAAGGAGGTCAGTGGCGTTAGGTGGTGTGGTTTGTGGCCTGATGTGGATTTAGTGGCAGTGTTGGTTAGGCTGGGTTTGGCTTGTAGGTAGTCAGCGAATTCCTGAGGGTGTAGCAGGCTTGGTTGGATGGAAGAAGGCTCTTTGGTCAGGGTCTTGATGATGTTGAAGAGGTTGTGAGGTTTGTTTAGGGAGCGTAGCAGGAGTTCAGAGTGATATTCTTTCATTTTCTTGGAGACTGCTTCGCAGTGCACTTTTAAGTAGGATGTATAGGCTGTCTGGTTGTCTAAGGACCGTGAACGTTGCCATCGTCTTTCAAGTTTCCTGAGTAAGAGTAGTGATTTCCATATTTCTGAGGAGTACCATTATGCCAATTTCTTTCTTTCTGGTGGCTTATTTGAGGCAGGTAGACGTGCAAAGGAGCTAAGGCTGTTGTTCCAGGTGGATATTAGCGAGTCAAGGTTGGGAGGTGCTAAGTTGAGGTTTGGTAGGACTTTTTCAATGACTTCATCTTTGTTGAAGAGCCAAAATCATCCTTTGGGTGTTGAGGAAGTATCAGCTGCCTTCCGCAGGGTATTGATGCCTTGATTCATGGGCATCTGGAATTTAATTAGGCTGTGGTCGGACCATGGGACTGGAGTGATGGATATATTGGGGTTGTAGTTTGGGCATATGGCTGGTAGTGGGGCGAAGACAAGGTCCAGTGTGTTTTCTTTTAAGTGGGTGGGGACATTGAATGCCAATGCCATCATCTTGACTTCACACTCGGGGTGGCAGCCTTCGACACCAAGGCTGGGGTGACCAGTTCGGGTGTCAGGGAGGAGAGGGAGTCTTCGACAGGACAGGCCTTGGGGGTTCAGGATCCATCGCCAGTGGCCTTGGCATCTGTCCTGGGTACCTTGGCCAGTTGCTCCTGCTCCGACTCCTTGGAAACCCTCCAGGGGCTGTGGGACCTCACACGGAACTTGCTGTGTGAATCCCCTTCCCAGTTAGAGAGCCTCGAAGATTTCTTCTTTTTCTTATGCTCTTGCTCCAGGGAACAGTTATCAGAGTGTCAGCATGACCATTAGGGCACCTTGGGGGCTTTACGTGACTCCGAGGACCAGGGTTCCATGTGGGGCCTTAGAGCACGTGGCTACCGGGGATACTGGGGCTCTCTGACCTGTAGAAGATGTCATCCTGCTTCTGCTGGTGACTCTGGTTGGCCTTAGCGGATATCTTTTTTGCAGAAGGAGCACGCTTCTGGGTTGTGGTTGGCACCCAGACACCTGAGGCAACAATCATATGTGTCGGTAAAGGACATGTTCCTGGAGCACTGATCACACTTTTTAAATCCGGTGGCCATTGGGGCAAAAAAAGTGAAGTAACCTAACTAAATAGGTTCTGCGTCCCAAAGCTGAGGTAACGGGACTCGGAAGTGGGAAAAGGACCAGTGCTAACCAGATGTTACACAGAAGTGCACGAGGAAATCAACTTTTTTCCGGGGAAGAAAGACGAACGTCTGTAGGGCTCAATGGATAACATGATAAAACCTGCCACCCAGTGTGCAGCGGTGGCCAAGAGAGCAAATAGAATGCTAGCTATCATAAGGAAAGGAATGGAAAATAAAACAAAAGATATTATAATGTCTCATTATCATTCCATGGTGCGACCGCACCTTGAATATTGTGTGCAATTCTGGTCACCGTATCTTAAAAAGGATATAGCATTATTAGAAAAGGTTCAGAGAAGAGCCACCAAAATGGTAAAGGGGATGGAAGGATACCCCTATGAATAGAGGCTAAAAAGGTTAGGGCTCTTTAACCTGGAAAAGAGACAGCTGAGGGGAGATATGATAGAAGTCTATAAATTAATGAATGGAGTGGAACGGGTAAACGTAGATCGATTGTTTACATCATCAGAATATAGAAAGACTAGGGGACATGCAATGAATCTACAGGGTAACCTATTTAAGACTAATAAGAGAAAATATTTTTCACTCAACATGTAATCAAACTCTGGAATTTGTTACCGGAGGATGTAGTAAAAGCTGTTAGTGTAGCTGGGTTTAAAAAAGGTTTGGACAAGTTCCTGGAGGAAAGGTCCATAAACTATTATTAAAAGTGACCCAGGATATCAATGCTTGACCCAGTACAAGCATTGTGGAACCTGTGTCTTTTGGGGAAACTGCTAGGTACTTATGACCTAGATTGGCCACTGTTGGAAACAGGATATTAGGCTTGATGGACCTTGGTCTGACACAGTATGGCTTATCTTATGTTCTTAAGGGAGACTGAGTAAGATGCACCCTTGGGCGGGAAGGGGACTACGCATGTGGGGTGGCATCTCCCAAAGGTTTTCTTTCAAAGCTGGGGAGATGCTTCTGTGAGAGTTCTGTCAGCATTGACATCACCCAAATGTGAGGACTGACTTCCTGCTTGTTCCTGGAGAATGTTTTTATAAAACTATCAGATAAAAAAGTTAAAATATAAAAAGTCACACTTAAGATATGTCCTGAAAAGCTGATAGGAAAAGTTCACATCCCATATTCTAAGAGAGTTGTGTTTTAAGCATCTTTTCATTGTGAGCACTTCATTAGTGTCTCAGCTTATGACTGAAGTAACGCTCCCCTTCTTCCTTCAGTTCATTGCACTGTAAGTGAAAATAGGTGAATGACCCCTGCATCAGGGCGCTGGTAACTTCCATAGACCCAATTGGGAAGCAGCAGGGAGGAGGTTACATGAGGCTGCTCAGGTTTGTGAAGTTCCTTGCTAAAGCTTTAGCAGACTTTGCTATGATATCATTCTTCTCACTTGTTTCTGAGACCAGAGACAGGAGGTCAAGGGCTGAGGAAGGGTCCCTTTATTTGTTGCCACTGGCTAAGAGTTTATTACATGCAACAGTCTGGTTGGAACAAATATGGTCAATGGTCTGCAGAATATTTTAGTGAGACCCCGTATACTCATGTATAAATCTTAAAATTTACATCTCGCTTCCACTAGAAGCCAGTGCAGTCTGCATAGTGTCAGCTGCCATGTTCATAGGTCTCTGTGCAGCGGGATGTGTGCTGTATACATAGATCACATTTGCATAAGTAAATAGCATAAAAGATCTCCTTTCATTTCTGCCCACTGCTCTTCCACTTCCCCCAGAAGCTCGCATCCAGCTAATGACTCCTTGAGATCTTCCCTCTGTTTTGAAAAAAATCATTTTTCTGAAGCTTAAGATCCTTACTTTTGAATGAACCATCTCCAAAAGCAAGCAGTGTGTGCCGTTGAATCATTGCTGACTCCTGGCAGCCCAGCAGACCCTGTGTTTTCTTGGTAAGATGTGACCGGAAGTAGATTGCCAAGCTTTTCTTCCAAGGCAATGGAGGGTAAAGTGAAAAGTCCATAAACCATTATTAGAGGACCAGGAGAATCCACTGCTTACCGCTGGGATAAGCATTATGGAATCTATGTACCTTTTTGGGAACCTGTCCAACCAGAAGCACACACACTCACAAGGAGAGCAACAACCAAAAGGAGCGAGGTGATTACCAAAGTAATTTTACTTACTTTTTATTTATGTACACCGCTCTGACATCCCCACTAAGGATGGTATATCAAGTTTTAATAAATGAAATGAAATGTAATGAAACCCGACATGGCTGTATTTTGGCAATGCCTTCATTAGAGATACAGGCCTTTAAAAAATAGATAATAATACCAAACAAATATCATATAAAAATACTTAAAAATATCACACAAAAGACAGGGACAAACCCTTATACAAAAAGTAATACAATAAAATAAATGCACAACACTGGAATACATCTAAGATATTAAAAAGAATCAAACATAAACACCTACAGGTAATCCAAATAAAAGCATGCGTATTTCATTAGATAAAAATAACTAAAACTAAAATCATAAGTACTAAAGCAGACAACAACATATAAATAACAGTAAAACAATTGAGAGAAATAGAAGGGAGGCACATTAAACACCATTTGATGATCGTCACAAGTAAATATAATGTAATATAATGATGACTGCCAATCATCCTACAATGTATATAGTTTAATTGCAATGTAACAGTTGTACTGTACATAGTTGCTAAGCTCCGTGCAAAGGTTGTTATGCACATAGCTGCTAGATCATTGGTAACAAGTTCTAGTTCTTTGTATTAAAGCTTATGTTCTTTGTATAATTTTCACAGATGTTATATGTAAGATGAACAGGCACTTATTACTGTTTCGCCGGTTCATTCCATTGTTCTTTGTAAACCGCACCTGATCCATGGGAAAGTGCGGTATATAAGTGTCTGTTAAATAAATAAATAAAAATAAATATATGGGATGATAATAGCGTAATATATCTTGACGTTAAAAGCATTAATATTATGGGACTGACAATATATAAGACACCCAAATAAATTGGGAACAATACTGAAAAGGCTAATGTTAAAGTCACAGGGAAATACCTTGCAAACCCATAAAGGAATACAAAACCATAAAAGGGATTTTTGCTAAGATTAAAACCCTATGAGTGAAATAAATGAATAAATACACAAAATGGTGGCAGGCAATGGGAATACGTGTCCCCCAGTGGAGGCGGCGGTGGCAGGATAGTTACAATGATGAGTGGACAGAGGAGCGGTGGTGCCATGCAGAACAGGCACAGGCGAGGCAAGCATGAAGAGGCGCAATGCAGGAAGGGTAGCAGTGCAGGACATGGGTGGCAGCCTGCACTGGCAGACAGAACTCTACACAGCTGACAGATGCAGATAGACGGACCGAGGGAATGTTGGCAATTGTGGCGAGGGTATTATGGGCTGGAAGCACAGATCTGCAAAAATATGACCTCTACAGGCATGCACACTATATGAGTAGGACAGGCATGAGAGGGGGGAACAATGAGGAACTGAACCCATGAACACTGCCAAGAATGGCATTGTATTAACCAGTAGGCATTGTATTAACCAGGCATTGTATTGACCAGGCCGGAAGGTCGGGGGTTCAAATCCCACTAGATGACAGCAACCTTGGGCTGGAAGGACTGGGGTCTCTAGTCTCACAGGTGCTCCTTGTGGTCTTGGGCAAGCCACTTAACCCTCCATAGCCCATGTTCCCTGTAAATAGTTATCTCCAAGTTATAATGCCCTGTTCAATGTAATTTCAGTTTGTTCAATGTAAACCGCACTGATGCAGAATAGCGCGGTATATAAGAGAATGTAAATAAAAAAAATAAAAAAAATAAATAATAGGCTATACCTCCATGGTGTATGTCACAGCAATGTCTGGGTACAGAAGGACTGCAGGTCACCGCACAAACTGTCTGCTCTGAGTGCCAGGATAGGGTAACCCCATCAGTACCCATGATGCAATGCACATGCTGAATAGTTGTCTACAGCTGATCACCAAATGGGGTCTGCACCTCTCCGGTACCCCAGCTTGGAAAGACAAACTGACAGTGCGTGATACTGGCACAGAGTAGCTACAGACCATGCCATTGTGCAGGTTCTGTGCTCATCCTGAGGGATAGGATGGGTGCCCAGCACTAGGTCCGCAGTACATGTGCTACTAGAGATAGGTCCTGCTGTACATCCCCATCACTACCAGTGTGTGACAGGTGTTCCTTGCAGTGCAGCCAAAGGTAATTTGGTTTCCATCTGTATCCTGCAGTCACATGTGGCCCTGTGGGACCAGACACCAGCCAGATTAGCATGTACCCCGTGGTATGGTCTGGCTAACATGGGCAGCTGTTATCAGGGCAGAGGGGTTCCTAGAATTGCATGAGGTGTGTGTAGCAGTGCCTTTATAGGTCACAGTGATATGCACTACATCCCCTAAAGGGCCCACATCACCCTTTTTGTAGGTAAAGAACAGGTGCCCCCACCCTGGGGAAGCAACCTCCATCCTGTCTGTATGAGACAGCCCTCCAGGGTTGGTGGGCCAGAGCCATACCTATGACTGGGGCAGTGGCAGACCAGCAGCAATGCTGGGGTTAGGTCTGGAAAACCCCAACTACCTCCAACCACTGTCTGCCAGTCACCAGCATACAGCACAGTCAGACTTTACCGTATAGGTGTTCTGACCATTGTGATGAGGAGAGCCCTGTTGAACCGATGGAAATAGGAACAGATAGTGAATATACCTTTAAGGAAAGAGACATTCCTGAAATTCACAGGTTCCAGACTGCAGTCAAAGAAAGAAAGCACGGAGTTGATAGAGCCAGTTTGCCACACCCAAGCTCTGCTGACGTAAGGGCAAGCTTAGGGGGTAATGGCAAACACCTGTGCAGAGACAGAGAAAGGCTAGCTAAGAAGCAGCCTTATAAGCCCTGCTCAGAAGGAGAGAAGGGGGTGCAGGATCACGTTGCGGTTCAAACTGTTTGTGTTCCAGTTCCAGTTCAGAATCGTGGGCAAGTTCAGAGAGTTCAGCGTGTTTCAGCTATTCCAGGAGTTCAGATAGAGGAACTCAGAGGAGGAAACATCAGGGGAAGGAGAAGGACATGGAAGGAGCCTGAGAGCCAAGAAACCACATGTGCTTTGCTTAGAGAAGGAAAGCAGGGAAGTCTTCTACCCCGGGTCTCGGACCGAAGGGTTCAAGCTGCTCAAAGGTGGGTGAACAAGGCTATAGCTAGAAGTAACCAGAACCCAGCCTGGAGCAAGGAACCATGGCTGAACTACGGAGAGGAACCAAGGCAACTGAACCAGGGAGAAATATCCCATACTAGAGGTACAGACATTCCTTACCGGGGAAAACAGTGCTGGAGGGAGGTCCAGGGATTTCCCCAGAGCATTCACCGAGGAGCAGATTGTGGGAGTTTAGAGACAGACATATATGCTTTAGAACAAGAGGATATGCAAGTGGACTGTGCGGATCAAAACTCCATATCAGGTGAATTGCCAATGGATTGTACATTATGCCAGACAGAAGCTATGAAAGTCTGTTGATAAGAAATGCTCGATAAAGAAAGGTCTTGAGAAGCAGTGTGAATGAACCTAGTTTTGTTTTGCTAAGAAATACCTCCTAACTCAAGAGAACGTTGCCAGCTTCTACATTTTGTGTTTAAAGAAGCAGAAGGTAAATGAGGACATTTAACTTTGCTTAAGCAGAAAAGCTGTATTTTGTTTTGCTGATTACCTTATGAAAACAACTACACATGTTTTAAAAGCTTATGAAGCTTCCACAGTTCCAGCTTATTTATTTTATTTATTTATTTACAAGCTTTTATATACCGCGCTATTCATCATCAGCGCGGTTTACAAATTAACAACATTATACTTAAAACATATAACATATGTCAAGTTTACAGATAACAGGGAATAAAACAGGGACAACTGGGGTAACAAATATTAACAACTATGTACAGTAAGTTAGAATGTGTTTTGGACTCTATAGGCTAAGGATAATGAGATTATAATTTAGGACGAGCAATACAGTTTAGGGAATCGTTGATTAACCATAGTCATTGGTTAGAGTTGGAAATGGAGGGGATGGGGAGATATTGCCTTGGAAGAAGTGTTGCTGGAAGAGGTGTGTTTTTAGGGCTTTTCTGAATTGGGACAGGTCTTTTTGTGATCTGATGTTGGTTGGCAACATGTTCCAGCATCTGGGGGCGAAGGATGAAAATGCTCTCTTGATAGTGGTCTGAGTAAGTTTTGGTAGGTCTTTTGGAGCCATTAATGTGTTTTCAGTTGCAGATCGTCTAGATCTGGTATCCTGTACGTGGTCAAGGAGGTCAGTTAGCGAGGATGCTGATATTCGATGGAACGCTTTAAAGGTCAGGAGTAGGGCTTTGTATAGAATCCTACATGTTATCGGGAGCCAATGAACATCGATCAGTATAGGAGTAATATGTTGGCTTCTTGAGGCTCCGTAAAGAACCCTGGCTGCCATATTCATGGCCATTTGTAGTGGGTTCAGCGTGCTCTTGGGAAGGCCATGTAGTACAATATTTGCATAGTCGAAGTGTGGGGTGACTAGTGATTGGAAGGTTGTGTGGAAGTCATTTGGTTCCAATATGGGTCTGAGGTGGCGTAGCGTCCAGATCTTGTGATAGATGGATTTTACTGTACTTTTTATGTGCTCTTTGAATTCCAGGTGTTGGTCCAGTATGACACCTAGGTAACGTATCATGGTTTTGAAAGGTAAATCGGCATCTCTTGTTCTTAGCGATGGTGGGGGAGAGAAGTCTTTATTCCTCGTGATGATCAAGGCTTCTGTTTTTTTTTAATTTATTCGGAGGTTTTGTGTGAGCAGCCAATCAGAGATTGCATTGAAGCAGGTGGTTAAAGATGTGTAGTCGGGTTTTATAACATTGATTGGTGTGAATAGGAGGACATCGTCGGCATAGATGAGGCATGAAATTCCAAAAGACCGAGCGATGTCACAGATTGGCTGCATATAGATATTGAATAGCAAGGCCGAGAGGGAGGAACCCTGTGGTACTCCTTGCTTCTGTTGGAAAGGCTGGGACGTTATGTATAATTTCTGAAGTATTGCTTGGAGAAGAATATCCTGATGTTGTGTGTTTGAACCTTAGTGCTTTTTGGGGAAAAATAAAACTTTTGTCTTTGCCTTTAACTCTTGGCTTACACGACTATCCTTGAACGAGGAAAACTACAAGTCCCAGAATGCCTCACTGTGGACAAGAATAGTGTTTAATTCCTTTATTAGAGGACTAAAATTGGCAGCCCTATGCCTCTAGGCCCTCGGCCAGGGCTGTGTCATGGCATGTGGCGTAGTTCTTGGATTTTTTTCATGCATGCGCCAGGATTTTCCAAACACCTCAGGATTTGCATAGAAGACAAACGCACGGCTGAGCTGCGCAGAGGATTACAGTGGGAAAACGCAGGCAGGTCAACTGAGTCACAGGGGACAGCTGAGACCTTCACTTTTGAGAGACTTGAATCTATGCCTGTTCTCAGGTAACCTGTAGATTTGGGCTAGTAAAGGATTCAAGTGCAAAAGTGCAGGAATCCCAAATAGCTTAAGCCAAGAGACTAGCTGGTGTTGTTGTCGTACCGCACTTGGTGGTGTTTTTTTCTTTCTTTTCTTCCTTACAGAAAACTACGGCTATGGAGTGCAAGGACGTACTGCAATGGATGGCAGCTCAATTCGAGAAACAGAGGGAGATGTCATACCAGGCCCAGGAGCAGGCCGCAGCGGTGATGCAAGCACAACAAAAACCTGTATTGGACATGATGGAGGCGTGGCTGGCTAGCCAGAAGAAGACAGCAGAAGCAGCACAAACCCCTCCAGGCTTTGCGGGGACAGTACATTTTATTTATTTATTTACATTCTCTTATATATCGCGCTATTCTGCATCAGTGCGGTTTACATTGAACAAACTGAAATTACATTGAACAGGGCATTATAACTTGGAGATAACTATTTTACAGGGAACAGGGGCTATGGAGGGTTAAGTCGCTTGCCCAAGACCACAAGGAACACATGTGGGACTAGAAACCCCAGTCCTTCCGGTGCAAGGTTGCTGTCCTCTAGTGGGATTTGAACCCCCGACCTTCTGGCCTGAAATACCTTGCCCCAACCACTAGGCCACTCCTCCACTCCTGTGAACTCCAATGAATATTCATGGACCTATTTCCATACAATGGAAGGCAGTGGATGCAAATAGATCTCATGAATATTCATTAGGGACATCATGAAAACCAGGCTGGATTGTGGTGCACGAGGGCCGGAATTGCTCACCCCTGCCCTAGACCAACAGTGTCAAACTCCAATCCTGGAGGGCCACAAACCAGTCAGGTTTTCAGGATATCCCTAATGAATATGCATGAGATATATTTGCATATGATAGGGATAGACATGTAAATATATCTCATACATATTCATTAGGGACAATCTGAAAACCAGGCTGGTTTGTGGCCCTTCAGGAATGGAGTTTGACACCCCTGCCCTAGACTATTGAAGAGCTGCACTGTGCATTGTCATGTTTCTGGTTTGTTGGGTTGTGAATGTTGTATATTATGATAGGTCTGGGGAGTGGAGAAATTGCCTAGTTGTCAGAGCAGTGGCCTGGTGACTAATAGACCATGGTTTGATTCCCACTGGCACTCCTTGTGACCTTGGGCAAATCACTTTTCTCTCCATTGTCTTGTAAGAAAGGCCTGAAGCATTAAAGAGTGAGTCTGAAAAAGATACACTTAATAAATGTTATAGACACCATGAGCAATGGATATCCCCTGGGGGACAGTGGGTACAACCCACCATATAAAGCAAACTTTAGGTCAAGGTTTAATGCCCTGTCAGTCACACCGCGCCCAGAAAACCCAGGAGCTGTGCCGACTCAACGACGCACATGGCATCTGTCTGTTAATATAAATCCTCATCTAGGCTCAACTTTATGTCATTGTTTATACTCTAGAGATATGCTCAATCACATGATTAAATAAATTGGAAATTGCAGACTTTAATGTTGACCCAAAAGATCCCTTAAATCTTGCTTTCAAGCTGTCACTTACTCCTCATATCTGTACAAGAAGGTATAATTTCCTTTCACACCCTCTTCCTCCTCCTCTTCCCAGAAGCAAGTCAGGTCCTTGAAGGTTCGAGAAAAGCAGACGATATTTTCAGATGTCTCAGGTAAAAGAGACACATCTGGGAAGAGAGACACAGAATAAGCTACAACAGAAGCCCAGGGGCCAGACAGCAGAAGGTTAACATTCAGTGGCATGCCCTCCATTCAACTAATAAACAGCTCATGTTCTGTGTATTTCAACAGCAGAGATCCAGATGTGTTCATTTAGTTCTTTAGAGGACACTTAGAAGCCAACAGTCTCTCCTGGCAGCATATAGCAAGAAGGCCACAGCCCTGACCGACGTAACTGGACCTCTGACATTGGAGGAATGCTTAGCTGACCACAAAGCCCTAGTTGGTCGAAGGTGAAAAGCAATTCACTTAAGCAAAGAGGTCCATCGGCCTGCAAGGCACAAAACATCAACAGGAGTGCCCAGGGGCGGCTCAAGGCAATCTGCTGCCTGAGGCGAAGTATGAAATGGCACCCCCCTCCCCCACCCTAGGCTTTTTCAGAAATCCAATCAGAGACTGAACCAAACCAAAAAGCCGATTAGATTATATGGAAGGAATGCAAGATGTTTGCAGATAGGGCCGTATCGAGCTGCAATCACACCCTGTGCAACTTGCAGCTCGGGCAAACGCCCCCCCTCCCCCCCAGATCTCCGTCCAGCGCTGCCTGCTCTTTCCCTGCTGCTGCCGCCCTCTGGTTTTTTCACGGTGGCGCCAGCAGCAGGGAGAGAGAGCAGGCAGCGCTGGACAGAGGTATGGGGAGGAGGAGGGGGGCATGCGCCCGATCGGAAAGGCAACGGGCACTTTAAGCAGATCTGTCCCTCCCTACTCTGACATCGTGTCAGAGGAGGGAGGGACCAGACCTGCTTAAACTGCTGCGAAAAGGCTTGGGGAGCGCATTTCGGCTGCCTGCTATTGTCCTGCCAGCGGCGATACGGCAACAGCAGACAGCCGAAATGCGCCCCCCAAGCTTTTCCACCCTCTGCGGCTGCACCGCTTGCACAGGTCTAGGTACGGTCCTGTTTGCACACCAAGGAACTAAAAGACAGCAAGAACCAACAGCACAGTTTATAAAGCTAAATTATAACTCATTTTTATTTTGTTATAAATTGCGTTATGTTCTTGCTTTTTCTTTTTCAACATATATTTTGCATTCACAGTAGGTGCAGAGCAGAACCAGGACATTCACCCACAGAACTCAATATTTAAAAAAAAAATCTGATTCTGATCGTCTCACTAACAACAACCACCACTATTCTCCAGTACCAGGCATATTGTGAACTAATACAAAACCCTACAACAAAGAACAAACCTACCATATCATACCATATCAGCACAAACTTCCAAAACTCACATAAGGAGCCCATCCAAAAAAAGCATCACTGTAAATACTACAGTGGGCCCTGGAACATCCATACACCTATTTGAAAAGCTGAACAAGTCAAATTACTACAGTACAGTATAGATCTTTATGTACAAACTCCATGTTAACAGAACAACTGACCCTCACCAAGTACAGTACACAATCTAAAGTAAAAATAAAAATATGTAGACAAAATTTAAATTGAAACCCCAGGAAGCCAGAGTCCACATGCAGTGCAACATCAGATAAATAAGAAATGCAGTTCCCCAATACTGTGTAAAATATAAAAATAGCACAAAGTCCAATCACTAAAATGAAATAAAATTATATTTTCTACCTTTGTTCTCTGACCATTTTATTCTCTGATCATGCTGGTCCAGATCTGAGGCTTCTGCTTTCCTGTCTTCTCTTAGCTCTCTTTCTGGGGTCTATGGTCCATCTGCCATTTCTTATCTCTTCTTTTGTTTTCTTCATTTCCTTCCATCAGCCCATTTCCAGTTCCAGTAACCCTCCCCAGTATCAGCCCCCTTTCCAGTCCTCCCCTCCCAGTACCTTCCATTGTCAACTGCCTTGCATTCCCATGACTGCTACTGGTGTCCATTGCCTTCCAGTCCCCCTCTTTCCCCACTGTCCCTACTGTCCAGCCCCTTCTAGTCCAAATACCATCCCAGATATGAGCTTACATCCACTCTCAGTGCGACCCTCCCCCAGTCAGCTCCCTTCCAGTCGCCCTACACTCTGTCCATCCCACTTCCAGTGCCATTTGCATGTCAGCTCCCTTCCAGCCTCCTCCCCATTACCCAACCACTCCCATACCCAATCGTCCGCTCCCTTCCAGTCCCCTTTCAGTACATCCCAGGTGTCAGCTCCTTTCCAGCCCCCTCCTTCCTCCGTGTCAGCTCCCTTCCTGCCCCCTTCTACCCCTGGCAGACCCTCTCATTATCCGCTCCTTTCCAGTCCTATTCTACCATCCTCCTGCATCAGCCCATTTGTAGCCCTAGCCCCTAGTTTTCTTCCAGGGCAAGCAGCACTCTCCTCCCCTCCCCCATTAGCCCATTTCCAGTCCCAGCCCATTTCCAGTCCTATCCCCCTTAACAACCCACTCTAGTCCTAGCCCCCCAATCATACCATTTCCAGTCCCAGCTCATTTACGGTGCTAGTCCCCCATCTGTCCATTACCAGTCCTAACCCCCCCAATAAATCAATTTCCAGTCCTAGCCCACCAATCAGCCCATTTCCTGTCCTAACCCCCCTAATCAGCCCATTTCTAGGCCTAACCCCACCAATCAGCCCATTACCAGTCCTAGCCCCCCTCCTGATCAGTCCATTTCCAGTTCTAACCCCCCCATCAGCCCATTTCCAGTAATAACCTCGCTCCCGATCAGCCCATTTCCATTCTTAAACCCCCATCAGCCCATTTTCGGTTCTTTTTTTTTTGAAAGTTTATCCTTTATAAATCATACAGTACAAACAAACTCTAAAACAATCATAACAGCAAAACAACTGAAATAGAACTGGCTATGTTACACTTCGCTTAGTCACTACTACAAAAAAATGTTGACATTCGCACAGGCCTAATGGCGTGATTAAATCATACAGACAGTAGAAACCATACGTCATGTCTGATTGCGTGGCACCCAGCAATGGTCATGGGTTCCCAGCTCCAACTACCATTAAGCAGGGAAAATCTTAGAGTCCAGGGCAGTCCACTTCGATAATTTAGGAGAGAGGTAGGGATTTTGTTGAATGTAGAGTCGCTCATACATGCGATGAGCACAGAGCAAATTCCACCACTGTTCAAAGGTTAAGGCAGTAAAGTCTTTCCAATGACTCATCAAAGTTTTCAGTGCTAGTCCAAGCAGTAAATCTAATATGGAGCGATCTTCCCTCGCAAGTCCCACTATTCCGGATTTCGAGCGGTATATGAGTATCCGATAGGTCAGCGGGACGCTGAGACCCAATAACCGGGCAATTCTCTCCCATACTTGCCGCCAGTATCTTCTCAGCTTTGGGCAGGTATACAGCATATGTTCCAACGTACCTGGATGGGTTTTGCACGTCCAGCACAAGTTATCTGACGGGGTCTGCCATTTTGCCATTCTAACAGGAGTCAGGTAGGCTCTGTGAGCCAGGAAGAACAACGTTTGTGTTACTGAGGCTGAGCATGCTATCCGAGTTTGCAGTTGCCAGAAATGCGCCCAATCTACTGATTTCTCCATACACCCCACCTCCCCCTCCCAGCTGGATTGTACCTTCGTACACTTTTTGTCCAATCCTTCTCGAAAGCTGGAGACGACTTTGGAAACTGTCCGCGATCCCTCCCGCAGCTCTCTTACTTTCATTGTCCATGCCCCGATCGTCGGTATACCAACTGGCGTGACTTCAGCCTTGCTCAGACAATGCCGTAACTGGCACCACTGAAACATCCCAGTAGCGGGAAGGTCAAATTCTCGCTGTAACTCTGGATAGGTTTTAAACCGGCCCACAACCATCAGGTGGCCTAAGTTAAGTATCCCTCGCTGGATCCACAAAGGCCAAAAGACAGATTCCCCAGCAATCTTAAATCGGGGATGGTGCCAGATAGGGGTGTCCTCCGCATATTTGATCCATTCTGAGTCGGACTGCTGAAATATCTGAAATGCGTGCTTAGTTGCTTGGATGACGTCGTTTGATTTGGTCCCTTTAACGCTGACAGTCCCAATACAAGCAGTCAGTGGGAGCGGGCGACACATTGTAGTTTCTATGCGTAGCCAAGGCGGGATGTCTGGGCATGTATCCTCTTCGCTCCAGAGGCACCCATGCCGCAATATAGCTGCCACATGGTACCAGTAGAGATCTGGAAATTGCACCCCCCCATTCTCCTTGGCTAGCTTAAGCTTCCAATATGCGATTCGGGGAGTCTTATTGCGCCATAGGAAGGCTAACAGAATCCTGGTCAGAGCTTTATAAAAGCGTAGCGAGAATAGAATTGGTATCATACTTAAGATATAATTAAGTTTGGGAACAATCACCATCTTTATGGTCTCAAGTCTGCCCCACCACGTCAGATGCAGAGGATTCCACTTGTGAATGCAGTCCCGCACAAGTTTCTCACAGTATACTTCGTTGTGTAGTACCGTTTCTGAAAGGGTGGTACAATATTCAACTCCCAGGTATTTAAAAGAGTTGGTCTCCACTTTAAAGGGAAGGCTCTCCAGCAGCCCTTTTGTGACCATGCAGTTCAGCGGAATCGCCACTGTTTTAGTAAGATTCAACTTGTAGCCAGATACTTCCGAATAGAGGGCAATGATACGCAACAAGGCTGCAAGGGACTGTGGTTCCACAAATATGAAAAGATCATCAGCATATGCCGACAACTTATAGCTGTGGTCTTGAATTTCCAGTCCCCGAATGCCTTCATGTTGCCGTATTGATAGTGCCAATGGTTCCAGAGCTAGGTTAAAAAGAAGCGGCGACAAGGGGCAGCCTTGTCTAGTTCCTCTGTAAAGCCGGAAGGCCGCTGACAGGACTCCGTTTGCAAATATCCGCGCAGTGGGTTGGGCATAAAGTAGCTGTATATGTTTCAAAAAATGGTCTTGGAACCCGAACCACTGCATGGACCGGAGCAGAAAGGCCCATTCTATTCGGTCAAAGGCCTTTTCTGCGTCCAGTGCCAGTCCCATAATAGGATACCTGGCCTTGTGAGACTCCGACAAGACATGAGCCAGTAGCCGTCCATTGTCTGCTGTCGACCGTCCAGACATGAACCCGGATTGGTCCGGATGGATAAGAGAGTTGAGCACTCTATTCAATCGATTAGCCAGCACTTTAGCATATATTTTGTAGTCCGTATTGAGGAGAGAGATAGGTCGGTAGTTCTCGATCCGTTGCGGGTCTCTGCCCGGTTTAGGGTGAATTACAATCGTGGCCTCCGCTAACGCCCCTACAGTAGGGTGCTCCTCAAACAGGCGACTGTAATATGTATGTAGTTCAGGAAGCAGAAGATCAGAGAAGGCTCGGTAAAACTCCAAGGGTATCCCGTCAGGGCCGGAGGCCTTCCCCATGGCCAGCTGGCGCATTGCTTTACCAATCTCAGAGCAGGTGATCTCAGCTTCCAACATCAACGTTTGCTGCTGAGTTAATGTGGGTCTCTGAACCTTGGAGGTGAGACTCTGAAAAGCTTCCTCACTCCACATCACTTCGGATTTATACAGATCTTGATAAAACTCCCGACACTGTTCCAAAATATCTTCATCATTCACTAACACGGTACCGTGTGCATTTTGAAGACCCGGTATACGTTGAGACGGTAGCCGTGCTCTTAAGTACCGAGCCAAGAGCGGGCTGGCCCGGTTGCTCTCATGATGATAAATACTTTGCTGTGTCCGCTGTAGGCGCTGTGCTTCCTCACTCAAGATGGCATTATATTGATATCGGAGACGTTGCAATCGAAGCAGGACCAAGGGATCAGCATTTCTGGCCAGGAGCCGCTCACCTGCCCCGATGGAAGATTGCAAATCAAGAAGCTTCCCCTGATGCCGCTTCCGCTGTTGGATATCGTAGGTGGTCATAAACCCCCTGAGAGTCGCCTTGAGAGCTTCCCACCAAGCCCAGGTGGTCGTGTCACTGACTGTATTACATGCCAGATATGTAGCTATACATTCGCGTGTACCATTCACAAACTCCGGATCCGCCAGCCAGGCTTTATCCAGTCTGAAGCTCCTGTGTGATTGCCTACTTATTTTGGCTCCCAATGTCAGGGTCACAGCGGCATGATCCGATAACACTCTTGGAAGGATTTCCACCCCAACAAGCCGCGGTACCAGCGCCTTTGACAACAAAAAGTAATCTATTCTAGTTTGCGTATGATGTGGCATGGAGTAGAAAGTATAGTCACGTGCAGTAGGATGTAAGAGTCGCCACGGGTCGACTAAGTCAAGGGCCTCCATCACCCCTTGTAGCACCCCATGCGCCCTGGGCTTGGTCTGAGGCCGATAGGGCGTCCGATCTAGTAAGGGATCTTGAATCATGTTGAAGTCCCCTCCAATCACCTGATGTACCGAGGGTGGCACCTTCATTTCAGCTGCCAGCCGCTGAAAAAAAGTAGGGTCTTCCGCGGTAGGGCCATAAACAGTCATCAATAAATATTCCTCTGCTCCAAGCTGAACTCTCACCCTGGCCCATCTTCCACTGGGATCAATCCGGGTCTCTTGTACTATCGGTTGTAGGGCTCTCCGGACTAATATGCAAACACCCCCTTTCTTCTTCATCGCCGGAGACGCTAGGACATTCTGATAAACACTATTATGGACCTTACAGGACTCAGCAAGAGTTAAGTGCGTTTCTTGCAGATATATTATGTCAGCTCTCTGTTTCTGGCAATATAGCAATATTTTGGTTCGCTTCATGGGACTATTTATGCCCTGGACATTCAGTGATAAAAATTTAACTCCTGCATTTGCCATCAGCCACACTATCCAGTAGTTCTGGGGCCATAGCCATCGCTGAGCGCACACGCACCATTTCCTGCCTGTTTATCAGGATATGTAGACATAGCCATTTATCATACCTAACATTAAACAACCAACCTGTTTGCATGGTGAAGTACCCCCCCTCCACAGTCAGACCCCCCACCCTCCCCCCCATTGCAATCTCAGATTATAACATGACCATTATATACATTCCCCCCTCTTCCCTACGACATCTTAGAGATCCATTCTAGTAACATTGTGCAATGTAAACATTATGAGTTGGTCGCATCTAACACACCTCCCACAAGAATCACTATATAAGTAGCTAAATTAGTAATAACTGTAGTCCAACAGGCCCCAAATAGGCTGCTCGGGGCAAGCTGCACTTCTCACATCCAGCCTTTGCCAGCCAGACTCCTCCACATCACTAGGCCCAAAGGCACACTCTGCCATAACCGCTGAGAGTGCTATCCTCAGGCGCACCGGATCAGCGGCTTATCTCCATCTTGGAGTAATCTTGCAAGAAGGCGCGGAGCTTAGTTGCACTGTCAAAATTCCGGGTAACATTGTCAACAGTAACCCTCATTTTCGCCGGGTAGAATAGCCCATAGCGCACTTGGATTTTTTGTAGGAGAGGCCTGCATTCAAGCAACTCCCGTCGCCTATCCACTGTTTGCTTGGAGAGGTCTGGAAAAAAGGTAATCCGGTTACCGTTCAATTGTAGAGGGCTTTTCATTTTGGCTGCTTGCATTATTTTCAGCACTTGGGGGTAGCGCAGGACTTTGATTACCATGGGTCTGGGCCGTTTCACTTGCGTCGAGCTTGTCATAGGGACCCGATGTGCCCTCTCAATTTCAAAGGGAGCTGAAAATTTTATCTGAAGAAGGTCAGGTATCAGCTTCTCTATGTATCCCATCGGGTCGTTCCCCTCTACCCCTTCCGGTAGTCCCAGTATCCTCACGTTACTCCTACGGGAGCGGTTATTCTGCTCTTCTAGCTGCGCTTCCAACCAAGTCACCCGTTTTGCAAGCGGGCCTATCTGCGAAATCACTCCCTCGTGCTTCAACGCTATGGCCTCAACTTTCAATAAACGGTTATCCATACCACTTAGCTTTTCTCGGACCGTATGCAGTTCCTCCTGCATTTGCAGTAGCGTCTCTCCATTAGTGGTCAGCATCTCCTTCATTGCTCTTAGCTCCATAAGTACTTCGCGCACACCTTCATCGGTCTCTTTGTCCGGTTTCACTTTTTGTGGGGAGGCCGCATCTTGCTTGAGCCGCTTTACGGCTTGCCCCGTTGAGGAAGGAAATTCTAATTTAGCAGGTTTTAACGACGCCATCGGCTAAGAGTCTGGCACCAAAAATCAGATCTCGTATCGCTGGGGAGTTGGGAAGAAGGGGGAGATTCTTTAATGCAATGGAGGAGCGGGTTCTTTAGGCGGCCATCACGCTTCGCGGCAAGCTCCGCCCACCCCATTTTCGGTTCTAACCCCACCCCATCAGCCCATTTCCAGTCCTAGCCACCCCCGATAGCCCATTACCAACCCTAGCCCCCCCTCCCGATCAGCCCATTTCTAGTCCTAGCCCCCCCATAGCCCATTACCAGTCCTAACCCCCCCCATAGCCCATTACCAGTCCTAACCCCCATCAGCCCATTTCCAATCCTAGGTACCCCCAATAGCCCA
Organism: Ichthyophis bannanicus; assembly: GCA_033557465.1. Lineage (NCBI taxonomy): Eukaryota > Metazoa > Chordata > Amphibia > Gymnophiona > Ichthyophiidae > Ichthyophis > Ichthyophis bannanicus. The sequence continues at coordinate 296,936,200 of CM066040.1, read as the reverse complement.
TTACCAGCCCTAGCCCCCCTCCCGATCAGCCCATTTCCAGTCCTAGCCCCCCCATAGCCCATTATCAGTACTAACCCCCCCTAATCAGCCCACTTCCAGTCCTAATCCCTCATCATCCCCTTTCCGTTCCTAGCCCCTCATAGCCCATTAACAGTCCTAACCCCCCCCCCATAGCCCATTACAAGTCCTAACCCCCATCAGCTCATTTCCAATCCTAGGTACCCCCAATAGCCCATTACGAGCCCTAGCCCCCCTCCTGATCAGCCCATTTCCAGTCCTAGCCCCCCATAGCCCATTACCAGTCCTAACTCCCCCATCAGCCCACTTCCAGTCCTAACCCCCCCAGCATCCCATTTCCAGTCCTAGCCCCCCCATAGCCCATTACCAGTCCTAACCCCCCATAGCCTATTACCAGTCCTAACCCCCCATCAGTTCACTTCCAGTCCTAATCCCCCATCAGCCCATTTCCAGTCCTAGCCCACCATAGCCCATTACCAGTCCTAACCCCCCATCAGCCCACTTCCAGTCCTAATCCCACATCAGCCCATTTCCAGTCCTAGCCCCCCCATAGCCCATTACTAGTCCTAACTCTCCACCATAGCCCATTACCAGTCCTAACCCCCCCCCCCATAGCCCATTACCAGTCCTAACCCCCCATAAGCCCATTTCCAATCCTAGGTAGTCCCATTAGCCCATTACCAACCCTAGCCCCCCCTCCTGATCAGCCCATTTCCAGTCCTAGCCCCCCATAGCCCATTATCAGTACTAATCCCCCCATCAGCCCACTTCCAGTCCTAATCCCTCATCAGCCCATTTCCATTCCTAGCCCCCCCATAGCCCATTACCAGTCCTAACCCCCCCATCAGCCCACTTCCAGTCCTAACCCCCCAAGCATCCCATTTCCAGTCCTAGCCCCCCCATAGCCTATTACCAGTCCTAACCCCCCATCAGTTCACTTCCAGTCCTAATCCCCCATCAGCCCATTTCCAGTCCTAGCCCCCCATAGCCCATTACCAGTCCTAACCCCCCCATCAGCCCACTTCCAGTAATAACCTCCCTCCCGATCAGCCCATTTTCATTCTTAAACCCCCATCAGCCCATTTTCGGTTCTAACCCCACCCCATCAGCCCATTTCCAGTCCTAGCCACCCCCGATAGCCCATTACCAACCCTAGCCCCCCCTCCCGATCAGCCCATTTCCAGTCCTAGCCCCCCCATAGCCCATTATCAGTACTAATCCCCCCATCAGCCCACTTCCTAATCCCTCATCAACCCATTTCCATTCCTAGCCCCCCATAGCTCATTACCAGTCCTAACCCCCATCAGCCCATTTCCAATCCTAGGTACCCCCAATAGCCCATTACCAGCCCTAGCCCCCCTCCCGATCAGCCCATTTCCAGTCTTAGCCCCCCCCATAGCCCATTATGAGTACTAACCCCCCTAATCAGCCCACTTCCAGTCCTAATCCCTCATCAGCCCATTTCCATTCCTAGCCCCCATAGCCCATTACCAGTCCTATGCCCCTTCTGCCTTTTTCCATTCCTAGGTACCCCCAATTGCCCATTACCAGCCTTAGCCCCCCTCCCGATTAGCCCATTTCCAGTCCTAGCCCCCCCCATAGCCCATTATGAGTACTAACCCCCCTAATCAGCCCACTTCCAGTCCTAATCCCTCATCAGCCCATTTCCATTTCTAGCCCCCCCATAGCCCATTACCAGTCCTAACCCCCCCATCAGCCCACTTCCAGTCCTAACCCCCCCAGCATCCCATTTCCAGTCCTAGTCCCTCCATAGCCCATTACCAGTCCTAACCCCCCCATAGCCTATTACCAGTCCTAACCCCCCATCAGTTCACTTCCAGTCCTAATCCCCCATCAGCCCATTTCCAGTCCTAGCCCTCCATAGCCCATTACCAGTCCTAACCCCCCCATCAGCCCACTTCCAGTCCTAATCCCCCATCAGCCCATTTCCAGTCCTAGCCCCCCCATAGCCCATTACTAGTTCTAACTCTCCACCATAGCCCATTACCAGTCCTAACCCCCCCCAATAGCCCATTACCAGTCTTAACCCCCCATAAGCCCATTTCCAATCCTAGGTAGCCACAATAGCCCATTACCAACCTTAGCCCCCCCTCCTGATCAGCCCATTTCCAGTCCGAGCCCCCCATAGCCCATTATCAGTACTAACCCCCCTAATCAGCCCACTTCCAGTCCTAATCCCTCATCAGCCCATTTCCATTCCTAGCCCTCCCATAGCCCATTACTAGTCCTAACTCTCCACCATAGCCCATTACCAGTCCTAACCCCCCCCCATAGCCCATTACCAGTCCTAACCCCCCATAAGCCCATTTCCAATCCTAGGTAGCCCCAATAGCCCATTACCAGCCCTAGCCCCCCCTCCTGATCAGCCCATTTCCAGTCCTAGCCCCCCATAGCCCATTATCAGTACTAACCCCCCTAATCAGCCCACTTCCAGTCCTAACCCCCCCCAGCATCCCATTTCCAGTCCTAGCCCCCCCATAGCCCATTACCAGTCCTAACCCCCCCATAGCCTATTACCAGTCCTAACCCCCCATCAGTTCACTTCCAGTCCTAATCCCCCATCAGCCCATTTCCAGTCCTAGCCTCCCATAGCCCATTACCAGTCCTAACCCCCCATCAGCCCACTTCCAGTCCTAATCCCCCATCAGCCCATTTCCAGTCCTAGCCCCCCCATAGCCCATTACTAGTCCTAACTCTCCACCATAGCCCATTACCAGACCTAACCCTCCATAAGCCCATTTCCAATCCTAGGTAGCCCCAATAGCCCATTACTAGCCCTAGCCCCCCCTCCTGATCAGCCCATTTCCAGTCCTAGCCCCCCATAGCCCATTATCAGTACTAACCCCCCTAATCAGCCCACTTCCAGTCCTAATCCCTCATCAGCCCATTTCCATTCCTAGCCCCCCCCCCATAGCCCATTACCAGTCCTAACCCCCCCATCAGCCCACTTCCAGTCCTAACCCCCCCAGCATCCCATTTCCAGTCCTAGCCCCCCTGATAGCTCATTACCAGTCCTAACCCCTCCATAGCCTATTACCAGTCCTAACCCCCGATCAGTTCACTTCCAGTCCTAATCCCCCATCAGCCCATTTCGAGTCCTAGCCCCCCATAGCCCATTACCAGTCCTAACCCCCCCATCAGCCCACTTCCAGTCCTAATCCCCCATCAGCCCATTTCCAGTCCTAGCCCCCCCATAGCCCATTACTAGTCCTAACTCTCCACCATAGCCCATTACCAGTCCTAACCCCCCCCCCCGTAGCCCATTACCAGTCCTAACCCCCCATAAACCCATTTCCAATCCTAGGTAGCCCCAATAGCCCATTACCAGCCCTAGCCCCCCCTCCTGATCAGCCCATTTCCAGTCCTAGCCCCCCATAGCCCATTATCAGTACTAACCCCCCTAATCAGCCCACTTCCAGTCCTAATCCCTCATCAGCCCATTTCCATTCTTAGCCCTCCCATAGCCATTACCAGTCCTAACCCCCCCATCAGCCCACTTCCAGTCCTAACCCCCCCAGCATCCCATTTCCAGTCCTAACCCCCCCATAGCCCATTACCAGTCCTAACCCCTCCATAGCCTATTACCAGTCCTAACCCCCATCAGTTCACTCCCAGTCCTAATCCCCCATCAGCCCATTTCCAGTCCTAGCCTCCCATAGCCCAGTACCAGTCCTAACCCCCCATCAGCCCACTTCCAGTCCTAATCCCCCATCAGCCCATTTCCAGTCCTAGCCCCCCCATAGCCCATTAGTAGTCCTAACTCTCCACCATAGCCCATTACCAGTCCTAACCCCCCCATAGCCCATTACCAGCCCTAGCCCCCCTCCTGATCAGCCCATTTCCAGTCCTAGCCCACCATAGCCCATTATCAGCACTAACCCCCATAATCAGCCCACTTCCAGTCCTAATCCCTCATCAGCCCATTTCCATTCTTAGCCCTCCCATAGCCATTAACATTACTAAACCCCCCATCAGCCCACTTCAATTCCTAACCCCACATCAGCCCACTTCCAGTCCTATCCCCCACCATAGCCCATTACCAGTCCTAACCCCCCATAGTCTATTACGTCCTAACCCCCCCCATCAGCCCACTTCCAGTCCTAATCCCCCATCAGCCCATTTCCAGTCCTAATTCCTCATCAGACCATTTCCATTCCTTGCCCCCCCATGCCCATTACCAGTCCTAACCCCCCCATCAGCCCACTTCCAGTCCTAGCCCCCCCCATAGCCCATTACCAGTCCTAACCCCCCCCATGAACCCAGTTGAAGAAAGTGGCTGCTGAAGCTGAAGCCGCTGCCGCTGCCACTGCAGCAGCAGCAGAAGTGCCCGGCGGCCACTCCGGCAGAGTTCTATTTTCTCCCTCAGCGCCGCCGCTAGCTTTTCAGAGCCACGAAGGGAAAGTTTCCCTTTTTCGTGGCTCTGTTAAGCCCGCTGGCGCTGATGGAAAACAGGCATTTTCTGTTTCCCATCAGTGCCAGTGGGCTTAGCAGAGCCATGAGAAAGGGAATCTCTCCCTTCACGGCTCTGTTAAGCTGGCGCTGAGGGAGAGAAGAGGGCTCTGCCGGGGTGGCTGCAGAGCACTTTCTTCTGCTGCTGCTGCAGCGGCAGCGGCTCTTCTGATTGGGTTTTTAAAATTTTTTATTTGAAGGCCGAGTGAGGCGGGCTTTTTGGGGGCAAATTTTCCGCCTCCAAAAGGTTGCCACCTGAGGCCAGTGCCTCACTTGGCCTCATTATAGAGCTGCCCCTGGGAGTGCCTGAAAGCGGACCTGCGTATACGGTATTGGTGCGTGGAGGAGTGGCCTAGTGGTTGGGGCAAGGTACTTCAGGCCGGAAGGTCGGGGGTTCAAATCCCACTAGAGGACAGCAACCTTGGGCCAGAAGGACTGGGGTTTCTAGTCCCACAGGTGCTCCTTGCGGTCTTGGGCAAGCCACTTAACCCTCCATAGCCCATGTTCCCTGTAAAATAGTTATCTCCAAGTTATAATACCCTGTTCAATGTAATTTCAGTTTGTTCAATGTAAACTGCACTGATGCAGAATAGCGTGGTATATAAGAGAATGTAAATTAATAAATAAATAAATAAAATAAATTGGCAGAAGCAGCATCAGAGGCTTAAGGTGAGCACTGCCGTTGAGGGCGACCCCAGAGGGTTGCTGACTAGTCTACCTAATGGCAGTGCCAGCCCTGTCCAGTCCAGTCACTGTTTTCTGTACACTGGATCTCTGTGACTGCCATTGGGGCATATTCTAAGGCATTTACACAGTTTGCAGACTTGTAACCATGTAAATGCCATTCTAAGGGATATTGAGCGGCACTAAAACAGTTTTCCATGGCAGCGAGCTCCACATACTCCAGTGCATCAGAGCGTGCTGTGGGTGTTCCAGGGCAGCACCCGTCACTAACTGCGCAGCGTCCATACTGAGCGAAAGTTAGTGACATACGGTGAACGTCAGGTGCAGGCAACCCTGGTGTAACTTTTGCCACAGAAGCTAATTGGGCAGTGGCTGAACTTTGCCTCTCCCCAGTGGGCCACATTGGACACACACACCCTAGTCCTGAAGTCCGAGGAGTGAAAAGCACCCAGACATACTCCCCTCCCCCCTAGCCCTCCATATGTAGAGCAGGCAGCATCTCCTTCCCTAGGAAAGGTGCAACGCAAGCTGGAGTCCCTATCAGGCTCTCGCCTTATTCCTGGGGCCATTGCTGCTTTCCTGCCGAGAAGGATCTGAGCAGGGACGTGAAATCTCAAAGCTGCAGGAGGAAGGGGAAGAAGGAAAGAGTGGGGTTGAGCACATGGCCAAAAAACCCAAAACCTGTTCTCTGGGGACCAGAGCTAATAGATAGAAAAAGGACAGAGGGCCAGAAAATCTTGCTCCAAGGGCCACATCCATACACTGTGCTGAGGCTAGGCTGCAGGCTAACTATGAGCACAGGCAGGTTCAACCCTTCTCTTATTCTGCGGGCCAGTGGCTGTGTATAGCCACATGTTTGAAAGCAGATTTTGAATTTCCCTTTAAAAATTCACTGACCAGCTGGTGCCCAAATACTTCTTATTTGGAAGTTTATTTATTTAAATTCTCTTATATACCGCGCTATTCTGCATCAGTGTGGTTTACATTGAACAAACTGAAATTGCATTGAACAGGGCATTATAACTTGGAGATAACTATTTTACAGGGAACATGGGCTATGGAGGGTTAAGTGGCTTGCCCAAGACCACAAGGAGCACCTGTGGGACTAGAAACCCCAGTCCTTCCGGCCCAAGGTTGCTGTCGTCTAGTGGGATTTGAACCCCTGACCTTCTGGCCTGAAGTACCTTGCCCCAACCACTAGGCCACTCCTCCCTCCATAGTATACAGGGATTTCAAATGACATCCTCACACGTATTTTCTCAACTCACCCCGCATCGTCTCTAGCACTACCTATTTTTCTTATGTGCTAAACTCTGTCCACTGAAGAGCAGCCTCCACCCCCCTGCCCCCCAAGGGCTCAACACAACTTTTCAAATGTCCTCCTGCTATTCTGTGTGCACTGAGCGCTAGCTGTGCTCCTGTACCGTGTGCCCTTCGCCCTTGCTCTCCTGTGTCCATCAGCTGCGCTGAGTGTGTCTCGCTGACGTCTCTGTGCTGTGTATATGTGCTGCTAGCTGAGCACATCTGTCTCGCTGACGTCTCTGTGCTGTGTATATGTGCTGCTAGCTGAGCACATCTGTCTCGCTGACGTCTCTGTGCTGTGTATATGTGCTTATAGCTGAGCACATCTGTCTCGCTGACGTCTCTGTGCTGTGTATATGTGCTGCTAGCTGAGCACATCTGTCTCGCTGACGTCTCTGTGCTGTGTATATCTGCTGCTAGCTGAGCACATCTGTCTCGCTGACGTCTCTGTGCTGTGTATATGTGCTGCTAGCTGAGCACATCTTTCTCGCTGACGTCTCTGTGCTGTGTATATGCGCTGCTAGCTGAGCACATCTGTCTCGCTGACGTCTCTGTGCTGTGTATATGCGCTGCTAGCTGAGCACTTCTGTCTCGCTGTCGTCTCTGTGCTGTGTATATGTGCTTATAGCTAAGCACATCTGTCTCGCTGATGTCTCTGTGCTGTGTATATGTGCTGCTAGCTGAGCACATCTGTCTCGCTGACGTCTCTGTGCTGTGTATATGTGCTGCTAGCTGAGCACTTCTGTCTCACTGACGTCTCTGTGCTGTGTATATGCGCTGCTAGCTGAGCACTTCTGTCTCGCTGACGTCTCTGTGTTGTGTATATGTGCTTATAGCTGAGCACATCTGTCTCGCTGACGTCTCTGTGCTGTGTATATGTGCTGCTAGCTGAGCACATCTGTCTCGCTGACGTCTCTGTGCTGTGTATATGTGCTGCTAGCTGAGCACTTCTGTCTCGCTGACGTCTCTGTGCTGTGTATATGTGCTGCTAGCTGAGCACATCTGTCTTGCTGTGCATTGCTGTGCTTGCAGACTGTTATCTGTGCTGATTAAGCACCACAAAAGGCCACTGAGTGTACCTGATATAATCATAAGCTAGCAGATTAAGGGCTCGATAACGTTCTAAATTGATTCTCTTTAAAGAAGTAGAGAAGTGTGAACGCTTTCAGGGAGTGGTCGGCTCTAGCTGTGGATATTGCTGTCCCTTAATGGCCAGGAATACCCCATAGGTGCCAGGCCTGTGCATTATGCAGGAGGCTCACAGGGAGAACGCTTCAGGTGTATGCAGGTGGCCTGGGGATGTCAGAGGGTCTGTCGAGTCTTACCTTCCTCTGTCACAGGAGTCAGGTGCACGCTGCTGACTTGGAGGAAGAGCGACATGAAGATCAGAGCTGTCATTTTCCAGAGGAGGTCACCTAGCACATACCACGAGACTGCCACCCTGGATTCTGGCTGCTTTGGCCTCGCACGGTCCCTTCTCGGCTGCTGCTGCTGCTCTGCAGACCGAGTCTTATCACTGAAATGTGAGGAGCTGCTCAGGAAGCCTGTGCCCGAGGACCCCTTCCCCCTAACCACCAAACTCTGGCCACCAACAACAGATGACAGTGATGTGGCCAATAGGAAAGTGTTTCCCAGCAGATAGGCAAAATCAGCCTGCTCAGGATGGAAAGAGTAAAAATAAGGGAAGAGAGAAAAGCACATGCCATAAATCACCCATCCCGTGCGGCCTGCCCTTAACAAGAACATAGGAGCTGCATGCTGAGAGGGGGGGGGGGGCAGAGGAGGGGGAGCTGTGTACTGAGAGGAAAAAGTGAAAAGGGAGCTCTGTACTGAGCGGGTAGAAGAGAAGGAGAGCTCTAGACTGAGTAGGCTATTGAGATGGGAGCTCTATACTGAGCAAGGTAAGAAAAGAAGGGTCCTGTACTGTATATTGAGAAGCCTGGGAGGGGGAGGGAGCCATACACAGAGCAGGAAGAGCAGGGGGAGCTGTACACTGACGGGGAAGAGAGAGAGGAACAGTATTTAAAGATAGCAGAGAGTGAAGCAGTTCCAGTCCCTGCTCCAGTAACACTCCAGCAACTGGTAATGGAACCCAGACAGGAGGGGGCGATATTGGACATGGTGCTTACCAATGGGGAGTGTTTCCAATGTTATAGGGGGTGACCAGCTTGCATGCAGTGATCACTGGATGGTGTGGTTCAATATTTCAGCAAGAGGATCTTCAAATGAGGGTCTCTGACTTTAGGAAAACTAATTTTGTTAAGACAGAACAATACCTCAAGGAGTTGTTAGTTAGATGGGAACAGCTGGGGGTAAACTGAAAGAGGTTATTTTAAGGGCTCAATGAACCTTTTTGTTAGGAAAGCGAACAAAAGTAAGGGAAAAGAGGCCATTATGGTTTTAAAAAAGTATCTGAAAAGGTGAGAAGAGGTTAACCTCCATAGAGATCACAGAAAGAGGAAGTCAGGCAATAATATCTGGCAAAGCTAAGATAAGCTGTAAAGTAATCCTAAAAGGAAAGATGGAAAGGGAAGAAAAAGTACCTGAAACAGTAAAAATGAGGGACAAGTTCTTTTTTAGGTATGTTTGTGAAAGGAGGAAGTGCAAAAGTAGCATTGTGAGACTGAAGGGTAAAGGGGAGGAACGGACAGTAGAAGCTGATGGAAACTGGAAGAGGTAGAGGGATATCAAATAGGACCATTCTCAGGTGCTTCAACGAGGAGTGTGGGGGAGCCAAAGTGGTTAATATGAAATGTTAGATGTCCCAGTGGAATCACAGGAAACCATCTCACCAGGTTTGTCTACCTTGTTATGCAAAGGACCCAAGAAAATAAGAGCATAAGAATTGCCATTCTGTGTCAGAACAAAGTCCAGTATCCTGTTTCCAATCCAGGTCACAAGTCCTTGGCAGATCCCAAAAGGTAGATTCCATGTTGCTTACCCCCAGGGACAAACAGTGGATTTCCCCAAGTCTACCTTAATTACAGGTTGATGAATTGGGCGCTATTGATGACACAATAAACAAAAACAACATTTCAGAGTTTTTGACATAGGAAATGTTGACATTCTGTATGTCTTTCCCATAAGTACATATTCCTAGAAACCTCATTACATGCTGTTTTAGTAGAGACTCCGTTATTCTAATCAGCATGGAGGTCAGACTAACCAGCTTGTAGTTCTCAAACTCATTTTTACTTCTGCTTTTTTGTAGAGGGACCACATGTGTCCTCTTCCACTCCCGACTCTAAAGAAGCATTGAAAAGGTCAGACAGTGGAGCTCCTAGAACATCCCTAAGTTCCTTCAATAATCTTGGATGTACCCCATCCAGCCCCATCGCTTTGTCTACTTTTAGTTTAGTTAACTGCTCATGAACACTGTCTCCTGAAAATCCTTCAAAATCCACTTCACTTCTTTTCCTATTTGTGGGTGTTTTCTGAGGTCCTGTTCCCGACTCTTCATCTGTGAACACAGAACAGAAATATTTGTTAAGAGACTAAAATCAAGGATATCATAATGCCTCTGTATCGTTCCATGGTTTGACCGCACCTTGAATATTGTATGCATTTCTGGTCGCCGTATCTTAAAAAGGATATAGCGGAATTAGAAAAGGTACAAAGAGCCACCAAAATGGTAAAGGGGATGGAAGGATACCCCTATGAGGAAAGGCTTAAAAGATTAGGGCTCTTCAATTTGGAAAAGAGAAGGTTGAGGGGAGATATACACTCACAATGATTATTGATGACAAGATCTTTTGAATTATGATTACCAACTTGTAATATAAACTGTAAATAGTTTTACAACAACCTCTGTTGTTGATTTGTATATAGTTACCCTTGTTACAGTCCCAAGTTCACGATCCTGTTATAATGTAAGAACAAGATCTTTTGTTCTGATGCAAAATTTTGTTATTTGTGAACCGCACTGATACTGAAAAGCGCGGTATATAAGAGCCTGTAAATAAAATAAATAAAATATAATAGAAGTCTAGAAATTAATGAATGGAGTGGAACGGGTTAACATAGATCAGTTGTTTAAGCCATTAAAAAGTAGGAAGAGTAGGGGACATGCAATGAAGCTACAATGTCACCCATTCTAGACTAATAAGAGAAAATATTTTTTCACTCAACGTGTAATCAAACTCTGAATTTGTTACCGGAGGATGTAGTAAAGGCTGTTAGTGTAGCTGGGTTTAAAAAAGGTTTGGACAAGTTCCTAGAGGAAAGGTCCATAAACCATTATTAAAGAGGACCCAGGAAATCCACTGCTTGCCCCAGGATGAGCATTGTGGAAGCTGTGGACTTTGGTTATTGTGACCTGGATTGGCCACTGTTGGAAACAGAATACTGGGCTTGACGGACCCAGTATGTCATTTCTTATGTTCTTAATTCCACTTTATCTCCTTCCCTTCACCATTGAGTTTGACAATACCTCTACTGCATTTCCTCCTATCACTAACATATTACGTCTTCTCCCACCATTTTTACTGCATTTTTGCAGCTTTGCTTTACGGACTACTTGCCCAGCTTCTCTTAGGTTTTCCAGATATTGTGGCTTGCCTTGCTCTTTCTGCAGTCTCTTGCACTTTATAAAAGTCACAGTTCTTTTCCTTACTTTACAGCTACTTCTTTTGAGAACTATAGAGAGCTCCATCTCCTTTCATGTTTATTTATTTCCCTAATGTGACCTCCCATCTGTGTGTAGCCCTGCAATGTTTGTACCTGCTAATTGCAGACAGTGGTCCCAGTCATCCAAGAACAATGCAGCCTTTCAGGGTCTACTTGGGCAATAATTTAGTGGGTTCTTTGAATGGAACCGGTATACAGTGGGAGGACCTGGTGCTTAACCTTCTCCCTTCTCAAATTAACTAAGTCCAGGCCAGAATGTGTGTCTGAACCAAGGGGAACATTCACTGATAAATTTATTTATTTATTTAACAGTTCTTCTATACCGCTCTATTTTAGATCAGAGCGGTTTACATTTAACAGCAACTATACAACACAAGGAACTTTGAGTTGTATTTACAATAAACAGGGAGATCAACTTGGAAGTAACTGGGGGAACTATGTACATTGTATAACTCTATACATTGTATTACACTGGTACCTGACAATCTTTATTGATTGTGGATCCAAGTAAGTTGAAGTTGTCCACTATTTCAATTTTTTCTCCATCAATGATGAGCTTATTGATTTTGTCAGTTGTTAGGATATTTGTCTTCTTTACATTAAGGTGCAGGCCCATTTTAAGACTATGTTCCTTGATCTTGAGAAGCAAATATTTCAGATCGTCTTCACTTTCAGCCAGTAATGTGGTATCATCAGCATAGCGAAGGTTGTTGATGAGTCTTCCACCAATCTTCACACCTCGGTTGTCTTCATACAGTTCTGCTTCTCTGATGATTTGTTCTGCATATAAATTAAAGAGGTATAAGGAAAGTATGCAGCCTTGTCGTACACCTTTGCTGATTTTAAATCATTCTGTTTCTCCTAGTTCCGTTCAAACTGTTGCTTCTTGATCAATGTAAAGGTTGTGCAAGAGAACTATCAGGTGTTCTGGTATAATGTACAATAATGACTGAAACACTCTTCCTAATTGTAAGCACAAAGTCCACTAAAGCCCCCTCATGTGTGGGTTCTATAACCAGTTGCTGGAATAGTTTTCCCTATAGAGAATTCAGGATCTCCTTAATCCCAGATGGCACTGCCATAGGGATATCCCAATCAATATCTGGCATATTGAAATCACTTATTAGCAATGCTTCTCCTTTCATAACAATACTGAAAATGTCTTCAATTAAAATCTATATTTGCCTGTGAAGGAGATCTGTATATCACACCAATGCAAATGGTGTTCTGTTCCCTCTTTCCAGATTAAGCCGCAGCACCTCCTTCTTACTTTGTAAACCCTGCAGTTAGAAGGAAACACCCACAACTTTTCCTTGCCCTTCTGCATAGTGCAACACCATGACGAGGACTCAGACTCCTCCATCCCGGCACCCTTACTGCTTATCGCTTGCATAGCACTAGTGCTATACACATACAGAAAAGAGAAATTCTCCGTGGACAAGCAGGAAGGAAATCCTCTTGTATGGATGGAGCCCCATGCGGGAACACTCTCCAGCTTCTACTGAAACATTTGGGAGGCTCCACCATGTCTGCATGCCTGCCTTCCCACTTGCCATGGAGGCACTATCTCTCCAGTCTTCATTTTCCATGGAGCCCTACAGATAAGAACATAAGAACATAAGATATGCCATACTGGGTCAGACCAAGGTCCATCAAGCCCAGTATCCTGTTTCCAACAGTGGCCAATCTAGGTCATACGTACCTAGCAGTTTCCCCAAAAGACACAGGTTCTGCAATGCTTGTACTGGGTCAAGCATTGATATCCTGGGCCCCTTCTTAATAATGGTTTATGGACCTTTCCTCCAGGAACTTGTCCGAACCTTTTTTAAACCCAGCTACACTAACAGCCTTTACTACATCCTCCGGTAACAAATCCCAGAGTTTGATTACATGTTGAGTGAAAAAATATTTTCTTTTATTAGTCTTAAATAGTTTACCCTGTAGCTTCATTGCATGTCCCCTAGTCTTTCTATATTCTGAATTTTTGTTCTCTACTGGTAAACCTTCTTTTTCTCTTTTTTTCCTCTTTGGTAGTCTTCAGTATCGTGCAGTGCCTGCCATTGGTAGCGTCACGTCTGTTTGTCACAGTTCCTTCATCAGTTCTGGTGCTTTTTGGTACATTTTAATTTTCTTGGTTGCTTTCCTGTGACCCGACTGGACCCGTGGTCACCATCGAGTCATTTGATTTAGCACAGCCATCTTCCCAGACATGTCTCAGAAACCAGCCAGTGGGTTCAAGAAGTGCACCAAGTATGCCAGGACCATCTCGGTTACTGACAGGCATAATTGGCGTCTCCAGTGTCTGGATCCCGATTACCAGCCACCTTCTTGCAATTTGTGTTTACAGATGACAAGAAAAGGCATCTTCGGCACTGGCATCAGTCTTGATGACTCCCTTAGGATCTTCTGAAGCTGCACTGACATTGAGAGGCTCCTGGGCTCAATCAGAGTCAAGTGCCTACAGTGCCCTGGAGCATCAGCCATCGATCGATCTCTGCCTGGAGTTGAAGAAGGATTCAATCCCAGCTCCATTGATGTCAAAGGGGGATCCGTCAGAGCACCGGGTGAAGGCCCAGGTGCATTGGCATCGGAGCCCTTCAAAATGTGATGTCAAGAGTGATGGGCATGAGAGGCCCCTCAAAGTGCTCCTGAGAGAGGTCTGCTCCACCCCCAGAGTTTCAGAGGGGCAATGACCATTTCCTAACAACCAAGGCCATGCCAATACTCCCGCAAGGATGCTGGAAACATCAGTCAAAGTAGCTCAAGCCCTGAGTCTTTGGAATCAGCAGCCATTGAGGAGCACCTCCTTCAGGCACTTGAGGATTGCATTGCATCGATGCTAGAGAAGTGGCTGGCTGGAGTCTCTGTGACCACTACATTGATATTGAGCATTGTGCAGCCGATCTTTGAGACACACGCTTTGCCTGCGGAGGCATCAACATTGGGGCACTGATGAGATCCGACGCTGGTTCTTGGTGGGGCCATCTCCCTATTGAGAGTCTCTGGTTCTGATGCACTGGTGAAACCTCGAAAGCCATCAATACTGTGTATACCATGGACTGCCCGAAGAACAAAGCAGTCGGTACTAAAGGAGATCAAACCTAAGCTTTCTTTAGAAGCTCAGATGATAAGACTTCGACTTTCATACTTTGGACACATCATGCGAAGAGAGAGATCATTAGAGAAAGACATCATGCTTGGCAAGATAGAAGGTCAACGCAAAAGAGGAAGGCCAGCAATGAGATGGATCGATAACAGCAGCTGCGGGTATCAGTCTGTCAACAATGAGCCGCCTGACTCAAGACCGAACACAATTTAGGATAGCTATCCAGAGGGTCACCATGAGTTGACTCCGACTCGACGGCACTTAACAACAACAACAATCTATTCATAAGAACAAACAAATCCACATCCATGCGAGCCTTTTCTCTGGCAGCCCCTGCCATCTGGAATGTCCTCTCAGATAACCTAAAAGCAACAGCAGATATAAAAGATTTCCGGAAACTACTAAAAACTACCCTATTCATTGAACAATTCCATGAAGACCACCAATCCACCCTAACCACACTACAAACGAGTTACACAAGAAATGACATCCACAACTTCAAAACACCCAACCACTCTAAGAAAACTGTATATAGCCTTATGTATATAGCCCAATGTAGATAGCTCAAACTGTTTATATTGTACCCCAAATCAAAACCTACCTATCCATACACTCATGAACACTAAACGTACAGCCACTGCATGCTGACACCCCCACACTACCCTACTTGATTGTTTGCAGTGAAATCTGCTTTGATTCAAGGATAAAGCGGGATATAAATACTTTTAAATAAATAAAATAAATAAAATAATTGTTTTATTGGGGGAGGGGGGCTGCGCAAGTGACTTTTCATTAATCAAATTTCATGTTTTATTATTATTATGTTTGTTTTATTGTAACATTGTTTTACTAAATTGCATGTGTATGTTTAGAAGCCGCCTAGGATTTTAGATGGGTGCCATATACATTTTTAAATAAAGTATACTAAATTTATGCAAATGATGCCGCAGTGAGTCTCTGCACATGGCCTTGCATCACTCTCGTGCCGTCTCTGGGGGAAGTAGACAGGAGGGGGCACCGGGAGACAGAGAAAAGCAGAAACCTCAGATTGGGGCCTACATGATCAGAGAATAAAATGGCCAGGCAACAAAGTTAGAAGAGAATTTTATTTTCAATTTAATGATCAGAATTAGTGCTATCTTTATATTTCATACAATACCTGGAACTGCCTCTCTTTCTATTTCTCTGGTATCGCACTTCATACAGCATCTGGCTTCTTGGGGTTGCAGTCTAATTTTTATCTACATATGTTTATTTTTAGGCTACGGTCACTTATTCAGTATTTGGTGAGGGTCTGTGTTATGAGTGTGCGACCAAGACCAGGTGTCTGTTAACATGGAGTTTGTATGTAGGGATCTGTACTGTAGTAATCTGAATTGTTCAGCTTTTCAGATAGGTGTGTGCATGTTCCAGGGCCCGCTGTAGTATTTACAGTGATGCTTTTTTTGGATGGGCTCCTTATCTGAGTTTTGGAAGTTGGTGCTGGTATGGTATAGTAGATTTGCTCTATAGATACTCAGTGACTTTGTTGTATTAGTTCACAATATGCCTGGCACTGGAGAATGTTTGTTGTTATTGTTGTTGTTGTTAGTGAGATGATCAGAATCAGATTTTTTTTTAAGATATTGAGTTCTGTGGGTGAATGTCCTGGTTCTGCTCTGCACCCACTGTTGAAAGGGGGTTCTGTGGATGCAAAATATATGTTGAAAAAGAAAAAGCAAGAGCCATAATGCAGTTTATAACAACAACAAAAAAAAGAGTTATAGTTTAATTTTATAAACTGTGCTGTGGTTCTCGCTCTCTTTTAGTTCCTTAGTGTGCAAACATCTTGCATTTCCTCCATATAATCTAATTGGCTTTTTGGTTTGGTTCAGTCCCTGACTGGAGTTTTGAAAAAGGCCCCCCCCCCCTCTATGGGGAGGGGTGAACCATCTCATCCTTCGCCTCAGGCAGCAGATTGCCTTGAGCTGCCCATGTGAGGGCTCTTTGTGTTTCTCTGGCTGTCAGGATATTAACGTGTGCTTTGTATGTATGCATGTGCCGCTCTCCCTGCATGTAAAGGAATGTGCTGAGGGGTCTCTGAGTTTCTCTGTGTGTCAGGATATTAACCTGTGCTTTGTATGTATGCGTGTGCCGCTCTCCCTGCATGTAAAGGAATGTGCTGAGGGGTCTCCGAGTTTCTCTGTGTGTCAGGATATTAACCTGTGCTTTGTATGTATGCGTGTGCCGCTCTCCCTGCATGTAAAGGAATGTACTCAGGGGTCTCTGAGTTACTCTGGGTGTCAGGATATTAACTTGTGCTTTGTATGTATCCGTGTCCCGCTCTCCCTGCACGTAAAGTAATGTGCTGAGGGGTCTCTGAGTTTCCCTGGCTGTCAGGATATTAACCTGAGCTTTGTATGTATGCGTGTGCCGCTCTCCCTGCACGTAAAGGAATGTGCTGAGGGGTCTCTGAGTTTTCTCTGGGTGTCAGGATATTAACGTGTGCTTTGTATGTATGCGTGTGCCGCTCTCCCTGCACGTAAAGTAATGTGCTGAGGGGTCTCTGAGTTTCCCTGGGTGTCAGGATATTAATCTGTGCTTTGTATGTATGCGTGTGCCGCTCTCCCTGCACATAAAGGAATGTGCTGATGGGTCTCTGAGCTTCTCTGGCTGTCAGGATATTAATCTGTGCTTTGTATGTATGCGTGTGCCGCTCTCCCTGCACGTAAAGGAATGTGCTGAGGGCTCTCTGAATTTCTCTGGGTGTCAGGATATTAACGTGTGCTTTGTATGTATGCGTGTGCCGCTATCCCTGCACGTAAAGGAATGTGCTGAGGGGTCTCTGAGTTTCTCTGGCTGTCAGGATATTAACCTGTGCTTTGTATGTATCCGTGTCCCGCTCTCCCTGCATGTAAAGGAATGTGCTGAGGGGTCTCTGAGTTTCTCTGGCTGTCAGGATATTAACGTTTGCTTTGTATGTATGCGTGTGCCGCTCTCCCTGCTCGTAAAGGAATGTGCTGAGGGGTCTCTGAGTTTCTCTGGGTGTCAGGATATTAACCTGTACTTTGTATGTATGCGTGTGCCGCTCTCCCTGCACGTAAAGGAATGTGCTGAGGGGTCTCTGAGTTTCTCTGGCTGTCAGGATATTAACCTGTGCTTTGTATGTATGCGTGTGCCGCTCTCCCTGCACGTAAAGGAATTTGCTGAGGGGTCTTTGAGATGAACAAACAACCTCTTCCAAAGATGGGGAAGCTGTAAAACTAGAGGGCATAACATGAAGCTGCAAGGTGGTAAATTGAAAGGCAATGTCAGGAAATACTGTTTCACTGAAAGGGTGGTGGATGCTTGGAATGCTCTCCCGATGGAAGTGGTAGGGCAAATACAGTGGCAGAATTCAAAACAGCATGGGACAAACACAGTGGATCCCTTTACAGCAACAGGATAAAAACAAAATAAACGATACCA
This sequence comes from Ichthyophis bannanicus, assembly GCA_033557465.1. NCBI lineage: Eukaryota > Metazoa > Chordata > Amphibia > Gymnophiona > Ichthyophiidae > Ichthyophis > Ichthyophis bannanicus. Next base: position 296,918,547 of record CM066040.1, on the reverse strand, counting down.
TCTAACCTCTGAACCATATAACGTCTCAACAAATAGGGGTGTTCTACATGGAGTGGTGGGTTTACCCCTAAACAAAGACATGGGGAGGGGTGGCCTGCACAGAGTGACAGGTGCACCTACTCTTGCCATCTTGCTGGGCAGACTAGATGGACCATGCTGGTCTTTATCTGCCGTCATTTACTATGTTGCTATGTTACTATGTCTCTGAGTTTCCCTGGGTGTCAGGATATTAACCTGTGCTTTGTATGTATGCGTGTGCCGCTCTCCCTGCACGTAAAGTAAGGTGCTGAGGGGTCTCTGAGTTTCCCTGGGTGTCAGGATATTAACCTGTGCTTTGTATGTATGCGTGTGCCACTCTCCCTGCATGTAAAGGAATGTGCTGAGGGGTCTCTGAGATTCTCTGGCTGTCAGGATATTAACCTGTGCTTTGTATGTATGCGTGTGCCGCTCTCCCTGCATGTAAAGGAATGTGCTGAAGGTTCTCTGAGATTCTCTGTGTGTCAGGATATTAACCTGTGCTTTGTATGTATGCGTGTGCCGCTCTCCCTGCATGTAAAGGAATGTGCTGAGGGGTCTCTGAGTTTCTCTGTGTGTCAGGATATTAACCTGTGCTTTGTATGTATGCGTGTGCCGCTCTCCCTGCATGTAAAGGAATGTACTCAGGGGTCTCTGAGTTACTCTGGCTGTCAGGATATTAACCTGTGCTTTGTATGTATCCGTGTCCCGCTCTCCCTGCATGTAAAGGAATGTACTCAGGGGTCTCTGAGTTACTCTGGCTGTCAGGATATTAACCTGTGCTTTGTATGTATCCGTGTCCCGCTCTCCCTGCATGTAAAGGAATGTGCTGAGGGGTCTCTGAGTTTCTCTGGGTGTCAGGATATTAACTTGTGCTTTGTATGTATGCGTGTGCCGCTCTCCCTGCACGTAAAGTAATGTGCTGAGGGGTCTCTGAGTTTCCCTGGCTGTCAGGATATTAACCTGAGCTTTGTATGTATGCGTGTGCCGCTCTCCCTGCACGTAAAGGAATGTGCTGAGGGGTCTCTGAGTTTTCTCTGGGTGTCAGGATATTAACGTGTGCTTTGTATGTATGCGTGTGCCGCTCTCCCTGCACGTAAAGTAATGTGCTGAGGGGTCTCTGAGTTTCCCTGGGTGTCAGGATATTAATCTGTGCTTTGTATGTATGCGTGTGCCGCTCTCCCTGCACATAAAGGAATGTGCTGATGGGTCTCTGAGCTTCTCTGGCTGTCAGGATATTAATCTGTGCTTTGTATGTATGCGTGTGCCGCTCTCCCTGCACGTAAAGGAATGTGCTGAGGGCTCTCTGAATTTCTCTGGGTGTCAGGATATTAACGTGTGCTTTGTATGTATGCGTGTGCCGCTATCCCTGCACGTAAAGGAATGTGCTGAGGGGTCTCTGAGTTTCTCTGGCTGTCAGGATATTAACATGTGCTTTGTATGTATCCGTGTCCCGCTCTCCCTGCATGTAAAGGAATGTGCTGAGGGGTCTCTGAGTTTCTCTGGCTGTCAGGATATTAACGTTTGCTTTGTATGTATGCGTGTGCCGCTCTCCCTGCTCGTAAAGGAATGTGCTGAGGGGTCTCTGAGTTTCTCTGGGTGTCAGGATATTAACCTGTACTTTGTATGTATGCGTGTGCCGCTCTCCCTGCACGTAAAGGAATGTGCTGAGGGGTCTCTGAGTTTGTCTGGCTGTCAGGATATTAACCTGTGCTTTGTATGTATGCGTGTGCCGCTCTCCCTGCACGTAAAGGAATTTGCTGAGGGGTCTTTGAGATGAACAAACAACCTCTTCCAAAGATGGGGAAGCTGTAAAACTAGAGGGCATAACATGAAGCTGCAAGGTGGTAAATTGAAAGGCAATGTCAGGAAATACTGTTTCACTGAAAGGGTGGTGGATGCTTGGAATGCTCTCCCGATGGAAGTGGTGGGGGCAAATACAGTGGCAGAATTCAAAACAGCATGGGACAAACACAGTGGATCCCTTTACAGCAACAGGATAAAAACAAAATAAACGATACCATCTAACCTCTGAACCATATAACGTCTCAACAAATAGGGGTGTTCTACATGGAGTGGTGGGTTTACCCCTAAACAAAGACATGGGGAGGGGTGGCCTGCACAGAGTGACAGGTGCACCTACTCTTGCCATCTTGCTGGGCAGACTAGATGGACCATGCTGGTCTTTATCTGCCGTCATTTACTATGTTGCTATGTTACTATGTCTCTGAGTTTCCCTGGGTGTCAGGATATTAACCTGTGCTTTGTATGTATGCGTGTGCCGCTCTCCCTGCACGTAAAGTAATGTGCTGAGGGGTCTCTGAGTTTCCCTGGGTGTCAGGATATTAACCTGTGCTTTGTATGTATGCGTGTGCCACTCTCCCTGCATGTAAAGGAATGTGCTGAGGGGTCTCTGAGATTCTCTGGCTGTCAGGATATTAACCTGTGCTTTGTATGTATGCGTGTGCCGCTCTCCCTGCATGTAAAGGAATGTGCTGAAGGTTCTCTGAGATTCTCTGGCTGTCAGGATATTAACCTGTGCTTTGTATGTATGCGTGTGCCGCTCTCCCTGCATGTAAAGGAATGTGCTGAGGGTTCTCTGAGTTTCTCTGGCTGTCAGGATATTAACCTGTGCTATGTATGTATGTGTGTGTCGCTCTCCCTGCATGTAAAGGAATGTGCTGAGGGGTCTCTGAGTTTCTCTGGCTGTCAGAATATTAACCTGTGCTTTGTATGTATGTGTGTGCCGCTCTCTCTGCACGTAAAGGAAGGTGCTGAGGGGTCTCTGTGCTGATGGACTACATCTCTCTGTCGCAGGGAAAAGAATCCTAAGTGAAAAATTCAGGCAGTATGTGGATATGCATTTAAACTGGGAAAAGGGGGTGACAGATGTGGAAGGTCAACATCTGCATGCCACCCCCAGCAAAAGCAGAATACCATCAGAAACAGCCACACTTTTAAACCACACATCAAAAGCATGTGGGAAGAAGTAGGCAGAACAAAATCAATGCAAAATACACACAAGCCAGGAAAATGCTGGAAAGCAATGAGCACAAATGCTCAAAGCTTAGCCAACAAAATTCCAGACATGGAAGCCTTAATGGTGGAAACGAATTTGGACATTGTGGCCATTACAGAAACATGGTTTAATGAATCGCATGATTGGGATATAGCCATAGCTGGCTACAATCTATTCAGAAGAGACAAAGAAAATGGAAAAGGAGGTGGAGTAGCCTTGTATGTTAAAAGCAATATTAAAGCTACTGAAATGCAGGGAACATGGGGAAAAGAAGAAGCGCTCTGGATTGCGTTGGAAAGAGGAGATGGCACTGTCATCCATATTGCTGTAGTCTACAGACCTCCGACTCAAATTGAAGAGAGAGATAACGAATTGATTATAGATATTGCCAAGATAGCAGCAAAGGGGGAAGCAATCATATTGGGTGACTTTAATCTACCTGATGTGGATTGGATTACTCCTGCACATCTGGAAAGAAGCAAAAAGATTGTGGATGCTCTCCAAGATGCATTACTTAGACAAATGGTGATGGAGCCAACCAGGGAAAGATCAACGCTGGATGTAGTGCTCACCAACAGTGATAGTGTGTCAGATGTCTGCGTGAGTGCCACTGTGAGCAACAGCAACCATCACACGGTGTGGTTTGAGATTAAAGCCATGGTACAGGCCAATCATAGCAAGCTCAAAGTCCTAAACTTCAAATACACTGACTTCAATAAAATGGCCGAGTACTTAAAGGAGGAGATGACGGGGTGGAAGGAGATGAAGGAAGTGGAATTGCAATGGGCTAAACTCAAGAAGGCAATATAAATGGGGCAACAGATAAATATGTAGGAAAAGTAAATAAAAACAAGAGGAGAAGGAAACCTATTTGGTTTTCCAAAGAGGTGGCTGCTCAAAGGCAAAAAATGCAACTTTCGCAAAATTCAAAAGCTTGCAAACAGAAGAACACAGAAATGAATACAGGATCAAGCTCAAAGAGTCTAAAAGAGAAATAAGGATAACAAAATCAAAGGCAGAGGAAAAGATGGCTAAAGATGTTAAGGGTAGCAACAAAACTTTCTTCAGGTATATTCGGGAAAGGAAGAAGATCAGAGTTGGAATTGCAGGACTCAGAAGTGCTGGGAAAAGACTCGTGGAAAGTGACACTGAAAAAGCGGAATTGCTAAATAAATACTTCTGCTCTGTTTTTACTAAAGAAGATCCTGGAGATGGACCAGCTGTGACTCCCAAATATAGAAATAGGAATGAAGTAGATATCACACCATTCACAGAAGATGAGGTATTGGAACAACTTGCTAAACTGAAAGTGGACAAAGCCATGGGACCGGATGGGATACATCCTAGGATACTGAAAGAGCTCAGAGAGGTTCTTGCAGGACTGCTAAAGGATGTCTTCAACAGATCCTTGGAAACAGGAGAGGTTCCTCAGGACTGGAGAATGGCTGATGTCGTACCTCTACACAAAAGTGGTGACAGGGAAGAAGTGTCAAACTACAGGCCCCTTACCTCGGTGGCGGGAAAAGTAATGGAGGCGCTCCTGAAACAGCGAATAGTGAACTTTCTCAAAACCAACAGGATGCAAGATCCGAGGCAACATGGTTTTACCGAAGGACGGTCTTGCCAAACAAATCTGAGTTCTTTGACTGCGTGACCAAGGAACTAGATCAGGGGCATGCGATGGATGTCATCTACCTGGATTTCAGCAAAGCCTTTGATACTGTTCCTCATAGGAGGCTTGTCAACAAGCTCAGTAGCTTGGGGATGGGTCCCAAGATGGTAAACTGGATTAGAAACTGGTTGACTGACAGACGACAGAAGGTGATTGTACATGGAGCTCACTCGGATGAGAGGAAGGTAATTAGCGGGGTGCCCCAGGATTCGGTCCTGGGTCCAGCACTGTTCAATGTATTTGTGAGTGATATTGCTGAACGACTGAATGGAAAAGTCTGTCTTTTTGCAGACGACACAAAAATTTGCAACAGAGTGGACTCCCCCGAGGGAGTGGTTAACATGAGGAAAGATCTACAAAAGCTGGAAGACTGGTCTAATGCTTGGCAACTATGATTTAATGCGAAACAGTGCAGTGTCATGCACTTGGGTAGCAGAAATCCAAGGGAAATGTACAAGATAGGGGGCGCGAGTTGGTATGCACGGTTCAGGAGAAAGACCTTGGTGTGATTATCTCTGATGATCTCAAGGTGGCAAAACAGTACGACAAGGCGGTGGCAAAAGCCAGGAGGATGTTGGGCTGCATACAGAGAGGGATTACCAGCAGAAAAGAAGAGGTACTTATGCCACTGTATAAGTCACTGGTGAGGCCCCACTTGGAATGCTGTGTTCAGTTTTGGAGACCATATCTTGCAAAAGATGTAAAAAGACTGGAAACTGTTCAGAGGAAAGCGACCAAAATGATTTGGAGCCTGCGTCAGAAGCCTTATGAGAAGAGACTTGAAGACCTAAATATGTACACTCTGGAGGAGAGGAGGGAAAGGGGAGATATGATTCAGACCTTTAAATACTTAAAGAAAAATGATGAACAAACAAACCTCTTCCAAAGACGGGGAAGCTGTAAAACTAGAGGGCATAACATGAAGCTGCAAGCTGCAAGGTGGTAAATTGAAAGGCAATGTCAGGAAAACATTTTTCACTGAAAGGGTGGTGGATGCTTGGAATGCTCTCCCGATGGAAGTGGTGGGGGCAAACACGGTGACGGAATTCAAAACAGCATGGGACAAACACAGTGGATCCCTTTACAGCAACAGGATAAAAACAAAATAAACGGTACCATCTAACTTCTGAACCATATAACGTCTCAACAAATAGGGGTGTCCTACATGGAGTGGAGGGTTTACCCCTAAACAAAGACATGGGGAGGGGTGGCCTGCACAGAGTGACAGGTGCACCTACTCTTGCCATCTTGCTGGGCAGACTAGATGGACCATGCTGGTCTTTATCTGCCGTCATTTACTATGTTACTATGTTACTATGTCTCTGAGTTTCTCTGGGTGTCAGGATATTAACCTGTGCTTTGTATGTATGCGTGTGCCGCTCTCCCTGCATGTAAAGGAATGTACTCAGGGGTCTCTTGAGTTTCTCTGCCTGTCAGGATATTAACCTGTGCTTGGTATATATGTGTGTGCCGCTCTCTCTGGTTTTGCTTTGACTACTGCTTTGGTTAGGTCGACCCTTCTGAAAACCCATCTCGTTGTGCCCAGCTCAGCTGTAGGTTTTTGGGTCAGTGTACGACCCTTGCTAGCTCACCGCTTAGTGTTTAACACAAAGTCATGCTCTGCTGAAACTCTGTGCAGGAAGTCTGGGATCTCACACAATGTCAGTGCAAGGGGCTCCGAAAAGGAAACTCAAAAACCAACTAGCCTCTGGCAGGAAAGTCAAACCACAGTCACTAATTGTGAGTGCGGAAGGCTCACCCTCAGCTTCTCCTCTTTGCTGTGCCTTATGGAGGTGTCTTTCCAAAACCATTCTCCCGGTTAACTGGTTGTTTGCAAATACACTTAGGGATTGTCAATATGTGCAGAGATACCACTGGAAAAGCAGGTAGACTTGAAGACAGGGTTAGGTTGGGTAGTTTTGCAATTTCAACTCCTCCAGCCCTTGAACTGAAGAACCAGTGTGCAGCCCTTGAAGTGGAGGAGGTGAAAGGGAGGATCCAAAGCACCCCAAAGTTGCAGACTCACTGAGCACAAGGAAGCGAAGGGTCGTGGTGGTGGGTGACTGTCTTCTGAGAGGTACTGAGGCATCCATCTGCTGCCCAGACGTGATGTCCAGAGAGGTATGCTGTCTGCCAGGTGCCAAAATCTGTGGTGATATGAAGAGTTTGCCAAGACTCATCAAATATACTCACTATTATCCGATTTTGCTCATCCATGTCAGCACAAATGATACTGCCAGGTATCCCTCTGAGCGTATCAAAAGTGACTTCATGGCTCTGGGACAGAGAGTGAAGCAGATAAGGACGCAAGTGGTGTTCTCGTCAATCCTCCCGTTGAGGGTAAAGTTTGAGGAAGAGAAGCTCACATCATGGAGATGAATACATGGCTGCGCAGATGGTACCATCAAGAGCATTTTGGTTCCCTGGACCATGGGATGCCTTTCCAAGGGTTGCAGAGCAGTGATAGCATCAAACTGTCCAAGAAGGGTCAAAGTGTCTTCCACAGCAGACTGGCTAATCTACTGAAAAGTGCTTTAAGCTAGATTAGTCGGGGATGGGTGAAGAAAGCCACAGATAAGTAAAAGATTAAATACCTTTGTAAAAATGGGTAAAAAAGGCAATATCTGGAAAGCAGTGTTTATAAATGTCCATAGTATGCGTAATAAGATCCCAGATGTTGAGGCTTTAATGGAAGAGGCTGACTTGGATTTAGTGGCAGTTATGGAGACATGGTTCATGGACAACCATGACTGAGATGTAATTATACCAGGTTATACTTTATTCAGTAAGGGGAGGAGGAGTGGCACTGTATTTAAAAAATAATATTAAAGCTATGGAAATACAGGGCTTAAAAGGAAGGGAGTAGGCACAGTGGGTTAAACTAGAATGAGGGAAAGAGAAATCCATTTGCATTGGCATGAGATACAGACCTCCCTCATGGAGAAGAAGTGGACGGAGAGTTAGTAGAAGACTTACGCAGCATTGCCGGGAAAGGGGAAGTGCTACTGAAAGCGATTTCAATACGCTGGATGTTTATTTATTCATTTATTTATTCTGCAACATTTTTATACTGCTGAATCTACTAGTCACAGTGATGTACAGGGAACAATGAGAACAAGTAACATTACATGGAACAAGGCAATGAATAAGTTTGGTAATAATTAATGGAATGCGTAGAACAATGCTCTGCTCAATGGGTGAGCCGCGGGAGAAGCAGGGCAGGGAGCTGTAAGAGATCAGAAGATGTTGAAACTAGGGATTGTTAGCTGATGGATCTGAAATGTTCGAGGAAGAGGAATGTTTTTAGCTTGTGGTGAAACTCACCAACATCTGAAAGTGATCATAACTCTGGAGTGAGGGAGTTCCACGCAGTGGGAGCGTAGAGGGAGAAGGCTCTGCTGGAGGTGGAGGTACTACTGCGGGTGACTGAGGCTGGTACTACGAGTAGTTTGTGATTGGCCTTTCTCCTTGCTCTCTTATTAAGGGGTTGGAGCAGGAGAGAACACAGAATGTCTGCTGAGAGGTGGTGGATGGTCTTGAAGATGGTCAGTGAGACTTCAGGCCCAACCCCCTTAACCTGAATTTTCATTTCCGTGATGATGGACATGAAAATCCAGGTCACGCTGCACAGGCTGGCAGCCGCCAAGGCTAAGTGGGTAGCAGCGATTTTCGATGCTGCCCGTTTAGCCCCAGCGCTTTAAAGATAGGCGAGGGTTTTCCTCACCTATCTTTAAGGCACAGAGCGCTAAGCGGGCAGCATCGAAAATTGCTGCTACGCATTTAGTGCCATTCCCCAACTCCGCTCCACCCCATCCAAGAATGTCTCAAACACGCCCCCATGTAAGCGGATAGCATCTGGGCGGGTTAGGGATGGAACCGGGACTTTCAGAAGGTACTACCTGTGGAAAATCCCACTTAAGGCATTTACATGGGTAAAATGGGCTGATACCTGCCTTCGAAAATTGGGCCCCTGTATTTAACTCTGGTGTGTATGGGAAGCCAGTGTAACTGTTTCAGTATGTTGATTGACTCATCCCTGCTGCGGTGTCATCTAGAAGTAAGGAGATCCTGGATTCTCTACAGGGTGAACTATTCTGGCACCTGGTAAGAGAACCCACATGTGAAGGGGCCATACTGGACCTCGCGCTTATCAATAGGGAAAGTATTTCTGATGTTATATGTGACGAGGAGAGCTGCCAGGAGCAGATGGAAATAGAAGAAAACAATGTTTGTACCTTTAAAATGAATGACAGACCAGCTTTGCACAGAGTTTGCAAGGCAAGCTTGAAAAAAATTCCTGTCTCTGCTGGGGCTAAGCCACACCCAAGCTCTGACGTAGGGGCAGGCTTGGGCACTGATTGTAAACACCTGTGCAGAGGCACAGGCGTGGCAAGCAAGAAACTGTTTTTAAAACCTGAGTCAGACCAGAAGAGAGGAGAGAAGGAGAAAGGATCCCAGGAAAGATTCCAGAGGGAGCAGAGATCCCAGAGCTCTGAGAGATCCCGGAGAGAGGAGAGATCCCAGGAAGGAAGGAGGGGAGAAAGGCATAGGAGCTCTGACTTCCAGCTGCTGGATGAGGCCAGTAAGAAAGGAAGCAGCCTGTGTCTGAGAAATGCTCCCAAGCTTGAAGCTAGCAGACATATAGCTGGAAAGCTTACAGACGAGGTGGAACAGGTTGCAGTATCTAGGGTGCAGGAGCCACTGCTGAGGACTTCAACTGCTAGAAGGTGGGTGGATATGCTTGGCAGTGGAAAGAGCCGGAGCCCAGTTGGGACCAGGGAAGTTAAACCAAGCACACTAGAAACGTTAAGGCAAGTGTTCCCAGGGAGAAAAGCTCACTCTCCCAACATAATTGATCCTTATCAGAAAGAACAGCTGTGGAGTGAGTTTCAGAAGTTTTTACAAGACAGGAAGTCTGAAGAAGCTTTTAAAACAGTAGCAAGGGATAAGCATTCTGTAGCCCAAGAGGATATGCAGATTGATTCCTTTGAGCCAGAGTATGACCCGGGGGAATCCCCGATGGATTGCTCTTTTTGTCTGAAAGAAGACTAGAAGCTGCCAAGCAGTGCTAAGAAAGAAAAGAAAAGTGTGGTGAGAAGCAATGTGTGCATAACTCTGTAACTGATAAGAGTTTCTTCTGAAATAAAGAAGGTTGTGCTGCTTAACCAAGAGTTTTGAAAAGTAAAGCAATTGTTAGAAGAAGTTTACCTTTTGACTAAATGAAGAGACTACGCTGTGCATGCTAATTTGTTTGTTGAGAACAGCTGCCAGTGGTAGAAAGACTTTTGTTCACCATTCTTTTCCAGTTACCCCTGTTTTCCTCTTGTGTTTGGAGAAGCACCCCAATGCCTGCGTTCTGAATTTAATGCTTATGGAAATCCCACAAAATAAATATTCTTGTTGCCTTAACCCACGGTTTCACACTACAATTTTGTCCTTGGATAAGAGAACCAAACTACCAGTCCCAGAATTCCTCACTGGAGACAGACACAGTAAACCTTTATTTAAGGACATAACAAGGTGGCCCTATGCCTGTAAGCCCCAGGGCCCAGGCTAGGGTATCACATATAGTGGGAGATCATCTCGCATCCAGTGATCACCAGATGGTGTGGTTCAGTATTTGGACAAGGGCTGATATAATCCATTTAAAAGCGAGAGTCTTAGACTTTAGCAAAACTAACTTTGCAAAGATAGGACAATACCTCAAGGAGTTGCCAGCATGATTTAAAGGTGAGGTCAGAGAGGCTGTAGTTGCCAAAATAAATATCTTTCAGGAAATGGAAAAAGGAGCTAAATGAAGATAACTGGAAACTAACATAAGCACTGACAAGTTAGATATAAGGCATTGATAAGGCAGGCAAAGAGAGAATTTGAGAAGAAGCTTGCTGTGGAAGCCAAATCACGTAATAAAGACTTTTTCAAGTGCATTCGAAGCAAGAAATCTGTGAGAGAGTCAGTTGAACCATTAGATGATAGAGGGATAAAAGGGGCAATAAGAGGGGACAAGGCTATAGCGGAGAGACTTTACTGAGGAAGATGTAGGGATGTTACCCATGACTGAAATCGTATTTAAAGTTGATGCCGCAGAAGAATTGAAATAAATATCGCTACAACGGGAAACTGTATTATAATCATATGATAAACTGAAGAGTAGCAAATCACCTGAACCGGATAGTATACATCCAAGGATGTTGAAAGAACTGAAATGGGAGATTGCAGACCTACTATTAGTAATAGGTGAACTATCATTAAAATCATCTGCAATACCTGAAGATTGGAGGATGTCAACGTAATGCCAATTTTTAAAAAAGGTTCCAGGAGTGATCCGGGAAACTACAGACCAGTGAGACTGATGTCAGTACCAGGAAAAATGGTAGAAACCACTATAAAGAACAAAATTACTGAACATGTAGTCTCTGAGAAGTGATGTCAGCACCCGAATGGATGCCTGAAGAGAGGACTCCATCACGGACAGCAAAATAAACACCCACAATGGAATGAATGGATCCCTGTTGCACCCTCTAAGACTAAGATTGATCTTACATCATAAAAACATAAGATATGCCATACTGGGTCAGACCAAGGTCCATCAAGCCCAGTATGCTGCTTCCAACAGTGGCCAATCTAGGTCATACGTACCTAGCAGTTTCCCCAAAAGACACAGGTTCTGCAATGCTTGTACTGGGTCAAGCATTGATATCCTGGGTCCCTTCTTAATAATGGCTTATGGACCTTTCCTCCAGGAACTTGTCCAAACCTTTTTTAAAACCCAGCTACACTAACAGCCTTTACTACATCCTCCGGTAACAAATTCCAGAGTTTGATTACACGTTGAGTGAAAAAATATTTTCTTTTATTAGTCTTAAATAGTTTACCCTGTAGCTTCATTGCATGTCCCCTAGTCTTTCTATATTCTGATAACGTAAACAATCGATCTACGTTTACCCGTTCCACTCCATTCATTAATTTATAGACTTCTATCATATCTCCCCTCAGCCGTCTCTTTTCCAGGTTAAAGAGCCCTAACCTTTTTAGCCTTTCTTCATAAGAGTATCCTTCCATCCCCTTTACCATTTTGGTGGCTCTTCTCTGAACCTTTTCTAATAACTCTATATCCTTTTTAAGATATGGTGACCAGAATTGCACACAATATTCAAGGTGCGGTCTCACCATGGAACGATATAGAGGTATTATAATATCTTTTGTTTTATTTTCCATTCCTTTCCTTATGATACCTAGCATTCTATTTGCTCTCTTGGCTGCCGCTGCACACTGGGCCGAGGGTTTTAACATGTTATCCACAATGACGCCTAAATCTTTTTCCTGGGTGGTGGTTCCTAATGTGGAACCTTGCATCGTGTAACCATAGTTTGTGTTGTTCTTCCCTAGGTGCATAACTTTGCACTTGTCCACATTAAATTTCATCTGCCATTTTGATGCCCAGTCTTCTAATTTATCAAGATCTTCTTGCAATTATCCACAATCCTCTTGGGTTTTAACAACTTTAAATAGTTTTTTGTCATCTGCAAATTTGATAACCTCACTAGTTATTCCTCACTCGTTATTCCACTTTCCAGGTCATTTATGAATATGTCAAAAAGCAGCGGACCCAGCACAGATCCCTGGGGTACACCGCTATTCACCTTTCTCCATTGGGAAAATTGGCCATTTAGCCCAACCCTCTGCTTTCTATCTTTTAACCAGTTCTTGATCCACAGTAGTACTCTGCCTCCTATCCCATGACTCTTTAGTTTTGCCAAACGTCTCTCATGAGGGACCTTGTCAAAGGCTTTCTGAAAGTCCAGATACACTATATCAACCGACTCACCTTTGTCCACCTGTTTATTCACACTTTCAAAAAAACATAACAGATTAGTAAGACAAGATCTTCCTTGTCTAAAGCCATGTTGGCTGTCTCCCATTAGGCCATGACAATCTACATGCTGAGTAATTTTATTCTTTATGATGGTTTCTACCATTTTTCCCGGTACTGAGGTGAGGTTCACTGGTCTGTAGTTTCCCGGATCACCCCTGGAACCCTTTTTAAAAATTGGCGTTACATTGGCGATCCTCCAATCTTCAGGTATTACAGATGATTTTAATGATAGTTCACAGATTACTAATAGCAGGTCTGCAATCTCATATTTCAGTTCTTTCAACACCCTTGGATGTATACCATCCGGCCCAGGTGATTTGCTACTCTTCAGTTTATCTAATAGTTGTAATACATCTTCCCGATGTATCAATATTTCCTTCAATTCTTCCACACCTTTAAATACCACTTCAGTCATGGGTAACATCCCTACATCTCCCTCAGTAAAGACTGAAGCAAAGAATTCATTCAGTCTCTCCGCTATCGCCTTGTCGCCTCTTAGTGCCCCTTTAACTCCTCTATCATCAAATGGACCAACTGACTCTTTCACAGGTTTTTTGCTGCGAATGTACTTGAAAAAATCTTTATTTTGCGTTTTTGCTTCCACAGCAAGCTTCTTCTCAAATTCTCCCTTTGCCTGCTTTATCAATGCCTTGCATTTGATTTGCCAGTGCTTGTGCTGTTTCCAGGTTTCGTCGTTTGGCTCTTTTTTCCATTTCCTGAAAGATGCTTTTTTGCAACAACAGCCTCTCTGACCTCACCTTTAAACCATGCTGGCAGTTTTTTGGACTTCCTTCCACTTTTCTTAAAGCGTGGAATACAGATGGTCTGGGCTGCCAAGATAGTATTTTTCAACAACACCCAAGCTTGATGTAAGTCTTTAACCTTTGCAACTGCTCCTTTTAGTTTTTTCTTAACTATTTTCCTCATTTTATCATAGTCTCCCTTTCGAAAGTTAAAAGGTAGTACTGTAGATTTCTGTACTATCCCTCCTCCACTAATTAAATCAAAGGCGATCATGCTATGATCACTATTGCCAAGTGGCCCCAACACCCTTATCTCTTGCACTAGATCTGGTGTTCCACTAAGGACCAGGTCTAATATGGCTTCCCCTCTGGTCGGTTCAGGAACCAGCTGCTCCAAGAAGCAGTCATTTATGTCATCTAGGAACTTTATCTCCCTAGCATGTCCTGCCGTGACACTGACCCAGTCGATACCGGGGTAATTGAAATCACCCATTATTATTACTGCACTGTAACTTTTGTTAGCTTCCTTGATTTCTTTGAGCATTTCATCATCCATTTGTTCATTCTGGTCGATAGTACACCCCCACTGCCATTGCCTTCCCCTTTTTACATGGAATTTCAATCCATAGAGATTCTACAGCAAATTTTGTTTCCTGCAAAACTTTAATCCTTTCTGACTCAATGCCCTCTCTAACATAGAGCGCAACCCCTCCACCAATTTGATCAGCTCTATCATTACGATATAGTTTGTACCCAGGTATCACAGTGTCCCACTGGTTGTCCTCCTTCCACCATGTCTCTGATATTCCAATCATATCTAACCTCTCATTTAGTGCTATATTTGTTCTCTCAGGCATCTTCGCTCCTTACTTGATCCAGAAGACTACAGGACAATATACCAGGCGTTAATTCTACCACATTTCGACTTTGCTAACGCTATCCTACAAGGCCTTCCTCAATCCACCATTAACCCTCTACAACTTGCTATGAACACCGCAGCTAGGGTCCTTCAGGGAGTTGCCAGATTTGAGCACGTGACTCCTATATTAAAACAACTCCACTGGCTCCCCATACATGGTAGGCTCACTTACAAGACCATACTGCTGACCTTTAAGGCCATCCACGGACTTTCATCCTCCTCACTCTCAAATCTCATCCTCATCGACTAGATCCAGAAGACCGACGGCTATAAACACACTAACACTTCCTAAGGCTGTAACAAAATGCACTCAGATAACGGCAAGCAGATCTTTTATATTCTACGCCCCAAGATGCTGGAACGCCTTACCACCAAGCGTTCGTGCCATTACCGACTTAACCCAATTTAGGAAAGCACTTAAATATCACCTTTTCCTCATATACTACCCACCAAACATTACCCCCAGCAAAAGCCCCCCCAAATAAGAGACACACCTTATCTTCAAATAGCCTCTCCCACTTTCTCAGTAAGATTACTAGGACTTTTGTGTTGTCATGATACCTTTTATATAATCATGTTTGTAATAAGTTAACTTTATGTTACCCAAGTTTATATACCTGTTTGCTGTAAACACGGAATAGCCTGTTATTCTGTTGATGTTGTTGTATGTGAACCGCGCTGATACCAAATAGTGCGGTATATAAAATATTGTAATAAATAAATAAAAAAAATATATATATTCTAACTCTTCAATCTTATTTTTTAGACTTCTAGCATTTGCATACAAGCATTTTAGAGACTGTATTTTATTCATATTAATTTGGCTATTGGTAGACATGGGTAATTTGGGATCTTTAAGCTCTGTCTGCTCCATACTTGAGGGCATTTGGGCTATTTTACTCTTTTTTGGAACCTCTCTGCTTTTGGTAGTATCCTTCAAGGATACATTCTCCCGAACCATCCGCTCTTGGGCGACTGTCAGCTTTCCCCTATTATCTAGTTTAAAAGCTGCTCTATCTCCTTTTTAAAGGTTAATGCCAGCAGCCTGGTTCCATCCCAGTTAAGGTGAAGCCCATCCCTTCGGAAGAGCCCCTCCTTTCCCCAGAATGTTCCCCATTTCCTAACAAATCCAAAACCCTCATCTCTGCACCATTGTCTTATCCACGCATTGAGACTCCGGAGCTCTGCCTGCCTTTTGGGTCCTGCACATAGAATGGGAAGCATTTCGGAGAACGCTACCCTGGAGGTTCTGGATTTCAACTTCCTACCTAAAAGCCTAAATTTAGCCTCCAGAACCTCCCTACCACATTTTCCTATGTCATTGGTACCGACATGTACCAAGACAGCTGACTCCTCCCCAGCACTATCTAAGACCTTATCTAGGTGGCGCGTGAGGTCTGCTACCTTCGCACCAGGCAGGCATGTTACCAGGTGATCCTCACATCCACCAGCCACCCAGCTATCTACATGCCTAATGATCGAATCACCAACTATAACGGCTGTCCTAACCCTTCCCTCATGGGCACATGGCCCTGGAGAAACTTCCTCGGTGCGAGAGGGTTTTTCATCACCTAGAGGACAGGTCCTAGTTACAGGATCACTTCCTGCCACACCAGGGTGATGCTCTCCTGTCACGTGACCTCTCTCCTCCATGGCAACAGGGATGCTGCCAGACTGGAGGTGGGACTTCAGGACTATATCCCTGTAGGTCTCGTCTATGTACCTCTCTGTCTGTCTTATGTTTTCCAAGTCTGCTACTCTAGTCTCTAGAGAACGGACTCGTTCCCTGAGAGCAAAGAGCTCCTTGCACCTAGTGCACACGTAAGACCTCTCACCAACTGGGAGAAAATCATACATGTGACACTCAATGCAAAAGACTGGAAAGCCCCCATCTCGAGCTGGACTGCTGTCCGCATCTTAGTTTTAAGTTTTTGTTTAGATCTTTAAGTTCTTTACTTACTAAGGGTTGCCAATAAAACTGTACCTAATACGTTTAATATACCTTGTTCACCTGAAGCTTAATTAATCTCAGGTCCTTAGTGTATGACTGATTTGGGTAACGAGCTTCACCTGAGAGCACCTCCTGTCTGTGAAAATGTGTAAGTAGCTATAAAGCTACGATTATCCCAGGGGTGGGTGGATGTGGGGAGGGAGGGAGGGAATTAACACTTATTAAAAGAGGGCTGCTACACAGTACCCTGTCCTGTGCTGCTGAGGTAAGCTATATTCTTATTTGATTTAAATTATAGCTCTTTGCTGCTGCTAGGCTCTAACTTATTATGAAATTTAAACTACAAGCTCTCTGCTGGCTTCTAAATTTAACCAGAAAGCTCTCATCTGTGTTTTAAATTTAAACTAAAAGTACTTTGCTGATGCTAGGCCCTGAATGACTATTAAATTTAAACTACAAGCTCTCTGCTGGGTATGAAATTTAACCAGAAAGCTCTCTTCTGTGTTTTAAATGTAAACTTAAACTGCTGCTACTAGGCCCTGACTGATTTAACAAAAAATAGTGGGTTCACAGATTAATTAGCTTTAATAAAAAGAATTCCTTTTAGAAAATTCCCAGAAGTATATATTCACAGTTGCAGATCTCTCTCCAGAAGTAACAGTCCCCTTTTCTAGTCTTTCAAGACTGAGGCTCACAGAGCTCTGGTTGAGCTATTTGTCTGTGCTGCTGAGGTAAGCTGTGACCAACTTCCTGGATGATTAACAGTCCTTTCTTGGATAGAAGGAGTCTTTCAAAATGACCTTTTGATCTGCCACCTGGTGTTTACACCTATTGAAAAAAGTTTCGCAGGTCTCTTGCCCCCTAGGTAGAAGGCCTCTTTGTAAAGGTCTCTAGAAGACTATTTGCTGCTCAAAGAGTACTGACCCTGTTTTGCCTTTTGTGCTAATCTATATTCTTGTTGTTGTTAAGTGCCGTCGAGTTGGAGTCGACTCATGGCGACCCTCTGGATAGCTATCCTAAATTGTGTTCGGTCTTCAGTCAGGCGGCTCATTGTTGACAGACTGGTACCCGTAGCTGCTGTTATTGTATCGATCCATCTCATTGCTGGCCTTCCTCTTTTGCGTTGATCTTCTATCTTGCCAAGCATGATGTCTTTCTCTAATGATCTCTCTCTTCGCATGATGTGTCCAAAGTATGAAAGTCGAAGTCTTGTCATCTGAGCTTCTAAAGAAAGCTTAGGTTTGATCTCCTCTAGTACTGACTGCTTTGTTCTTCGGGCAGTCCATGGTATACACAGTATTCGCCGCCAGCACCATAATTCAAAGGCATCAATTTTCTTCCTGTCTGTCTTTTTCACTGTCCAGTTTTCACATCCATATGATGTTATTGAAAATACCATGGCTTGAACAAGTCGAATCTTTGTATGGAGAGAGACATCTCTGTTCTTGAGAATCTTATCTAGGTCTTTCATAGCCATTCTGCCAAGAGCAGTGTGTCATCTGAATCCTTGACTGCTTGCTGCTTCTTTATTGATAGTTGATCCAAGTAGGTTAAAGTTGTTCACAATTTCAATTTCTTCTCCTTCAACGATGAACCTGTTGATTATGCCAGTTGTCATGATCTTTGTCTTCTTTACATTAAGCTGCAGGCCCATTTTGAGACTATGTTCTTTGATTGTGAGAAGCAAATGTTTCAGATCATCTTCACTTTCAGCCAGTAATGTAGTATCATCAGCATGCTGCGATATGTCTATGGGAATGCTATCAATGCCTGGTGCTTTGTTCTTTGATAAGGCTTTCAATGCTGCTTCAACTTCTTCTTTCATCACCAATGGTTCCAGATTATAAGGTAGAGGTTGAAATGGCTGTTGGTCCACTTGATCTTTATCATATAAAAACTCTGTATATTCCTTCCACCTTTTCTTGATCTTCTCAGCATCATTCAACATAGAACCTTGAGCATCTTGTAACATTCCAATTCGAGGCTGGAACTTTTTCTTTAACTCTCGTAGCTTTAGGAAAGCCGATCTTGTTCTTCCTCTAATAGTTTCTGCTTCTATTTCCTTGCAAGTGTCATTGTAGTACTTTTCCTTGTCCTGTCTTGCTGCACGTTGGAAATCTCTGTTGAGTTCTGCGATTGTCTTTCTTTCTCCTCTGGCTTTAGCTTCTCTGCGTTTCTGGGCAATTTTCAGAGTTTCTTCCGTCATCCATTTTGGCCGTTTTTTGCTTTTTCACCTTTTGTAGAGACTTCTCGCTTTCTTCCAACACAACCTTCTTGATGTCATACCATAACTCTTCCGGAGCTCTGTCATTTGTATCTAAAGCAGCAAATCGATTTTGCAGGCAGTCTTTAAATTCCAGTGGTATATTCTCAAGGTCATATTTTGCTGCATTCATGAGTGGTTTGCTCTTTCTCAACTTTAGCTTGAGTTTGCATACTAGTAGTTGATGATCTGTACCACAGTCAGCTCCAGGTTTTGTCTTTGTTGATGTTACAGAGCTTTTCCATCGTTGACTTCCGCAGATG
The DNA here is from genome assembly GCA_033557465.1 of Ichthyophis bannanicus. Taxonomy (NCBI): domain Eukaryota; kingdom Metazoa; phylum Chordata; class Amphibia; order Gymnophiona; family Ichthyophiidae; genus Ichthyophis; species Ichthyophis bannanicus. The sequence continues at coordinate 296,899,826 of CM066040.1, read as the reverse complement.
TAGTCAATTTGATTTTTATACAATCCATTGGGTGAAGTCCATGTGTACAGTCGCCGCTTGTGTTGCTGGAAGAAGGTGTTTGAGATGAATAGATCATTGGTCTTGCAGAATTCTATCAGTCTTTCTACAGCTTCATTTCTGTTGCCAAGTCCATATTTTCCAACTACTTTGCCTTCTTCTTTGTTGCCAACCTTTGCGTTCCAGTCACCCATGACTATCAGGATATCCTGTTTGCATGTTCTGTCAATTTCAGCTTGTACTTGTTCATAGAACTCTTCAATTTTATTCTCTTCTGCAGCTGTTGTTGGGGTATACTTGAATTATAGTTGTGTTGATAGGCAATCCTCGTAGACGAATAGAGATTAAGCGTTCGCTGACTGCATTGTATTTCATTACAGTTCTTGCAAGTTTCTTCTTTATTATAAATGCAACACCATTTCTTCTTTGTCTTTCATTTCCAGCATAGTAGACCATGTGATCATCTGATGCAAAGTGCCCCATGCCAGTCCATTTCAGTTCGCTGACACCCAACAGATCAAGTTGTACACGTTCCATTTCATTCTTGACCACCTCCAACTTCCATTTGTTCATGCTTCGTACGTTCCATGTTCCAATGTGTAACACATCTTTACAGCTTCTGACTCTCATTTCATGCACAGCTACATCAGCAGTCAGACTTCCCGAGGGCTTCGATCCAACCACATCATAAATGCTGGCTTTACTCTGAAAAGTCTTCAGCTCTTCCCCAGTAGCTAGTTGAGTGCCTTCCAACATGGGGGTCTCATCTTCCAGCATCATAGCACAATTTGTTTTGTTGTAACTATCCATTGGGTTTTCATGGCAAGATACAGAAGTAGATTGCCGGGCCTTTCTTCCGCGCAGTTTAAGTTTGGTGGTGTTGCTGTTGTCACAAAAATGTGATCCTCCGCCGTCAACACTATCCCATTCGGCTGCTGCCCAGATGGGTGTTTTGTCTTGGTCTGGCACCTCAGCTGAGACCTCTCCATCTTGGGAGACCCTGCCAGTAGTTAAACTACCGATAGTTTAGCTCTCAGCATCACTGATGCACACAAACCCTCACAGCACGACAAGATGCAAACTAAATCAAATTCTTATTTGATTTAAATTATAGCTTTTTGCTGCTGCTAGGCTCTAACTTATTATGAAATTTAAACTACAAGCTCTCTGCTGGCTTCTAAATTTAACCAGAAAGCTCTCTTCTGTGTTTTAAATTTAAACTAAAAGTACTTTGCTGATGCTAGGCCCTGAATGACTATTAAATTTAAACTACAAGCTCTCTGCTGGGTATGAAATTTAACCAGAAAGCTCTCTTCTGTGTTTTAAATGTAAACTTAAACTGCTGCTACTAGGCCCTGACTGATTTAACAAAAAATAGTGGGTTCACAGATTAAATAGCTTTAATACAAAGAATTCCTTTCAGAAAATTCCCAGAAGTATATACTCACAATTGCAGATCTCTCTCCAGAAGTAACAGTCGCCTTTTCTAGTCCTTCAAGACTGAGGCTCACAGAGCTCTGGTTGAGCTATTTATGCCTGTGCTGCTGAGGTAAGCTGTGACCAACTTCCTGGATGATTAACAGTCCTTTCTTAGATAGAAGGAGTCTTTTTTTGGGCTGTAAAATATCAATGTTTCCTGACTTGGTTAAGGAAACTCAGAGGAGGAGAAAGCAATTTTTGCTATATAAGGAGGGGGTTTTGAAAATTGGTGGATCTTTCTTCCTTAGATTTCCATGCAGGTGCTTGGTTATTATTGAAGATCTTAAATATGTTTTCTCTGATCCAAATGATTTGAATGTTTTCATTAATGCCAGACTTCCTGTTAATAATATGCCTATAATCGCACCTGAGTAATTTGTAACATCGTGTATATCCTCGTTTATGGTTAAAGTATCCTGGGTCTCCCGCAGTCACCGATATCTCTGGAAATTTCTAAATTGTACTTTTCCAAAGTCTCTGCTTTGGTTAGATGTTTTCTGTCTTCCCCCTCTTTAATCTGGATTATAATGGAGCATATTTTTTGTTGTTTTCCTATATGTTTTTTTCTGAATGATATTCATATATACTCTGTTTTCTCTGTAAGAAATGTTGTAATTTCTTGCTGGATTTGTTAAAAATTTCAATAAAAATAAATTAAAAAAAAAAAAAGAAGGAGTCTTTCAAAATGGCCTTTTGATCTGCCACCTGGTGTTTACACCTATTGAAAAATGTTTCACAGGTCTCTTGCCCCCTAGGTAGAAGGCCTCTTTGTAAAGGTCTCTAGAAGACTATTTGCTGCTCAAAGAGTACTGACCCTGTTTTTCCTTTTGTGCTAATCTATATTCTTATTTGATTTAAATTATAGCTCTTTGCTGCTGCTAGGCTCTAACTTATTATGAAATTTAAACTACAAGCTCTCTGCTGGCTTCTAAATTTAACCAGAAAGCTCTCTTCTGTGTTTGAAATTTAAACTAAAAGTACTTTGCTGATGCTAGGCCCTGAGTGACTATTAAATTTAAACTACAAGCTCTCTGCTGGGTTCTAAATTTAACCAGAAAGCTCTCTTCTGTGTTTTAAATGTAAACTTAAACTGCTGCTACTAGGCCCTGACTGATTTAACAAAAAATAGTGGGTTCACAGATTAATTAGCTTTAATAAAAAGAATTCCTTTCAGAAAATTCCCAGAAGTATATACTCACAGTTGCAGATCTCTCTCCAGAAGTAACAGTCCCCTTTTCTAGTCTTTCGCTGGGGCAATGCACCAGAGGCAGTCGGATGGCAGGCAACAAAATATGCTGTAGAATCTCTATGGATTGAAATTCCATTTATGAAGGGGAAGGTGATGGCAGTGGGAGTATACTATCGACCACCTGGCCAGAATGAACAAATGGATGATGAAATGCTCAAAGAAATCAAGGAAGCTAACAAAAGCCACAACAGAGTAGTAATAATGGGTGATTTCAATTACCCCGGTATCGACTGGGACAGTGTCACAGCAGGACAAGCTAAAGAGATAAAGTTTCTAGATGAAATAAATGACTGCTTCTTGGAGCAGCTGGTTCATGAACCGACCAGAGGGGAAGCCATACTGGACCTAGTCCTTAGTGGAACGCCAGATCTGGTGCAAGAAATAAGGGTGTTGGGACCACTTGGCAATAGTGATCATAGTATGATCATGTTTGATTTAATCAGTGGAGGACAGATAGTAAAGGAATCCACAGTACTACCTTTTAACTTTCAAAAGGGTGACTATGATAGAATGAGGAATATAGTTCGGAAAAAACTAAAAGGAGCGGTTCCAAAGGTTAAAGACTTACAGCAAGCTTGGGTGTTATTTAAAAATACTATCCTCGAAGCCCAGACCAGCTGTATTCCACGCATTAAGAAAAGTGGAAGAAAGTCCAAAAAACTGCCAGCATGGTTTAAAGGTGAGGTCAGAGAGGCTGTTGCTGCCAAAAGAGCAACCTTCAGAAAATGGAAAAAAGAGCCAAATGATGAAAACTGGAAACAGCACAAGCACTGGCAAGTTAAATGCAAAGCATTGATAAGGCAGGCAAAGCGGGAATTTGAGAAGAAACTTGCTACAGAAGCAAAAACACGAAATAAAGACTTTTTCAAGTACATTTGTAGCAAAAGGCCTGTGAGAGAGTCAATTGGACCATTAGATGATAGAGGGGTAAAAGGGGCAGTAAGAGGAGACAAGGCTATAGCAGAGAGACTGAATGAATTCTTTGCTTCGGTCTTTACTGAGGAAGATGTAGGGGTGTTACCCAAGACTGAAGTGGTATTTAAAGGTGATACTGCAGAGGAATTGAGAGAAATATCGCTACACCGGGAAGATATATTACAACTATTTGATAAACTGAATAGTAGCAAATCACCTGGACCGGATGGTATACATCCCAGAGTGTTGAAAGAACTGAAATATGAGATTGCAGACCTGTTATTGGTAATCTGTGAACTTTCATTAAAATCATCTGTAATACCTGAAGATTGGAGGGTCGCCAACGTAACACCAATTTTTAAAAAGGGTTCCAGGGGTGACCCGGGAAATTACAGACCGGTGAGCCTGACGTCAGTACCAGGGAAAATGGTAGAAGCCATCATAAAGAACAAAATTACACAGCATGTAGATAGTCATGGCCTAATGGGAGACAGCCAACATGGCTTTAGACAAGGCAGATCTTGTCTTACTAATCTGATCTGTTTTTTTGAAGGTGTGCATAAACAGGTAGACAAAGGTGAGTCGGTTGATATAGTGTATCTGGACTTTCAGAAAGCTTTTGACAAGGTCCCCCATCAGAGACTTTTGGCGAAGCTAAAAAGTCATGGGATAGGAGGCAGTGTACTATTGTGGATCGGGAACTGGTTAAAAGATAGAAAGCAGAGGGTAGGGCTAAATGGCCAATATTCCCAATGGAAAAAGGTGAATAGTGGAGTACCCCAGGGATCTGTACTGGGTCCGCTACTTTTTGACATATTCATAAATGACCTGGAAAAGGGAATAACTAGTGAGGTAATCAAATTTGCAGATGACACAAAACTGTTTAAAGTTGTTAAAACCCAAGAGGATTGTGGAAAACTGCAGGAGGATCTGGATAAATTGGAAGACTGGGCATCCAAATGGCAGATGAAATTTAATGTGGACAAGTGCAAAGTTATGCACCTAGGAAAGAACAACCCACACTATAGTTACAGGATGCAAGGCTCCACATTAGAAACCACCACCCAGGAAAAAGATTTAGGAGTCATCGTGGATAACATGTTAAAACCCTCCGCCCAGTGTGCAGCGGCGGCCAAGAAAGCAAATAGAATGCTAGGTATCCTAAGGAAAGGGATGGAGAATAAAACAAAGGATATTATAATGCCTCTGTATCGCTCCATGGTACGACCGCACCTTGAATATTGTGTGCAATTCTGGTCACCGTATCTTAAAAAGGACATAGAGTTATTAGAAAAAGTACAGAGAAGAGCCACCAAATTGGTGAAGGGGATGGAAGGCTACTCCTATGAAGAGAGGCTAAAAAGGTTAGGGCTCTTTAACCTAGAAAAGAGGCGGCTGAGGGGAGATATGATAGAGGTGTATAAATTAATGAATGGAGTGGAACGGATAAACGTGGATAAATTGTTTACGCTATCAGAATATAGAAGGACTAGGGGGCATGTAATGAAGCTACAGGGTAAACTATTTAAGACAAATAGGAGAAAATATTTCTTCTCTCAACGTGTAATCAAACTCTGGAATCTGTTACCGGAGGATGTAGTAAGGGCTGTTAGTATAGCTGGGTTTAAAAAAGGTTTGGACAAGTTCCTGGAGGAAAGGTCCATAAACCACTATTAAAAAGGGACCCAGGATATCAATGCTTGGCCTAGTACAAGCACTGCAGAACCTGTGTCTTTTGGGGAAACTGCTAGGTACGTATGACCTAGATTGGCCACTGTTGGAAACAGGATACTGGGCTTGATGGACCTCGGTCTGACCCAGTATGGCATTTCTTATGTTCTTATGTTCTTATGTTCTTAAGGAACTGGGAATTGATGTAAAAACCTTCTCTTACAAAGGCGCAGCGGGTCCCAAAACACATACAGCCAAAATGGCGACAGGATGCAGTGAGGCTGACGGTGCATGTGATGCTGATTCAATAAAAGCCACTCCAAGTGAGATGCAAGGTTACACATTGGGAACCAGCACCCAGGAAAAAGATTTAGGTGTTATCGTGGATAACGTGTTCAAACCCTCCGCCCAGTGTGCAGCGGCGGCCAAGAGAACAAATAGAATGCTAGGTATGATAAGGAAAGGAATGGAAAATAAAACAAAGGATATTATAATGCCTCTATATCGTTCCATGGTGAGACCGCACCTTGAATATTGTGTGCAATTCTGGTCGCCATATCTTAAAAAGGATATAGCGATTTTAGAAAAGGTTCAGAGAAGAGCCACCAAAATGGTAAAGGGGATGGAAGGATACTCCTATGAAGAGAGGCTAAAAAGGTTAGGGCTCTTCAACATGTAAAAGAGACGGCTGAGGGGAGAGATGATAGAGGTCTATAAATTAATGAATGGAGTGGAACGGATAAACATAGATCGATCGTTTACATCATCAGAATATAAAAAGTCTAAGGGACATGCAATGAAGCTACAGGGTAAACTATTTAAGACTAATAAGAGAAAATATTTTTTCACTCAATGTGTAACTAAACTCTGGAATTTGTTACCGGAGGATGTAGTAAAAGCTGTTAGTGTAGCTAGGTTTAAAAAAGGTTTGAACAAGTTCCTGAAGGAAAGGTCCATAAACTATTATTAAAAGGGACCCAGGATATCAATGCTGGACCCAATACAAGCATTGAGGAAACTGTGTCCTTTGGGGAGACTGCTATGTACTTGAGACTTGGATTGGCCACTGTTGGAAACAGGATACTGGGCTTGATGGACCTTGGTGTGACCCAGTATGGCATATCTTATGTTCTTATGTTCAAAGCTTGCGTGACAATCTGAAGGAGTAGTTCGATAGTACCAAGCATGAATTGAGCACGTTAAAAACAGAGATACATGGATGGATAAATGATCTAAAAATAGACATGGCCTCGATGGGGGCGCAGATCGAAGAAGTGGAGAACTGCATAAAAGAGCATGAAGGGCACTACTCTTTGAGCAACAGATGAATTCCTTGAGCTCCACACAAGATGATATTATTCAAAAGCTCGAGGACCTGGAGAATTGCTCCCGGCGATCCAACATTAGGATCTGGGGGTTACCAGAAGGTGAGGATTCTATCAACTACCCTAAAGAAGTGGAGGAGTTCTGCAGGGCCGTGCTCCATGCAGCAGGGGTGTCCCTTGAAGGAGTGTGTTTTACTATTGATAGTGCACACCGAACATTGGGTCCCCGGAGGGAAAATAGCCCTTGTGATATAATTGCGTGCCTCCATGAATTTAGAACCAAAGAGCTGGTGATTTCAGCGGCATGGAAACTGGGCAAAATCCATTGGAAGGACACAGAGGTGGAAGTTTATGCTGACATTTCCAGCATCACAATGAAAAAGAGTAGGGAATACCAAGCAGTGATAAAAAAGCTCAGAGAAGAAAACATCTTAGTAAGTGGCTATTTCCAGTGGTCCTTCAGTTTACTATTTGTGGGGAAACAACTGTGGCAAGGTCTGTGGAAGCGGTGATTTTGAAACACCGGTTCGCAATCTCTGTGGCGTCAGGCCCCAGGTGGTGATAAGCCTTTGCGGCGTCACAGATCTTTAAAGTACCCACTTAAGCCAACACGTAATTAACTGATCTATTCTCTACCAGAATGTTCTTAACCTATTTGTATATAGTACCCTGCTCAATCCTGTACATAACCCCTTGTTACATTGTTATTTTGTTACTACACTGTTATATTGTAAGTACAGTGCAGACACCCTGCACTGCACAGTTATGTTGTATGTAAACCGCACTGATGATAAAAAGCGCGGTATATAAGAAAATTAAATAAATAACTAATAAATAAAAGGGACAGCATCAAAATAAGATTTGAAATTTCCTGTTAGATCTGCTATATGGGTCTGAGGATAAATGAAAAGGTGTTGCCTTGTTAGAAGTCTTTAAAGTGCAAATGCTATGACTTGGCTAGGTAAAGCCAACAGTTTGTATTGTATAACCATAACTGTTTGTATTGCGGGTGTGGAGGGGTGCAGTGGATGGTTCTCACTGGTGGGTGTCTTTATAGAGTGAATAGGGCTAGAGCACCTTTTGGGCTGTCCGGGTCTGGCCTACACTTCTCGGGTCCATAAGAACATAAGAAATGCCATACTGGGTCAGACCGAGGTCCATCAAGCCCAGTATCCTGTTTCCAACAGTGGCCAATCTAGGTCATACGTACCTAGCAGTTTCCCCAAAAGACACAGGTTCTGCAGTGCTTGTACTAGGTCAAGCAGTGATATCCTGGGTCCCTTTTTAATAGCGGTTTATGGAACTTTCCTCCAGGAACTTGTCCAAACCTTTTTTAAACCCAGCTATACTAACAGCCCTTACTACATCCTCCGGTAACAGATTCCAGAGTTTGATTACACGTTGAGTGAAGAAATATTTTCTCTTATTTGTCTTAAATAGTTTACCCCGTAGCTTCATTACATGTCCCCTAGTCCTTCTATATTCTGATAGCGTAAACAATTGATCCACGTTTATCCGTTCCACTCCATTCATTAATTTATAGACCTCTATCATATCTCCCCTCAGCCGTCTCTTTTCCAGGTTAAAGAGCCCTAACCTTTTTAGCCTCTCTTCATAGGAGTAGCCTTCCATCCCCTTCACCAATTTGGTGGCTCTTCTCTGTACTTTTTCTAATAACTCTATGTCCTTTTTAAGATACGGTGACCAGAATTGCACACAATATTCAAGGTGCGGTCGTACCATGGAGCGATACAGAGGCATTATAATATCCTTTGTTTTATTCTCCATCCCTTTCCTTATGATACCTAGCATTCTATTTGCTTTCTTGGCCGCCGCTGCACACTGGGCGGAGGGTTTTAACATGTTATCCACGATGACTCCTAAATCTTTTTCCTGGGTGGTGGTTTCTAATGTGGAGCCTTGCATCGTGTAACTATAGTGTGGGTTGTTCTTTCCTAGGTGCATAACTTTGCACTTGTCCACATTAAATTTCATCTGCCATTTGGATGCCCAGTCTTCCAATTTATCCAGATCCTCCTGCAGTTTTCCACAATCCTCTTGGGTTTTAACAACTTTAAACAGTTTTGTGTCATCTGCAAATTTGATAACCTCACTAGTTATTCCCTTTTCCAGGTCATTTATGAATATGTCAAAAAGTAGCGGACCCAGTACAGATCCCTGGGGTACTCCACTATTCACCTTTTTCCATTGGGAATATTGGCCATTTAGCCCTACCCTCTGCTTTCTATCTTTTAACCAGTTCCCGATCCACAATAGTACACTGCCTCCTATCCCATGACTTTTTAGCTTTGCCAAAAGTCTCTGATGGGGGACCTTGTCAAAAGCTTTCTGAAAGTCCAGATACACTATATCAACCGACTCACCTTTGTCTACCTGTTTATGCACACCTTCAAAAAAACAGATCAGATTAGTAAGACAAGATCTTCCTTGTCTAAAGCCATGTTGGCTGTCTCCCATTAGGCCATGACTATCTACATGCTGTGTAATTTTGTTCTTTATGATGGTTTCTACCATTTTCCCTGGTACTGACGTCAGGCTCACCGGTCTGTAATTTCCCGGGTCACCCCTGGAACCCTTTTTAAAAATTGGTGTTACGTTGGCGACCCTCCAATCTTCAGGTATTACAGATGATTTTAATGAAAGTTCACAGATTACCAATAGCAGGTCTGCAATCTCATATTTCAGTTCTTTCAACACTCTGGGATGTATACCATCCGGTCCAGGTGATTTGCTACTATTCAGTTTATCAAATAGTTGTAATATATCTTCCCGGTGTAGCGATATTTCTCTCAATTCCTCTGCAGTATCACCTTTAAATACCACTTCAGTCTTGGGTAACATCCCTACATCTTCCTCAGTAAAGACCGAAGCAAAGAATTCATTCAGTCTCTCTGCTATAGCCTTGTCTCCTCTTACTGCCCCTTTTACCCCTCTATCATCTAATGGTCCAATTGACTCTCTCACAGGCCTTTTGCTACGAATGTACTTGAAAAAGTCTTTATTTCGTGTTTTTGCTTCCGTAGCAAGTTTCTTCTCAAATTCCCGCTTTGCCTGCCTTATCAATGCTTTGCATTTAACTTGCCAGTGCTTGTGCTGTTTCCAGTTTTCATCATTGGCTCTTTTTTCCATTTCCTGAAGGTTGCTCTTTTGGCAGCAACAGCCTCTCTGACCTCACCTTTAAACCATGCTGGCAGTTTTTTGGACTTTCTTCCACTTTTCTTAATGCGTGGAATACAGCTGGTCTGGGCTTCGAGGATAGTATTTTTAAATAACACCCAAGCTTGCTGTAAGTCTTTAACCTTTGGAACCGCTCCTTTTAGTTTTTCCGAACTATATTCCTCATTCTATCATAGTCTCCCTTTTGAAAGTTAAAAGGTAGTACTGTGGATTCCTTTACTATCTGTCCTCCACTGATTAAATCAAACATGATCATACTATGATCACTATTGCCAAGTGGTCCCAACACCCTTATTTCTTGCACCAGATCTGGCGTTCCACTAAGGACTAGGTCCAGTATGGCTTCCCCTCTGGTTGGTTCATGAATCAGCTGCTCCAAGAAGCAGTCATTTATTTCATCTAGAAACTTTATCTCTTTAGCTTGTCCTGCTGTGACACTGTCCCAGTCGATACCGGGGTAATTGAAATCACCCATTATTACTACTCTGTTGTGGCTTTTGTTAGCTTCCTTGATTTCTTTGAGCATTTCATCATCCATTTGTTCATTCTGGCCAGGCGGTCGATAGTATACTCCCACTGCCATCACCTTCCCCTTCATAAATGGAATTTCAATCCATAGAGATTCTACAGCAAATTTTGTTCCCTGCAAAACTTTAATCCTTTCTGACTCAATGCCCTCTCTAACATAGAGCGCAACCCCTCCACCAATTTGTTCAGCTCTATCATTACGATATAGTTTGTATCCAGGTATCACAGTGTCCCACTGGTTATCCTCCTTCCACCATGTCTCTGAGAGTGCAATCATATCTAACCTCTCATTTAGTGCTATATATTCTAATTCTCCCATCTTATTGTTTAGACTTCTAGCATTGGCATACAAGCATTTTAGAGACTGTATTTTATTAATATTAATCTGGCTATTGGTAGGCATGGGTAATTGGGAATCTTTATGCTCTGTCTGCTCCTTACTCAAGGGCATTTGGGCTACTATACTACCTTTTGGAACCTCACTGCTTTTGGTAGTATCCTTCAAGGATACCTTTGTCCGAACCATGCGCTCTTGGGTGACTGTCGGCTTTCCCCTATTTTCTAGTTTAAAAGCTTCTCTATCTCTTTTTTAAAGGTTAATGCCAGCAGTCTGGTCCCATCCTGATTAAGGTGAAGCCCATCCCTTCGGAAGAGCCCCCCCTTTCCCCAGAATGTTCCCCAGTTCCTAACAAATCCAAAACCCTCATCCTTGCACCATTGTCTCATCCACGCATTGAGACTCCGGAGCTCTGCCTGTCTTTTGGGTCCTGCACGTGGAACAGGAAGCATTTCGGAGAACGCTATCCTGGAAGTTCTGGATTTCAACTTCCTACCTAAAAGCTTAAATTTAGCCTCCAGAACTTCCCTACCACATTTTCCTATGTCATTGGTACCAACATGTACCAAGACAGCAGACTCCCCCCCAGCACTATCTATGATCCTATCTAGGCGGTGCGTGAGATCTGCTACCTTCGCACCAGGCAGGCATGTTACCAGGCGATCCTCACATCCACCAGCCACCCAGCTATCTACATTCCTAATGATTGAATCACCAACTATAACAGCTGTCCTGACCCTCCCCTCATGGGGACATGGCCCTGGAGAAATGTCCTCGGTGCGAGAGGGTTTTACATCACCTGGAGGACAGGTCCTAGTTACAGGATCACTTCCTGCCACACCAGGGTGATGCTCTCCTGTCACGTGACCTCTCTCCTCCATGGCAACAGGGATGCTGCCAGACTGGAGGTGGGACTTCAGGACTATATCCCTGTAGGTCTCGTCCATGTACTTCTCTGTCTTTCTTATGTCTTCCAGGTCTGCTACTCTAGCCTCTAGAGAACGGACTCGTTCCCTGAGAGCAAAGAGCTCCCTGCACTTAGTGCATATGTAGGACCTCTCACCAACTGGGAGAAAATCATACATGTGACACTCAATGCAAAAGACCGGAGAACCCCCATCTCGTTGCTGGACCTCTGTCTGCATCTTAGTTTAAAGCTTGTGTTTAGGTCTTTTAATCGCTGATGGACCTGGTAGAAGGGAGAGATGGGGGAGGGGGTTGGGAGAACTTTGGGGAGGGAGGGTGGGGGAGGGTTGGTGAAGGTAGATAAGGGAAGATTCTCCTGGAGCCTGGATTTGTGGGCATGGTGGCCTAAGCCTGAACCATGGCTGAAGTTAATCTTATGACGTTCAATGTTAAGGACCTTAGCTCATATGCTAAGTGTCAACTTCTCTTTAAAGAGTGTAAGCGATTATGGGGGGATATTGAGTTTATTCAGGAGACACACCTATTGCCTAAAGATGAATGCAGAATGAACCATCCCCACTATCCCCAGTGAATCTTCGCTTCAAATAAAATTGAAAAGAAGAAAGGGGGCGTGGGGATTCTTATGTCTAATAGAGTATCCAGTCACATTTTGGAGGTTCATAGGGACAAAGGAGGACGCTATGTGATAGCTAAGGTTAAATGGGGCCCACTGATATATACTCTAGCCAGTATTTATGCACCGAATACCAACCAAGCAGATTTTTTTCAGAGAGTCCATCATTTGTTATTAAGCATCGCTGAAGGCAAAATAATACTGGGGGGAGATTTTAATGTGGCTCTCAATCCTTTGGTGGATATCTTCAAAGGCTCCGCCTCGACTCCAAGAATACACAGATTTAGGTTAGAGCAGTTAATAAGTGGCCTCGACCTGGTAGATATTTGGAGGGAACTGAATGGTGGACAGAGGGACTTTTCATTTTACTCCCCTGCCCACGAAGAGTATTCCTGGATAGATGTACTTCTCTTAGACAAAACCATTGTGTCAGAGGTTAGGGAAAGTGATATTCAAGAGTGCACCTGGTCGGACCACGCCCCCTGTGACCTGTAGCCTCCAGATGGGGAATCATGTCTAATAGGGCCTTGTGGAAATTGAATGAAACCTTGCTGAATGACAAGTCTGTAGTCCAGCAGATCTTGGAGGAGATAGGAGATTTTCTGATACTCAGTGATCATGGGGATTGCTCAGCGGGCACCATTTGGGACTACCTTAAAGCGGTATTGAGGGGTAAATTTATAACTATAGGGGCACATAGGAAATAGCTTAGAGAACGCAAGCAACAACAATTGTTGTCCATTAGAGAAGTGGCAGAGCAGCTTAAGAGAGAACCCACCAATAGTGAGCAAAAAATGAAATTAAGGGTCTTGAGGAGAGACCTGAGTGAAATTAAACCAGGAAATCAACCAGAAACTTAATTTTTTGAGGCAGCAGTGCTTTGAGTAGAGCAATAAAGCTGGGCGGCTGCTCTCTCATAAGCTTAGAAAAATATCAGCTAAGAATCTTATAGTAAAAATTAAAATACAAAAGGTGAGGTACTATGGTCTGAGAGGGATAATGAAGAACGGTTTATTCAATTTTATCAAAATTTGTACACCACTGAATTCCTGGCTGATGAGGTGAAAATACAGGAGCACCTGGACAAGGTTACCTTACCTCGGCTTACAAAAGAGGAAGCAGAAGGGCTCTCTGGTCTGATCCGGGAACAAGAGGTCCTATTCCCTAACCGCTTTTACAAATTATTTGTTGGGGCCCTAGTGGCCCCGCTTATGGGGATGTTTAATTCTTTTGTTGCAGAACCCGAGATGCCTAACTTGCTTTTCTTGGTGGGGATTAGTATTTTGCACAAAGAGGGCAAAGACCGAACTGAATGTGGCTTGTACCATCCTATATCGCTACTTGGCAGTGATTTAAAGATTTTTGCCAGGGTACTGATGACTAGACTCATGCCGAGCCTCACTAGGCTGATTCACCCAAATCAATCCGGGTTTGTCCCAAGTCGACAAACGTCTGATAATATCAGGAGGGTCCTGAACTTAATGTGGCAAGAGGAGAGACTGAATGAATTCTTTGCTTCAGTCTTTACTGAGGAAGATGAAGGGATGTTACCCATGACTGAAGTGGTATTTAAAGGTACGGAATAATTGAAGGAAATCAATCCATCGAGAAGATGTATTACAACTATTAGATAAACTGAAGAGTAGCAAATCACCTGGGCCGGATGGTATACATCGAAGGGTGTTGAAAGAACTGAAATATGAGATTGTAGACCTGCTATTAGTAATCTGTGAATTTTCATTAAAATCATCTGTAATACCTGAAGATTGGAGGATCGCCAATGTAACGCCAATTTTTAAAAAGGGTTCCAGGGGTGATCCGGAAAACTACAGACCGGTGAGCATGACGTCAGTACCAGGAAAAATGGTAGAAACCATCATAAAGAACAAAATTATTCAGCATGTCACAGGTGGACAACAGTGAGCCGGTTGATATAGTGTATATGGACTTTGAGAAAGCCTTTGACAAGGTCCCTCATCAGAGACTTTTGTCAAAACTAAAGAGTCATGGGATAGGAGGCAGTGTACTATTGTGGATCAGGAAGAGGATTGTGGAAAATTGCAAGAGGATCTTGATAAATTGGAAGACTGGGCATCAAAATTGCAGATGAAATTTAATGTGGACAAGTGCAAAGTTATGCACCTAGGGAAGAACGATGCAAGGTTCCACATTAGGAACCCCCACCCAGGAAAAAGCTTTAGGCGTCATTGTGGATAACATGTTAAAACCCTTGGCCCAGTGTGCAGCGGCGGCCAAGAGAGCAAATAGAATGCTAGGTATCATAAGGAAAGGAATGGAAAATAAAACAAAAGATATTATAATGCCTCTATATCATTCCATGGTGAGACCGCACCTTGAATATTTATTTATTTTATTTATTTAGACAGTTTTTGTATACCGCCTTATCCTTCAATCAAAGCGGTCACAACACAATTGGGGGATACATTTAACACGCAGGGATATGAGACACATACACTAATACTTACAGGGAACATGGGCAATGGAGGGTTAAGTGGCTTGCCCAAGACCACAAGGAGCATCTGTGGGACTAGAAACTCCAGTCCTTCCGGCCCAAGGTTGCTGTCCTCTAGTGGGATTTGAACCCCTGACCTTCCGGCCTGAAGTACCTTGCCCCAACCACTAGGCTACTCCTCCCTTATATTGTGTGCAATTCTGGTCGCCGTATCTTAAAAAGGATATAGCGTTATTAAAAAAGGTTCAGAGAAGAGCCACCAAATTGATAAAGGGGATGGAAGGATACTCCTATGAAGAAAGGCTAAAAAGGTTAGGGCTCTTTAACCTGTAAAAGAGACGGCTGAGGGGAGATATGATAGAAGTCTTTAAATTAATGAACGGAGTGGAACGGGTAAACGTAGATCGATTGTTTACCTTATCAGAATATAGAAAGACTAGGGGACATGCAATGAAGCTACAGGGTAAACTATTTAAGACTAATAAAAGAAAATATTTTTTCACTCAACACATAATCAAACTCTGGAATTTGTTACCGGAGGATGTAGTAAAGGCTGTTAGTGTAGCTGGGTTTAAAAATGGTTTGGACAAGTTCCTGGAGGAAAGGTCCATAAGCCATTATTAAGAAGGGACCCAGGATATCAATGCTTGGCCCAGTACAAGCATTGCAGAACCTGTGTCTTTGGAGGAAACTGCTAGGTACGTATGACCTAGATTGGCCACTGTTGGAAACAGAATACTGGGCTTGATCGACCTTGGTCTGACCCAGTATGGCATATCTTATTTATTTTATTTATTTATTTACATTCTCTTATATACTGTGCTATTCTGCATCAGTGCGGTTTACATTGAACAAACTGAAATTACATTGAACAGGACATTATAACTTGGAGATAACTATTTTACAGGGAACATGGGCTATGGGGGGTTAAGTGGCTTGCCCAAGACCACAAGGAGCACCTGTGGGACTAGAAACCCCAGTCCTTCCGGCCCAAGGTTCCTGTCCTCTAGTGGGATTTGAACCCCCGACCTTCCGGCCTGAAGTACCTTGCCCCAACCACTAGGCCACTCCTCCACATATCTTATGTTCTTATCTTATGTTAGCAGTGGACACTGAGAAGGCTTTCAAGGGTGGGCTGGCCTTTTTTGTTTAAAACATTAGAGAAAGTAGGCATTACCGGGCCCTATCTAAATTGGGTTCAGATTCTATTCAAATCGCTGCTGGCTTGCTTAAAAATAAACGGGTCTATCACTAATTTGTTTGAGCTCTTTAGGGGAACCAGACAGGGATGTCCCCTATTCCCATTACTTTTTATCCTGGCCATGGAACCTTTATCACAGCAAATCGAGAACCAACCAGCTATACAGGGACTTAAACTATGAGACCAACACCACAAAATTGTTTGCGATTGATGTCCTCCTTTTTGTAGCTGACCCGGACCGCTCCCTAGCTGCTATCTTGCAGGAGCTGGCTGTTTACAGGGAAGTCTCTGGGTTTTGCATTAATTCCTCCAAATTGGAACTTTTAAATGTAACAGTGTGTAAAGAGCAGGTAGACCGATTGAAGCAGAGGTTTCCCTTCCGGTGGGTATTAAATATCTAGGGGTCCGTATTACTCCGCAAAGGGGAAAACTGTTCCAAGTCAACTATATTCCGGTAAAAGACAACATCTTAAAGGAACTGGATCGGTGGGATAGACTAGAGGTGTCCTGGATGGGAAGGATTGCCCTGAGAAAAATGATCTTGCTACCCAGGCTTCTGTATTTATTTATGAATCTACCAGTGGAGGTTCCTACTCCTTTCCTAGGAGAACTGCAAAACTGAGTTATGAAATACATTTGGAAGGGGAGAAGCCTCGAGTGGCCAAGAGCATTCTTTGTGCAGGTAAAAATGAGGGAGGAATGGATGTCCCGCTGTTGAAGAGATATTATGAAGCAGCCCGGGTCGGTGCGGTCTTAGAATGGTGGTCACGGGGGCAGGTGGAGTGGGTGGAACTGGAAAAGCTGAGTCAGGGGTGTACAGATATGGGAGGGTTAATATGGTCAAGGGAGTGTGGTAAGAATGTGAAGACGCAGGTGAATCCCTTTGTAAATCTCACTTTACAAATCTGGCGGAAGTGGCAGTCCAGGTGGTATCGCCCTCAAGGGTGCTCTAAATTCTTATCTTTGTTAAATAATCCAGGGTCCCCCTGCCCCCCCCCCCCCCCGGAAGCCAGGACCCGATCTTTAGAAGATGGGCATTGAAAGGGCTAAAGTACATTGACCAGTTAAGGGAAGGGGGGGGGGAGTGAGTCACCTTTCATGAACTACAGAGGGAGTATCAGTTGCCATTTAGTGATAGATTTAGGTACAATCAAGTTATTTACTACACCCTGAGGGCTGGAAGGGAAGGCAAGATGGGAGGGGAAATTGATGGTCTCTTTGAGGGCTGGGAACTAAAAGGAGCAATTTCAAAACTCTATAAGGCAATGGACTGTGATGATAATTTGAAGTGGTCTCATAAGGTAGCCTGGGAGAAAGATCTCAATAAATCTTGGGATGACCTCCAATGGGAATCTATCTACAAGGGCCTATTTAAGGGGGCGGTGCCGAGTAATAACTATAAGATGCTGTATCGTTGGTATTTGACGCCCCAAGGATGCAAAGGTGGAAAGGTGGTCTTGCATTATGTTGGAGAAAGTGTGGCTCGGTTGGCTCATTCATCCGCATGTAGTGGGAGTGCGAGACGCTGTGCCCCTTATGAAGCACTGTGGGTATGTGGATGGGTGGCCTCACTGCGCAGGCAATAGCAATGGCCCATGTTTGGCATTATAGAATATTAAGAACGCTGCTGGGACTTCTGATGCATATAGTCTATGTAAAATAGTGTGCACTGCAACTAGGCTTGCGATACTCCTTTTGTGGAAAAATGTGGAGGCACCTAAATTCTCGGACGTACATTCTAGGATAGAGCATTTATACCTTATGTACTGACTTACGGATCTACGCCAAAAGAACTTGACATCATTCCTGAGGATATGGACTCCCTATATAAACTGGCTCAGAGCATATGATTGACACCAATTAAGCTGAGCCGACACCACCGTGCAGCGGACACTAAGGCCCCCAACAACAACAACAATGAGAATTGAACTGAACTTTATTAGAAAATTGAATTTGATTTGAAAAGACACCGGTTAACAGCTTAAACTCTGCATTAACCTTCTTAGTACTAGTAACATGTTAACTGTAGATTGTGTTATATAGTGAACAAAATGCCTGTCAGGGTTTGTATAGTTCATAAAGGAGGATGGGAGGCAGGAGTGGGGGATTGGGGAACGGAAGAAAGGGGAAGACTAAGATATACTGTTTTGTGTTGAATGTTTATTACCTATAAAAAATAAGTGGCAAAAAAAAATTACTGAACATCTAGACAGTCATGGCTTAATGGAGACAGCCAACATAGCTTTAGACAAGGAAGATCTTGTCTTACTAATCTGTTATGTTTTTTTGAAAGTGTGAATAAACAGGTAGATAAAGATGAGTTGATTGATATAGTGTATCTGGACTTTCAGAAAGCCGTTGACAAGGTCCCTCATCAGAGACTCTTGACAAAACTAAAAAGTTATGGGATAGGAGGCAGTGTACTACTGTGGATCGGGAACTGGTTAAAGGATAGAAAGCAGAGGCCAATTTTCTTAATGGAGAAAGGTGAATAATGGCATACCCCAGGATCTGTGCCGGGTCCGCTGCTTTTTAACATATTCATAAATTACCTGGAAATGGGAATAACGAGTGAGGTAATCAGATTTGCAGGTAACACAAAATTGTTCAAAGTTGTTAAAACCCATGAGGATTGTGAAAAATTGCAAGAGAACCTTGATAAACTGGGAGACTGGGATTCCAAATACCAGATGAAATTTAATGTGGACAAGTGCAAAGTGCACCTAGGGAAGAACAACTCAAACTATGGTTACACGATACTGCAAAGTTCCACATTAGGCATCACCACCCAGGAAAAAGATTTAGGCGTCATCGTGGATAATATGTTGAAACGCTCTGCCCAGTGTGCAGCGGTGGCCAAGAAAGTAAATAGAATGCTAGGCATCATAAGGAAAGGGATGGAGAATAAAACAAAGGATATTAAAATGTCTTTGTATCGTTCCGGATCAGCAACTGGATGCTCCTTCCCCTCTATCTCTTGTCCGGGGCTTTCTCCTGAAGGAGCCAAGTCAATGTTTCAGGTATTTCTGCCCAATAGCCGATCATTCCCAAAAAGGCCCACACATATTTCTTTGTCTTAGGAGCTGGCATCTGGGAAATAACCTCTATCTTTTTGAGATGCGGTCGCACTTGGCCATTCCCCATGGTCGTTTGTTGTACAGACGGATGCCTCGGCTGTCAGTCTTGGGGCCATCTTAGCCTAAGAGATAGAGGGGAAGGAACATCCAGTAGCTTTTATTAGCCAAAAATTACTTCCCCAGGAACAGCATTATGCTAACATTGAGAAGAAGGCCCTGGCAGTCAAGTGGGCTCTAAAAGATTTTTCATTACTATCTGCTGGACTGCCCTTTTATGTTAGTTATGGATCACCAGCCACTCAAGTGGTAAGCGCAGAATAACGAGACCAATGGATGAATCATGCACTGGTATCTCCAGGAACAAGCAGGAATAAGTCCTCACATATGGGTACGTCGGTACCGACGGAGCCTGCGCGGGAATGCTCCCCAGCTTTCCAGGATGAAAGCTTTTGGGACATCCCACAGCGCATGCGCGCTGCCTTCCCGCCTTTCCTACCAACTCTCCTCAGTTCTTCTTTTCTGCGGAGCCAGCAGGTCGTGTTCCTGTCACCGCTGAAGAAGTTCTTTACTTTAATTTATTTCTTTGGTCGCGTGTCTGCCTTCCCCGACGCCGGACCGGTACCGCCGGTCTTTTCTTTTCTTTTCTTTAAAAAAAAAAAAAATATATACTTTTCCTCACTTAGTGTATTTCTTTTCTTAGGCCTACAGGCCCACAAGAATTTTTCCTCCATGGATAAACCAGCCTCTGGTTTCAAAAAATGCACTAAGTGTAGCGGTACAATTTCTGTTACAGACACCCATGAATGGTGTCTTAAATGTTTGGGGCCTGAACACTCCATTCCGGATTGCCAAGCCTGCTCTCTAATGTCTAAACGAGGGTTACAGAACCGGGCAGCCAAGCTCCATGTGCTGTTTCCCACGGATGCACCGGCCGTGGCATCGACATCTTCCAGGTCTTCCTCTCCTGATGGGTCTCAGGTAACCAAACATACTTTTAGCAGGTCCTCGAAGGGCAAATCTCCCTCTAAGCATCGAGATGCCTCCGGGCTTGCCCTTGAGGATCCTGCCCCAGCCAAACAACCCCGGCGGGAAGCTCCGGCTTCCAAAGCTCCTCCTATGGGGTTACAGGTTGACATCGATGGCACGGCCTCGACCGATCACCTGTTAGACTGCTCTGGGGTACCGGCACAATCTCCCGGTACCGATATCCAGGCAGTCGTGGCGTCCATGGATCACACTGTGCAATCCATGCAGCAAGCTATTCTGGCTTTCATCAAGGCTGCGACGCCGTCGGTACCACAACAAGCCCGTTGTCGGTACCGATGCCGGTACTGATACCAACTTCGATGCCGGTACCGGCTGCATCGACATCGGCCAGGAGACCAATTCCAGCTCCCTGTCCTGGGCTCTTTCTCTGTACCGACCCGGTACCGGAGACACCCGATGTCGGTACCAATCGATACGCCTATCGATCTTTGGAATCGAGCAGACGATACTTCAATTCTTCTGATGATTCTGATTCATCGGATGAGTCCCCTGAAGTATCTCTTACTCTTCCTGAGGAGCCTTCTTCTCCAAAAAGGAGAATGTCTCCTCCAGAGGATTTGTCCTTTCAAGACTTCATAATAGAAGTAGCTAAAGGACTATCTATTTCAGTAACCTCTGAAAAAGAACCTAGAGCAAAAAAATTAGATATTTTGGGATACTCTAAGGTTCCCAGAGAGGCAGTCACCTTACCAATTCATGAAATTCTTCAAGAACATTTGATTGAATTGTGGGAGACTCCTCTCACCCTTTCTCCTCATTCTCGTAGATTAGACACTATGTACCGTGTCCCTCCTTCTCCTGGATTTCAAAAAACTCAGCTTCCTCATCACTCCATTGTGGTGCAGTCAGCTATGAAGAGGATAAAGAGTACCAAAAGACACTCTTCTACTCCTCCAGGAAGAGAATGCAGGACATTGGATGCTTTTGGAAGGAAAATCTTCCAAGCTAGCATGCTTATTGCCAGAATCAATTCATACAGCCTTTATATGGGTATGTTTCTGAAGGAGGTTCCCCAAGACACTAACCCTGTGTGCTGTGACCTCCCCTCAGATCTATGTATTTACTATCCCCCCCCCCAGTCCTGATTCGACAACCCCCAAAAGATGAATCGAACCGCTGCTGATCGCTGGAAGCAGCGGTATATAAGTGTGTATTAAATAAAAAAAGCTGCACAACTTTCTCCCTTTTATTCCAGAGGACAAAAGGGATGAGTTCCTTCTTTGGCTTAAGCATACTCAAGACATTTCAAAGTTTTCCAACAGGGCAGCCTTTGATTCTTTTGAAGATGCCAGCAGAGCCTCAGGCATTGCCATAGCAGCTCGTAGAATTGCTTGGCTCCAGGCTTCTGATCTAGAACCCTGGGTTCAAGATGGTTTAGGAAATCTGCCCTGTACAGGTGAGAATCTATTTGGCAAAGAGTGGCAAATTAAAGCCACTCAAATGGATGCAGAAAATGCTGCTCTGGATAGACTTTCTAAGTCTACCTCCACTCCAGCCAAGAAAAAATCTTTTAAAATGTCTTTTTACAAGAAGGGCAGATTTCCTTCCACTTCTGGTCAACAATCTTCTACAGGTCGCTTTGCTACTAAGCGTCAGCAACCTAAACAGGCTAGGCCTAAACCTGCAGGGGCTGCTGCAACCCAGCAGTCCCAAGCCCCTCAGGGTTTTTGACTTGATACTAGAGAACTTAACCTTTCTGGCTCTACAACAGCCAGAACCTCTCACCATTCCAGGAAGGTTAGCTCATTTTGCTCCCAGATGGGAGCAAATCACATCAGAGCAGTGGACCCTCTCTATTATAAGAGAGGGCTACAAACTTCATTTCTCAGACCTTCCTCCCTACACCATGGTGAGACACTTCAATTCTCCCACATCTCTCCTCGACCTTCTGGATCAGGAGGTGACTACCCTTCTGGCCCAGGGGGCCATAGAAGAAGTTCCTCTTCTTCAACAGGGGTCAGGGTTTTACTCCCCCTATTTTCTCATTCCAAAGAAAACAGGGGGATACAAACCCATTCTAGATCTCAGAGAATTGAACAAATTCCTATGCAAGGAGAAGTTCAAGATGCTTTCTCTAGGCACTCTCCTTCCATACCTGCAGAGTCAGGAATGGCTTTGTTCTCTAGATCTCAAGGATGCGTACACTCATGTCCTCATCCATCCATCTCACAGAAAATTCCTACGTTTTCTGTTCCAGGGAAAACATTACCAATACAGAGTGCTTCCTTTCGGTCTAGCCTCTGCTCCAAGAGTGTTCACCAAATGCATGGCAATAGTTGCTGCATTTCTACGCACTCTGGGAATATTTGTCTTCCCATACCTGGACGACTGGCTCATCCGAGCTCCAACCCAGTCAGAGGCTCAGATCTCCCTGAACCGCACCAGGCGCATTCTGCAATACCTGGGACTTGTGGTAAACCTCCCAAAGTCCCAGCTCACCCCTACTCAGTCCCTGGAATTCATAGGGGCCTGGTTGGACACCACTTCTGCAAGGGCCTATCTTCCTCAGGCCCGTTGTCAACGTCTAGTGCAGTTAGCCTCCCAGATTCAGTCAAAGAGCCATTTAACTGCCAGGGAGATGCTACAGCTGCTAGGCCATATGGCTTCCACAGTACATGTGGTACCCTATGCTCGCCTACACATGAGAGCAGCTCAATGGACTTTGTCCACCCAGTGGACTCAAGCTTCAGGAGCTCTCTCAGACCAAATAGCAAACTCCAAACGTCTCTTTTGGTCTCTCCAGTGGTGGATGTCCACCCAAAATCTGTTGCTGGGGTCCCCTTTCCAACCTTTGTTGCCTCAAGCAATCCTCACAACAGATGCCTCCCAAACAGGTTGGGGAGTTCATCTACGGGACCTCTCCACCCAAGGCACTTGGTCCCCACAGGAGACCTCTCTTCATATCAACCTCTTGGAACTTCGAGCAGTGTTCCTAGCTCTCAAGGTCTTTCATACTCTCCTCAGCTACCAGACAGTCCTCATTCAAACGGACAATCAGGTAGCCATGTTTTACATAAACAAGCAAGGAAGAACTGGCTCTCTGTCACTTTGCAACGAAGCTCTAAGATTATGGGCCTTCGCCAGAGAGCATCAAATCCATCTCCTGGCAGTATACCTCCCAGGAATTCAAAACTCTTGGGCAGACAGACTCAGTCGAGTTCTGCTTCTACACGAATGGTCCCTGCACATGGATCAGGTACTCAGAATCTTCCAGGAATGGGGAACCCCGGACATAGACCTATTTGCAAGTCCGTGGAATGCCAAACTTCCCCGGTTCTGTTCCAGAATTCCGTGTCAGGGAGTTCATGCCAAGGATGCCTTCCTCCTTCATTGGGGTCAGGACTTCCTGTATGCCTTTCCACCCATTCCTTTGATTCCCAAGACTCTGTTCAAACTTCAGAGGGATCAAGGATCTATGATCCTCATAGCTCCACGCTGGCCACGCCAAGTGTGGTACCCTCTACTTCTGCATCTCTCCCTTAGGCGGCGGCCTCTGAAGGCCCCTCCTTACACAACACCTTCTTCTACCAGTCGCTGAAGCTGTGAAGACACCAAAACCCCCTCAATTCAGCAGCTGAGCTCTCCCAGGAGGGACTGAGCACCGGCGATCATCCGCTCCGCCTCCACCGTCTTTCAACCAACGTCCTTGCATCCACTGCTACTCTACAACGGCTTGGGGCTAAATAAGAAGCTGCAGGACCTGCCGTCCCGAACAAAACCTCCAACGGAACCCAGAGACACGCCGAGAGCTCAAGCAAGCACGATACAAGTAGCTGGAGCTCCCCTCGGGTCGAGCTCGCTTCCACCCTCAGCAGACTTTTCACATCGATCATAGCAAGTATAACATTGCAAAACGATCTGACTATTATGATTCCACTTAACACACATATCCTATACTGTTGTCAGTAGCATATCCTATATTGCTGCCAGTAACCAATTCCCATTTCCCTTAATATAAAAAACGTACAACTTTGCATCTGCCTTACTATCATCTTAACTGTACCTTATATGTACACTGATCCTAACCGTACTATATATAGGTTATCAACTGCAGTACTATACACTGATTGTAGCAGCTGCAGGCAGGATACTGCAACATTGTATCATGGCCCACTGATTGTTACATTATCTCGCATTATCTCACAGTTACTGTCTCAGTCTCTACTGTTTGTTACATTATCTCATTATCTGCTGGCTGCCACATTACTACAGTGTTTGCTTGCTGCTGTACTGTTTCATGTCTTGCTTGCTGCCACATTGTTCCAAATAACTACTCATTGTTAGGCAGTAAGTTTAGACCCCATTGGTAGCCTCCACAGTAGTCAGCACCAGACCCTACTATCTATCTATCTATCTACCAAGCAAAGAACAGCTCACATACTATCCATCTCTCCACGAGGCCAACCACAAGATGCATCCACTACTAGCCCTGGCATTTCTACACCTAGCCACCTGGCTCCCCCACACATCCCACGCCTTTCACACAAGCACCCACCACATCCCAATACTCCGCAGTGATGGGAGGAGATGGACGGAGAATCATCAGCACTCCCCTAGAGAACCCAAAGAAACGCCTTACTCACATCTGCTACACATCCCACTTCAACACATTAAGAAGTCACAATTAGACCGTCAGCAACAGCAACATAACCTGAAGTGTGCACTCATCAACGCCAGATCAATACGTACTAAATGGCCGATAATCACCGATCTGGTCACATCCCTCGATCTTGACATCCTCTTGATCACAGAGACTTGGCTATCGTAATGTGACAATGCAATCATCAATCATATGTTACCCACAGGATTCTCAGTCTATGCATGCCATAGAACCAACCAGAAAGGAGGCGGAACACTCATCCTGGCCAAAACTGCCCTATGCTTCCAGATGTGTAATGCAACCAGCACAGCTCACCTGGACTCCCTTACTATAACAAATGACACATGCACAATCAACCTACTATACCGAGCACCAACACCATCTTCAGAGGATCTCGCAACAATAATTGGCCTTGCCTGCAACTCAAAAAGACCACGATCCCAAAACTGGATTCTAGGCGACTTTAACCTTCCTACGCTACAGGAATCGCAAGCCACTGCCTTCCTAGAAGCACTACAAGAACTAGGGTACGATCAGCTAGTCAATAGTCCAACTCACATCAAGGGAAACAAACTTGACCTGATCTTTGCCCCACAGAAAGATATGGATACCACCGAACCAATGCTACTAACCATATCTCCTGTGCCATGGTCTGACCATAGCCTACTCAAGTTCCAGATACCTATTAACACCTACAACCAAGACTCCCACAAAACCAATGCTGTCCACGAAACCTCGCTGAAGCACTTCCGCCCCTTTGATAAAGAAGAGATTCGAGGGAAGATCCTCCCACTTCTCAACAATATACTGCACGACCTAGATACGATGGTGTCCACATGGGACGAGAGCCTCAAGACCATTGCATGCATACCAGCCACACATAAAACAAAAAAGAAAAGAGAACACGCACCATGGTATACCAAGGACCTCCGAACCTCACTCCAGTGCCTGCGCAAGCTCGAGAGAAGATGGCGTCGGACTCGCTCTACCGAAGCACAAAGTACTTACATCACTCACCTAAAAGCACACCGTGATGAATTAACAAAGAAGCGGAAACAATATCATTCCGACATCCTGAAGCGATCGTTAAACAAGCCCCACGACCTCTTCAATATAGTAAAATCCCTCATAAAAGAACCTCCCACAGACCAATCACATATGCCACAACCTCAAGCATACTCTAACTACCTACAAACAAAAATAATCCAGACTGGCGCAGCCTCAACCAACTATCTACAACCAGGAGTGACCCATGCTGGTGCAACTTCGAGTTCCGCAAACAACACCCTTCAGCATAACTTACCCCAACCATCACCACTAGCCAATTTTGACAAAATATCACGTAGAGAGATTGAAGACACCATCGCTGCAATCAACCCTACTACTGCACCCAACGACCCATGCCCAGCTCTATGGATAAAGGAGTTGCGATGTGACTTAAGCCAATATCTGAGCGAATTAATAAACCAATCCCTCACAACCGGATCTTTCCCACAGAGCCTGAAACAAACATCAATCAGACCACTGCTGAAGAATAACAAGCTGGACCCAACGAAGGTGGAATCATACAGGCTAATTTCAAGTATCCCCATGCTTACCAAAGTAATTGAAAAGTTAGTACAGCGCCAAATTCAACAGCATATTGATACTGAAGCCCCACTGGACCCCTCCCAGCATGGGTTCAGAGAAGCACACGGGGTGGAAACCCTCCTCACCACCCTACTTGACGACCTAGTCTCCGGAACAGACAAAATTCACCAGGGATATGCTCTCATCTTCCTTGACATTGCAGCGGCCTTCGATTCTGTGAACCACGAGATCCTCATACAACGCCTCAGCGAAAAAGGAATTCAAGGGACAGCCCTAGAGTGGTGCAAGTCATACTTGACCAATAGATGGCAACATGTAAGGTCTGGCTCCACAACCTCTGAACCATTTTTGCAAAACCAGGGCGTGCCACAGGGTTCTTCTCTATCTGCATTGATGTTTAACATCTACATGCAGCCCATATGTGCCCTAGCACGTTCATTCAAGGTCAACTGTATAGCCTACGCAGACGATATCCTGCTATACATCCCTTTCAGGACCAACCAACCAGACCTCTTCCCTCTAACAAGCTGTTTTGAGGCAGTAGCAGAATGGCTCAACACACAAAATCTAAGAATCAACTACAGCAAAACAGATGTCCTTTTCATCTCAAGGAACCAGGACTTCACTCCTCCACCCTCCTTAAAAATCGGCGACACAGAACTGAAAACCAAATCAACAATCCGCTACCTTGGCATTACTCTGGACCAACACCTGGATCTGAAAACCCACATAAAAAACACCGTAAAAACAGTATACATGAAAATAAGGACTTTAAAGCATCTCCGACCACTACTAGATTTCAGCGACTACCGATCGATCTATCAAGCATTAATATTACCACATTTTGACTACGCCAACGTAATCCTACACGGTCTCCCCCAATCAACACTAGCACCACTCCAGCTCGCAATGAACACTGCTGCGAGAGTACTAACAGGGGCCTCACGGAGAGAGCACATAACGCCAGTACTGATGAACCTCCATTGGTTACCTGTTCAAGCAAGAATCCTCCACAAAGTCCTAACCTTGACCTTCAAAGCGTTAAACACTTTGACTCCCACAGCTATCAGCAAGATGATACACAAAGTACCACACAACAGAAACAGAAGACCCACGACGCAAAACACCCTCGAGGTCCCAAAGGCAACAACGAAATGCACGAAAGTAACAACAAACAGAGCCTTTACAATTTATGCACCTAGAGCATGGAATGCCCTCCCCACCTATATACGAAACATCACCCACCTAATCCAATTCAGGAAAGCATTAAAGCACCACCTATTCACCACATACTACCCTGAATCCAGCCTCAGTAATCATACATGTTGCCCCTCAGACAATCACGCACCACACCTAAACAATCAGACTCAGTATGAAAAAGGCTAACCCACCGATCCTTCAAAAGTAAATAAGATGTAGATAGACCCTGCTTGAAAAAGGTAATAGGGTAAATACAATGTAGATAGTTTCCCCAGTTGTTTCCATGTTGATTTCCCTGTTTATTGTAAAGTTTACAACTCAGAATGCCTGTGTTGTATAGTTGATGTTGAATGTAAACCGCACTGATCTGAAAAGTGCGGTATAGAAGAACTGTTAAATAAATAAATAAATAAATAAAAGCCCCCTCCCTGGACTTGGGAGCTGCTCCAGACCTTCTGTCTCAGGAGGAGGGGACTTTGTGGCACCCAAACCCCAAGTCCCTTCATCTCAGAGCTTGGTTACTGAAGGCCTAGACCTTCAAGACTTCAATCTTTCGCAGCAAGTGAAGGATATCCTACACGCCTCTAGGAAACCTTCCACTAGGCGTTCCTATGCTTTTAAATGGAAAAGATTTTCCATTTGGTGTGCTCAACAGGGTCTTGACCCTCTGGCACTTCCTGTGAATTCTCTATTAGAATATCTCCTGCATCTTTCCAAAGCAGGCCTTAAAACGAATTCAGTAAGGGTCCATTTAAGTGCTATTGCAGCATCCCTTAAGCCTATCAATGGACAACCTGTTTCCTCTCATCCTCTTATTGCAAGATTTATGAGAGGCCTAACTTTAACTAAACCTCCCATTCGACCTCCTCCGGTGGCATGGGACTTAAATTTGGTTCTTGGTCAGCTTATTAAGCCATCTTTTGAACCCTTAGCCACTACCTCCTTGAAATTTCTTTCCTGGAAAGTTATTTTCCTTGTTGCAATCACTTCTGCTCGCCGCATCAGTGAACTGCAGGCCTTAGTGGCTAATCCACCTTATACAAGGTTCCATCATGATAAGGTAGACCTTAGGACAAATCCTCACTTTATGCCTAAAGTGGTCTCACCTTTTCATCTTACTCCAGAATAACAGCAGGCCAAGACGAATAACTACTTCAAACACCCTCAGCACCCCAAGTAGTTTCAGAAAAGCGTGTAAATGTACTACACAAAGGGCAATTTCCTTATCGGCCCCACTTATATGGAACTCTCTCCCTCCCGATCTGCGATCCATGGATGATTTAAAGGAGTTCAGAAAACAACTGAAATTTGTACTCTTCACTGAGTACTATGGCACAGACATCTAACAGTCTCTATTATTATAGCCTGCATATAACTTGTTTTACTGTAACGGTTCCTTGATGTTGCGTATCCCAATTTTACCTTCACTCTTTAGTTTAGTCAGTGTATGCCCCCCTGTCTCTGTTCTCCCTTCTTGTGTCTGGTAACCGCTTTGATTTAAGGAAAAGGCGGTATAGAAAACCTGTTAAATAAATAAATAAATAAATAAATAATCAAGAGGTATATTTACCTGTCTTTTTTCCAGCTCCTCATGCATCCACTGCAGAGAGGAACCTTCATACTCTAGATTGTAAAAGAGCTCTTGCTTTTTACTTACACAGGACACAGCAACATAGAAAGTCTTCCCAGCTTTTTGTTGCTTTTGATCCTTCTCATTTAGGACTTCCAGTCTCTAAAAGAACACTGTCCAATTGGATTGCTCAGTGTATTTCTTTTGCTTACCAGAGTAAGAACCTTTCTCTGGAGGGCCATGTCACAGCTCACAATGTGAGGGCCATGGCCACCTCTATGGCTCATCTTCATTCTGTGTCCATCGACCAGATCTGTCGAGCAGCCACCTGGGCCTCGGTTCATACCTTCACAGCCCATTACTGTTTGGACAAGGACTCCCGCCGGGATGCCTTGTTTGGTCAGGCTGTCCTCAGACACCTGTTCCATTCTTGAACAACTCCTGCCCTCCTTCCCTGAATGGATGCCTGAGATCCATAGGAAAACGAGGAACCCTTCAGGGTCTCATACCCTTGGGGATCTCCCAGGCATCTTAGCTAGGGAGTCCCCATATGTGAGGACTTATTCCTGCTTGTTCCTGGAGATAGCACAGTTACTTACCTGTAACAGGTGATCTCTGGGAACAGCAGGAATTAGTCCTCACAACCCTCCCACCTCCCCTAGGAGTTGTATCTCTCTTTGTCTTTCCTTTACTCTCTCTCTCTATTGTCTCAGCTTTAAACTTGAACTGAGGAGAGTTGGTAGGAAAGGCGGGAAGGCAGCGCGCATGCGCTGTGGGATGTCCCAAAAGCTTTCATCCTGGAAAGCTGGGGAGCATTCCCGCGCAGGCTCCGTCGGTACCGACGTACCCATATGTGAGGACTAATTCCTGCTGTTCCCAGAGATCACCTGTTACAGGTAAGTAACTGTGCTTTCTCAGCCTCCAACCCTTTCTGTATGAGTTCCGACATAGGGCTGGTAAGGCACACTAGAACACAGACTTCTTGTCCCACATAGAGGGCCTGGGGATGTTAGATGCTCAACCGCCTAGGGTTGAGCTGAGGGGGAGGGTATGTGATGGAGTGTATGGGAAACTCTCCATCCCCTGCAGGGACTCTCCCCAGCCAAGGCCAGAACTGGTAAAGTATTGCTCTGGTAAGAGCTTAAACCCATGTCCCTTTAAGAGAATAGGCTGGAGAATGCCAGGGGAGGGTGTGGCCAGGTCCCCGGGTTTAAACCAGGAAGCAGGAGACCTAGGGGAAGAGGAGCCTGGGGTTCTGGAGCATACCTGAAGACTACTTACCTGTTATTGAGAGCCTGCTGTGGAGGTGGGAAGTATTTGAGTTTATTACTGTCTGCTCAGCCTTGCTGCTGGAGTTCTACTTAGTTGGAGAGACTGTTGCTGGGTTGTGCTGCCCGAAGTGAGGAAACATTGAGGAGCCAGTTTTGTTTTGGAAGTGCCGTCTGTGCTGGAGCAGTGTTCAGCTATTCAGCAGAGTAGTCCAGCTGAGGGAAATTAAGGACTTGTTACTGCTGGTGAAAAGTTTAGGGTAACGGAAGGTTTAATCTACATGTGCCTAGAATCCAAGGAGGACCAGGGCCGTTGTTTGGATGCTTGTCCCCAAATAAAATACATTTTCTTTAAACCTCTTGGCTGTGGCCACATCTACCACAGGTCCCTTTACACAAAAGCGGACGTAAGGATGAGGTTGAAAACCATAGGCCGGTTAATGTAATCTTTATGCTGAATAAATTATTTGAAATGCTGCTAAAAGAGAGAATTGTGAGATTTCTGGAGTGCAATGGATTGCAGGATCCAAGGCAGCATGAGCTTACCAGAGACAGGTCTTGTCAGACAAATCTGATTGATTTCTAGGACTGGGTGACCAGGGAGTTGGACCAAGCGAGAGCCCTAGATGAGGCATACTTAGATGTCAGTAAAGCCTTTGACTCGTTCTGCACAGGCGACTTATAAACAAACTGAGCATCCTAGGGATGGACCCTAAAGTTACTTCTTGGGTTGGAAATTGGTTGAGTAGATAACATGAGAAAGGATCTAGCTAAGCTTGAAGAATGGTCAAGAATTTGGCAGTTGAGATTTAATGCTAAAAAATGCAGGGTCATGCACTTGTGCTGCAAAAATCCAAGGGAGCGGTACAGTGTAGGGGACAAAGTACTTCTTGCCACAAAAAAGAAAGGCGGGACATAGGCATGATTGTGTCTGATGATGTTAAAGTAGCTAAACAGGTAGAAAAGGCGACAGCAAAAGCTAGAAGGATGCTTGGGTGCATAGGGAGAGGAATGACCAGCAGTAAAAAATGAGGTGATAGTGCCCCTGTATAAGTCTTTGGTGTGACCTCATTTAGAGTATTGTGTGCAATTCTGGAGACCACACCTTCAAAAGGATATAAACAGAGTGGAGTCAGTGCAGAGGGTGGCTATTAATATGGTTAGTGGTCTTCATAATAACGGATATGGAGATTTATTTTATTTATTTATATTTCTTATATACCGCGCTATTATAATCAGTGCGGTGTACAGTTGAACAAAATATACTACAATGCAACAGGAACATTGAGTTTACAATGAACAGGGGAAGTAAAACATGGAAGTAACGGGGGGAACTAATTACAAATATAGTACACTTTTATGTAGGAACTTTATCCGAGACATAAGGGAATCCGAGAAATGTAAGAGTCTTTACCAAGGCATATGCTCAGGAGTCAGGGTAGGGTAGATCTCTATGGGGTCATTCAGAACCACGAATAGCAGGGATGTACGTCCAGCCTGGATGTACATCCCCCCCTATTCATGCAAATATGTAGAAGCTGATGAGGATAAAGCGGAATTATTTAACAAATATTTCTGTTCTGTGTTCACAGATGAAGAACCAGGAGCAGGACCTCAGAAAACACCCACAAACAGGAACAGAAGCGATGGGCATCTTGAACAATTTTCAGAAGACTGTGTTCGTGAGAAACTAGCTAAACTTAAAGTAAACAAAGCAATGGGACCGGATGGGATACACCCTAGAATACTGAGGGCACTTCTGGACGTTCTAGCAGCTCCACTGACTGACCTTTTCAATGCCTCGTTGGAGTCGGGAGTGGTGCCAAAGGACTGGAGAGAGGCTCATGCGGTCCCTTTACACAAAAGTGGAAGTAAGGATGTGGTTGAAAACTACAGGCCGGATAGTTTAACTTCGGTGGTGAGTAAATTATTGGAATCACTGCTGAAAGAGAAAATAGTGAGGTTTCTGGAGTCCAGAGGATTGCAGGATCCGAGGCAGCATGGATTCACCAGAGGCAGGTCTTGTCAGAAAAATTTGATTGATTACTTTGACTGGGTTACCAGGGAGTTGGACTGAGGGAGAGCCTTAGATGTGGTGTATTTAGATTTCAGTAAAACCTTTGACACTGTTCCTCACAGGCGACTTATAAACAAACTGAGCACCCTAGGGATGGACCCTAAAGTTACTGCTTGGGTTGGAAATTGGTTGAGTGGGAGGTGGCAAATGGTACAGGTAAATGGAGCACACTCTGAGGAGAAGGAGGTTACCAGTGGTGTGCCCCAGGGATCTGTCCTTGGTACTAATCTTTTTAACATCTTTGTTAGTGATATAGCGGAAGGGCTGTCGGGTAAGGTTTTCATCTTTGCGGATGATACAAAAATTTGCAATAGACACCCAGGAAGGTGTAGATAGCATGAGGAGGGATATAGCTAAGCTTGAAGAATGGTCTAGAATTTGGCAGCTGAGATTTAATGTTAAAAAATGCAAGGTTATGCATTTGGGCTGCAGCAATCAAAGGGAGCAATACAGTATAGGAGGTGAAGTACTTTTGTCCACTAAAGAAGAGCGGGACCTAGGCTTGATTGTGTCTGATGATCTTAAAGTAGCTAAACAGGTAGAAAAGGCGACAGCAAAAGCTAGAAGGATGCTTGGGTGCATATGGAGAGGAATGGCCAGCAGAAGAAAGGAGGTGATAGTGCCTCTGTATTAAGTCTTTGGTGCGACCTCATTTGGAGTATTGTGTGCAGTTCTGGAGACCGCACCTTCAAAAGGATATAAACAGGCTGGAGTCAGTACAGAGGGTGGCTACCAAAATGGTTAGTGGTCTTCATTATAAAGCATATGAGGACAGACTTAATGATCTTAATATGTACACCTTAGAGGAAAGGCAGGATAGAGGTGATATGATTGAGATGTTTAAATATCTCCATGGCATAAATGCACAGGAGGAGAGCCTCTTTTGATTGAAAGCAAGCTCTGCTATGAGAGGACATGGGATGAGGGTGAAAGGGGATAGATTCAGGAGTGATATGTGGAAATATTTCTTTACGGAAAGAGTGGTGGATCCGTGGAATAGTCTCCCAGTGGAGGTGGTAGAGATGTGGACAGTATCTGAATTCAAAGAAGCATGGGATAAACACAGAAGATCTCTAAAGGAAAAAAGGGGACTGTTGTAGTGGTTGATATGGAAGGACCGACTAGATAGGCCATGTGGTCTTTTTCTGTCGTCATGTTTCTATGTTTCTAAATGTGGCTGCCGGCACAAGGCTCCCCCTGTACGTACAGCTAAGTTATATGGAGAGCCTTAGACAGGAGTGGAATGAGGGCGGGTCATCTTCCTGGACATAGAGGGCTGATTCAGAGGATGGCCCTGTATATCCGGGGCCGTAAACTTAGACTGCAGAGGTGGAATAAGTTCCTCTGGATGTCGGGGGATCATGCTGACGGGCCCGACCAAAGAGGTAGGGAGGTCAAGTAAGTTCCCTGCAGCCAGACCGTGGCAATGGGTGGCTGGAATCGAGAGTTTGGCTGCGGGGAAAGCATGAAATCGGCGGTAGCTGGCATCTGCAGCTTCTGAATGGAGCCACAGTGCCATGGCAACGGGATGCCGTTCAGGAGCCTGTCTGAGGTACCCGGGGGTCTGCTGTGCTGTAAACTGATCGGAATCGGGGCCTGGCATGCACATTCTGCCTGATTCTGATCCTGCGGGCACATCTAACTCTGGGCGTCCTGATTCCGATTTGCTGCACACTGACATTGTTGAACATAACTTTATTCATAACATTTTATCATTTGAGCGTGATTTGTTGTTTACAGTAACTTGAAAAATTCATCTCGGGCGAAAAATGGAATTAACTCGTGAACATTTTCGTGCGATTATTTTTCATAACTTTCGACGTGGATTATCAAGACAAGAGTGCATCGATGAACTTAATTTTTTATACGGCGATAAAGCACCATCCTACAGCACTGTAAAAAACTGGTATAACGAATTCAATCGAGGCCGACGTTCGCTCCAGGACGAATTCCGTCAGGGTCGTCCAAAATCTGTTGTTGTGCCAGAAAATATCTATGCTGTATGTGAACTGATAAAGCAAGATCGTCATGTGACATACCATGAGATTGAGGCATCTTTGGGCATTAGTATGACAAGCATCAATAAGATATTGCATGATCATTTGGCCATAAAAAAGATTTGTTCACGTTGGATCCCGCATAATCTGACAAACGCTCAAAAGAAGGCTCGTGTCGATTGGTGCAAGGAAATGTTGAAAAAATACGTTCAAGGTGCATCAAAGACTGTGTATAACATCTACACAGGCGACGAATCATGGATCTATGCATATGAGCCCGAAACAAAACAGCAATCGACTGTATGGGTCTTCCAAGACGAGCCAAATCCAACAAAGTTGTTCGCGGAAGAAGCACATTGAAGCAAATGGTTGCCTGTTTCCTCGGCATTACCGGTCACGTGGCGACAGTGCCATTAGAGCAATGTCCTGTATGAGCATGACCCTATAACGTCCATAACTCCTGTTCCATGGTCAGATCACAAACTGATCATCTTCCAGATCCCTTTGCACAAAACCGATTCAAAGTTCAATAAGATACCAAGCACCGCTACGAGACTTCACTCCAGATGTTTCAAGCCTTTCAACAGAGACCTTATCCTCACGGAAACGCAACAACTCATTAGCGAAACCACCTTGAACCTTGACGACCTGATTACTCACTGGAACAATTGCCTTAGTGCAATCGCCCTACGCACACCAACCAACAAGCCCCCAAGGAAAAGAATGAGCGCTCCATGGTACACAGCCGATCTTAGAGTTTCTCTTACCCAATTACGGAAACTCGAGAAGCGCTGGCGCCGATCCCACTCATCAATTGACCAGACAGCATACAACTGTCATCTGGCTGCACACCGCAAGGCAACCACTGATGCAATGAAACAATACTACTCAGAGACCTTAAAGAGATCACTTAATAAACCCCACGATCTTTTTGAACTAGTCAAGACTCTATCAAAGGAACCAACCCCCGGACCTCCAATTGAGATTCACCCACAAGATTTTGCTAACTACGCACAATCCAAGATATGCCGGACTATCAACATCTCGACTACAACCACCACCACTCCGGAACGAGATGGCCCCACAGCTCTAACCATATTCTCTACCCCTACCAAAAAAGGAATTGAAGACACTATTATGGCCCTTAACACCACCACATCTCAGTCCGACCCATGCCCAGCCTTCTGGATTAAGGAGCTCCGCAGCTACTTCAGCCCAATACTTTCCAATATAATGAACCTCTCCTTCACAACAGGTTCCTTCCCCTCCGCTCTTAAGCACACCTCTATCAGACCTCTTCTGAAAAACTGCAAACTCGACCCCCATAAAGTAGATTCATATAGACCTATATCCAGTATACCTTTACTTGCGAAGATCATCGAAAAAGAGGTACAACGACAACTACAAGATCACGTTGACACTACCTCACCATTAGACCCCTGCCAACATGGCTTTAGGGAATCCCACGGAGTGGAAACCCTTCTTACCACCCTCTTCTGCAAGATAATCACTGGCATTGATGACATCCGTCAAGGATTTGCTCTCATCTTTCTGGACATCGCTGCAGCTTTTGACTCAGTAAGTCATGAGCTTCTCTTAGGTCGACTAATTGAGAAAGGAATTACTGGTAGAGCGCTTGAATGGTGCAGATCTTACTTGTCTGGAAGATGGCAGCATGTGCGTTCTGGAGGGATGACATCAGAACCTTTCCACCAAAGCCAGGGAGTCCCACAAGGGTCCTCCCTTTCAGCCCTCCTGTTTAACATTTACATGCAGCCAATTTGCAAGATCATCCGATCCTTCAATGTCGACTGCATGTTATACGCTGACGATGTCCTGCTGTACATACCCTTCTCTACGGAACATCTGGACCTCTCTCCACTGACGAGCTGCTTCAATGCAATATCTGACTGGCTTCTCTCCCAAAACCTCCGAATACAACATAAGAAAACGGAAGTACTCTTCATTACGAGGAACCCTAACTTCTCCCCACCACAATTCCTTAAAGTAAAAGAAGCAGAACTACAAACTAAACCATCAATACGCTACCTGGGAGTCACCTTGGATCAACGCCTAGACA
The DNA here is from genome assembly GCA_033557465.1 of Ichthyophis bannanicus. NCBI lineage: Eukaryota > Metazoa > Chordata > Amphibia > Gymnophiona > Ichthyophiidae > Ichthyophis > Ichthyophis bannanicus. The sequence goes on along the minus strand of CM066040.1, from coordinate 296,863,386 downwards.
TGAAAGCCCACATAGGGAACACAGTCAGAACTGTATATTACAAGATCCGCTCACTTAGGCATTTACGATCCATGCTGGAACCAAATGACTTCAGAACTATATACCAGGCATTGATCATACCTCATTTTGACTATGCCAATGCCATCCTTCAAGGCCTGCCCCTATCCACCTTACACCCCCTGCAGCTCGCCATGAACGCTGCAGCAAGGGTCATCCATGGAGCCCCCAGATGCGACCACGTGACACCTTTGCTGATACAATTACATTGGCTACCTATCCAGGCTAGAATCATTTTCAAGACTCTGCTACTCACTTTTAAAGCTATTAACAAGCTCTCCCCTGAATCAATAATGGCCCTCATCCATACCATATCTCCTAATAGAGCAAGGAGATCCACAGCTACAAACACCCTAAAAGTCCCGAAAGCATTAACAGTTTGCACTGCATCTACAGCCAATAGGGCGTTTAGTATCAGCGCACCAAGATGCTGGAACGCATTACCTCCAGATATCCGGGCTATTAAGGGCCTTACACAGTTTAGGAAAGCCCTCAAATACCATCTTTTCAATAAGTACCTCATTGAACCCAACCTCACCCACCGAGACAGAGATGCAACCCACTAAGCAAATATGTGGTTTCCCAACAAAATGCCAAGAAAGATTCCCTAACCCTTAGTGGTGCAGTTGTTTCTATGGAATTCTTGATCATACGACTTTATGTAGCAATATTTGTAAATAGTTTACCACCGGTATCCAAGTTTATGTAGCAAGTTCTGTAAATAGTTTACCCCTGTTATCCAAGTTACTTGCCCTGTTATCTGTAAACTCATACATGTTAACTGTACTGAGCATTTCTGTTCCATGTAAACCGCGCTGATGCTGAATAGTGCGGTATATAAGAGACTGTAAATAAATGTAGGACGGTCAATTCTGAATGGTACATGACCATTTGTTTACCAGAAGTCTTCGGAGAAATTCGGAAAAATTTGAAGAAGAGGCGAATAATTCTTCATCATGACAATGCGAGCTGTCACACATCGGCTCAAACAAAGGAATTTTTGACCGGCGAAAACATCGAATTGATGGGTCATCCACCGTACAGCCCTGATTTGGCACCCGATGACTTCTTTTTATTCCCGCACATCAAAAACAAATTATGTGGTCAACGATTTTCAACACCCGAAGATGCGGTTGATGCATTCAAAACGCACGTTTTGGAGTTACCTCAATCAGAGTGGAAAAAGTGCTTCGAAAATTGGTTCAAACGCATGCAAAAGTGTATTGATCTTCATGGAGAATATTTTGAAAAACAATAAAACCAATTTCGATCATAAATATTTGTTTTTTCATTATTAGGCCAGAAATATAAATAGCAACCCTCGTATAGACATTTAAATACCTCCATGGCATAAATGCACAGGAGGAAAGCCTCTTTTGATTGAAAGCAAGCTGTGCTACAAGGGGACATAGGATGAGGGTGAAAGGGGATAGACGCAGGAGTAATATGTGGAAATATGTCTTTACGAAAAGAGTGTTAGATGCATGGAATAGTCTTCCAGTGGATGTAGTAGAGACAAAGACAGTAACTGAGTTTATAAAGGCATGGGACAAACACAGAGGATCTCTAAAGGAAAAAAGGAGACTGTTGTAGTTGATATGAAAGGGCAGACTAGACAGTCCATGTGGTCTTTTTCTGATTTCGTGTTTCTATGAGGTGTGCTGTGTTTAGGGAAAAATCCCCACAGAAAAGCAGGTGGAAATCTGCAGGGACTTTAGTCGTTGGTCAGCTACCTGTGTGCTCTCGGCACTGCTCCCGACAGTGCTTCTGAGTCCTCTCCCGGAGCACACCTAGCCAGTTGGGTTTTCAGTGGATACAGATCTACGGTATGTCATTGCTATTCGTTGCGGTAACCCTGGAAACCCGACTGGCTTGGTTTACCTGCAGGAGAAGGTTGAGAAGCAGATCTGTGCAGCAAGCTGCACTATTCCTCATCACAACAGCTTGCATTATGAAGGAAGTCAGCATCAAAACATTGCACGATAGTGTAGCACAACGGGCATGGAAAATGAGGGCCAATGTTAAAAACTGTGCTAAGATCTAGAGCAATGTTTTCTCTTTTTGTAGAGCTGGAGCCAAGGATGATCCAAGCTAAAGTGCAGCGTTACACCTCAGATCAGCAGATTCCCCGTCCCTCAACCCACAAGCACTGCCCCTCCCCATCCCTCAACCCACAAGCACTGCCCCTCCCAACTCAAACTATAATCCCAGTACTGCTAACCCTCCCCAACCCACAGAACGCTGACTGCGGCAGCGCAAGTCAAAGAGACCCCTCCCATAACCTTGCCCCACCCTCATGCACCTCTTAAAATGGGAGACAGTTCCTGTTATCAGAGCTTTCAATCTAGACAAGACACATAAGAGGCATGAGAAAATGTATTTATTACAGTAAACAAGGAAAATATCAACAAAGCTGTGATTATATGAGCACCAGGGTTTAAGATCTAAAACAACTTCAAAAAGGAGGCTCTTTAGACTAGATCTGAATAAGTTCGGAGGAGTCTGACGCAGCAGCTCCGGATGGAAAGTGGCCATGAGAAGAAGGATATCAATGAGAGTGACTTGCTTAACAAACTGCAGGAGGACCTCAGGAGAGTGCGCATCCAAAGGGCAGATGAAATTTAATATGGACAAGCATGAAGTGATGCTTATAAGGAAGAACAACCCAGACTACAGATACACAATGCAATCACCACCCAACAAAAGGATCTGGGTGTGATCATAAACAATATATCAAAATCTCTTCGGTGTGTGGTGGCAGCAGCCAAAATGCAGCCACAATGTTAGGAATCATTAGGAAAGGAACAGAATAAAACAAAGGATATTATACCCCTGTATCGCTCCATGATGTTACTGCACTTGGAATATTGTGTGCAGGTCTGGTCTCCGCATCTCAAAGAAGATATAGCAACATTAGAAAAGATATAGAGAAGAGCCACCAAAATGACCTAGGGGATGGAAGGGCACCCCTACGAGGACGGGCTTGAAAGGTTAGAGCTGTTCAGTTTGGAGAAGAGAAGGCAGAGACGAGATATGATAGAGGTCTATAAAATACTGAGTGGAGTGGAACGGGTAGACGCAAATCAATTATTTACTCTTTCAAAAAATACAGGGACCATGAAGCTACAAAATAATATCTTTAAAATAGGAGAAAATATTTTTCCTCCTGACATATAATTAATCTTTGGAATTCATTGCCGGAGAATGTAATAAAAGCTATCAGTGTAGCTGGGTTTAAAAAAGGTTTGGACAGATTCCTGGAGGAAAAGTCCATAAACCATTATTAAGGTAGTCCAAGAGAAAACCACTTCTTATCCCTGGGGATAAGTACCATGGAACTGTCAACTTTTGGGATATGCCAAGTACATGTGGCATGGATTGGCCAATGTTGGAAACAGGACATGGGCTTGATGGACATCGGTCTGACCCGGTATGGCTTTTCTTATTTATTTATTTATTTGAACATTTCTTATATACTGCCCCTTCCATCGATCAGGGGTGGTTTACATTGAACAATATTCCAGAGTCCTGGTTACAGAGAACATATCAAACTATAATATAATAAACTATATACATATCAGTTGACATTAAACGGAAGTGTCATGAAGGCTAGGGGCAGAGTGGGGGTGGCATCAAGGGTTAAGATAAGATATGCCATACTGGGTCACACCAAGGTCCATCAAGCCCAGTATCCTGTTTCCAACAGTAGCCAGTCTAGGTCATACGTACCTAGCAGTTTCCCCAAAAGACACAGGTTCCACAATTCTTGGATTGGGTCAAGCATTGATATCCTGGGTCCCTTCTTAATAATGGTTTATGGACCTTTCCTCCAGGTTAATCAGTCAACTGCTATCCACTTAACCCAAACAGGCTTTAGGTAGGCAAAAAAGAAGCAGATTTAACTTCAGCCGGTTTAGCTATCCAGGCAGCCCTTGAATATCGCCTCTGAGGCCACCAGATATTTAGTTCCACTGTCCTCTATGGTCCTAGCGCTGAATATCGGGGAATAATTTAAAGCCGCCATGACCAGCCACTTTAATAGTGTGCTGAATATGCCTCGCCAGGATTTTTTTCTTGGATGGTGATTCCTAGTTCAGAACCCAGCATCTTATAACCTGTAGTTAGAATTATTTTTCACTGTATACATCATTATTTATTTATTTATTTATTTATAGACTCTTATATACCGCACTATTAGGCATCAGCGCGGTTCACAAAAAACAGTGAGATACACAATTCAACAGTACTTTGTGTTTACAGAAAACAGGAGAATATAACTCGGATAACAGGGTATATAATTAATAACATAGTCATAATATCATCATGGCTTCAGTTTTGTGTGTATGTGGTCTGTGGGGTATCTGTATTGTATGTGTATGAGTGGAAGGTCTGTGGGTTGGTTGAGATGTCTTTATTGTTTACTGGATAAGATAAAAGGAAGAGGTAGTGTTTCAAAGCTTTGCGAAACTGCAAAAGGTCTGGTATTGCTCGGATGTTTTGAGGGAGGCTATTCCAACACCTTGGTGCACAGAATAAAAAGGCCCTGTCTGAAGTAGTTTTGGTACACTGTGATATTGATTTAGGGACTAACAGAGTATTGAGTGTTACTGACCTTCTGTCTCTATTGAGGGGTGGTGTTTGGATCAAGTCTGATATTGATGAAGATGAGAGTTCTTTGAAGGCTTTGAATGTAATTAGTAAAATTTTGAAAGTGAGTCTACTTTGAATTGGGAGCCAATGAAGATGTTTTAGAATAGGTGAGATATGGTCTTTCCGGGAAGCTCCATGAAGGACTCTAGCTGCAGCATTCATAGCCATTTGAAGTGGGTGTAAGGTGGTTTGTGGAAGACCTTGTAAAATTGAGTTCGCATAATCAAAATGAGGTATGATTAGCGCCTGATAGATGGTTCTAAAATCGTCTGGCTCTAGCAAGGATCGAAGGTGTCTAAGGGAGCGTATTTTGTGATATACTGCTCTTACAATATTACTAATATGTGCTTTCATATCTAATTTCTGGTCTAAAGTGACACCGAGGTATCTGATGGTGGTCTTGGTCTGGAGGTTAGCATCATTCACTTTCAAAAAGGATGGAGCAGTGAAATTTTGGTTACGTGTAATAAATAACACCTCCGTTTTCTTGTGTTGGATCCTTAGATTTTGGGATTGTAGCCAGTTGGATACTTCATTTATGCAGTTAGTTAATGGATTGAGATCAGGGTTCTCAGTTGTAAAAGGAAAATATAAAAGTACATCATCCGCGTATATCATGCAGTTAACTCTAAAGGATCGAATCAGGTTACAGATAGGCTGCATGTATATATTAAACATAAGGGCGGAAAGGGATGAGCCTTGAGGGACCCCTTGTTTTTGATGAAACTGATCTGATGAAGTATCATTGGATCGTACTTGTTGCCATCTGTCAGAAAGGTAGGATCTACACCACTCAAGTGCTTTATCAGTAATTCCCTTCCCTTTGAGACGCTCAAGGAGGCGTTCATGGCTAACAGAATCAAAAGCGGCTGCGATATCAAGAAAAACAAGGACGAACCCTTGGCGGATGTTATCAATTCCTGATAATAAGCTGCTGAACAGAGTAGTTAGAAGCGTTTCCACACCGTGGAATTCTCTGAAACTGTGCTGGCATGAGTCCAGTGGGGCGTTAAGATCTATATGATCCTGAATTTGTTTTTGTACTTCTTTTTCCAAAATTTTTGCTAGTAATGGAATACTTGAAATAGGTCTATATGATTCTGGTTTAAGAGGGTCAAGTTTGTTGTTTTTTAGTAATGGCCTTATGGATGTTTGCTTAAGGGTACGAGGGAAAGTTCCTGTTGTAAATGATTGAATCATGAGTCTGGATATGATGGGACTGAGATCAGCTCGTAGATCTTTGATCCAGAACGCAGGGCAAGGATCAGTATGAGCGGTGGTCATGTTTATGCAAGCAATGGTGTCTTCGATTTGTCGTTTAGATGGTATTGAGAAGATAGTGAGTAGAGTTTGATCTACTGGAACTGGAACTATGTTAGGAGCCGAGTTATTGTCAATTTGGCAGAGTTTGGATTGTAGATAGTTAGCAAATATTTGAGGGTGGATTTCATATTTAAGTTGTGAGGCAGGTTCATTTGTCAAACGCTTAACTATGGCAAACAGGTCATGAGGTTTGTTCAGAGATCTTTTTAAAGTGACTGCATGGTGACGTCTCATTGATTCAGTAACTTCCATGCGATGAGATGTGAGATGTTGGATATATACAGCTCTGTCAACTTCAGAGTGTGAGTGTCGCCATCGTCTTTCAAGTTTCCTTAGGGTTGTGCGCGAGGCCTTCAGCTCAGATGAGTACCATATAGCAGAGTGTCGCTTGCTTTGTAGTTTGTTGGTCGACGGACATGTGGCAATCGAACTGAAAGTACTATTCCAATTAGAAACTAAATCATCAATGCTGCACTCTGGTAAGTGGGTTAGTGGAAGTGTTGATTTTAGGATTAGGTCTTTGTCAAATGGCTTGAATCTTCTCAGAGGGGTACTAGGATGGTCGTTTATTCCTCTTTCATCCTTTTGGTTACATCTAGCCTTGAATATAATTAGTTTGTGATCTGACCATGGAACTGGGTTGATTGATAGATCCAAGATAGATGGTAAATTGGCGGTTGTTTCAGTTGTAAATATTAGATGCCCAGTCTCTTAGTCTAACGAGATCCTTCTGCAAATCCTTGCAGTCCTCTGCTGGTTTAATGACTGAATAATGTTGTGCTATCCGCGAGTCTGATCATCTCACTTGTCATTCTTCTCTCTTGATCCTTAATGGATATTGTGACAAGCGTAGCTCCCCAGGGCCTGAGCAGGCAGGGCAAACCTCACACTGTTTACGCAATATCAGGCCCCAAAAGAAAGGAATTAGGAGCAAGTCTCGAAAGGCAGGAGTCACTATGACCCGAGGCTTAGAGATATTTGATGGTCCCTGGAGGCAGGGCAGCCTTGGGGTCAATGGGAGAGACCCCAGGACTCAGCAAGACTCTGGGCAGTTGGGGAGGAGGGTGCAGCCCCTGGGAACATAGGCAGTATGTGCTACAGCGCAGGTGGAAGGGAATTAGTTACCTCTTCGGGTCCTTTGGTTTCCCTGCCCATCCCGGAGATGGAAGTGGACCCAGGGAGGAGATGCCTGGGAACCCTGCTGAGGAACTTGCTGAGGGTGGGGGCCCCTCCACTGTGCTCCGTTAGTTTTCTTCCTTATCGGGGAAGTTCAAAGAGTGAGAGAGAGAGCAAGGTCTGGCCAGCACTGTATGTGAAAGCAAGTGATGGAAGTGTTCTTTCCTTAAGAGGTGAGAGGATTTCCGTCTGCCTGGTGAGGGAAGGGCCAGCAGGCTCCTGCCCACAGACACTTGGCAGTGTTGACCTGAGGGCAGCAATTGAAAATCCCTAGGGAGCAGAAAAGAGGCTGAATGTTGCTTGCTGCCCAGTTAGCTTCCTGCTTTGGCAACCGACCCGGATATTTAATGCCAGGGATGGAATATGCCCCCAGCATTGATCCAAGTTTAGTGTTCAGCAGTGATGGGTAGCCGCTGTAATTTCGCTAATCACAGTTGCTGAATTTTGGGCCCTTAATATTTGCTGTATTGAGTCAGACCAAAGAGACATCAAGCCCAGAATCCTGCTACCTACAGTGGCAGGTCTTGTCAGACAAATCTGATGGATTTCTTTGACTGGGTGACCAGGGAGTTGGACCGAGGAAGAGCACTAGATGTGGTGTATTTAGATTTCAGTAAAGCCTTTGACACTGTTCCTCACAGGCGACTTATAAACAAACTGAGCACCCTAGGGATGGACCCTAAAGTTACTGCTTGGGTTAGAAATTGGTTGGGTGGGAGGCGACAAAGAGTACAAGTAAATGGAGCTCACTCTGAGGAGAAGGATGTTACCAGTGGTGTGCCCCAGGGATCTGTCCTTGGTCCGATTCTTTTTAACATCTTTGTTAGTGATATAGCGGAAGGGCTGTCGGGTAAGGTTTGCCTCTTTACAATGATACCAAAATCTGCAATAGAGTAGACACCCAGGAAGGGGTAGATAACATGAGGAGGGGTCTAGCTAAGCTTGAAGAATGGTCTAGAATTTGGCAGCTGGGATTTAATGTTAAAAAATGCAAGGTCATGCTTTTGGGCTGCAGCAATCCAAGGAAGCGGTACAGTGTAAAGGGTGAAATACTTCTGTCCACAAAAGAAGAGCGAGACCTAGGTGTGATTATGCCTGATGATCTTAAAGTAGCTAAACAGGGAGAAAAGACGATGGCAAAAGCCAGAAGGATGCTTGGGTGCATAGGGAGAGGAATGGCTAGCAGAAAAAAGGAGGTGATAATGCCTCTGTATAAGTCTTTGGTGCGACCTCATTTGGAGTATTCTGTGCAGTTCTGGAGACCTCACCTTCAAAAGGATATACTGTAAACAGGTTGGAGTCAGTGCAGAGGGTGGCTACTAAAATGGTTAGTTGTCTTTGTTATAAAGCATATGAGGACAGACTTAAGAATCTTAATATGTATACTTTAGAGGAAAGGAGGGAGAGAGGAGATTGAGATGTTGAAATACCTCCGTGGCATAAATGCACAGGGGGAGAGCCTCTTTTGATTGAAAGCAAGCTCTGCTATGAGGGGGCATAGGATGAGGGTGAAGGGGGATAGACTCAGGAATAATTTGCAGAAATATTTCTTTACGGAAAGAGTGGTTGATGCGTGGAATAGTCTCCCAGTGGAGGTGGTAGAGATAAGGACAGTATCTGAATTCAAAAAAGCATGGGACAAACACAGAGGCTCTCTAAAGATAAAAAGAGGACTATTATAGTTGATATGGAAGGGCAGACTAGATAGGCCATGTGGTCTTTTTCTGCCATCATATTTCTATGTTTCTACTGGGCATGATGGGGGACATAGAGGAGAAAGGACAGAGGCAGAATATGGGGGTATGGAGGGCAGATGTTGGTCATGCGGAAAGAGAGGAGAGAAAGGGCATGTAGGGAAGATGCTGGGTATGGGGGTGCTGGTAAGCGGCACACTGAGGAGAGATTATGGACATGCGGAGGAAATAGAGACACAGGGAAGATGTTGGACAGAGGAAAGATAAGACCATAGAGGGGAAGTTCTGGACATGGGGGGGGGTTGAAGGATAGGGATAGGGACACAGAGGAGAGATGCTGGGTAAGGGGAAGAGAGGAGGAGATTTAGAGGTTGGGGAAGGACAGAGAGAGGGAATGGGAAGGTTGGAGTGAGGGAAACATATGGAAAACTGTAGCTAAATACAGTTAAAAAAAAAGAAGTAAAATTGAGGAGTGATTGGTTAAGAAGGAGGAGTGAAATTAAGGACATAAGAACATAAGAAATGCCATACTGGGTCAGACCAAGATCCATCAAGCCCAGTATCCTGTTTCCAACAGTGGCCAATCCAGGCCACAAGTACCTATCAGGTTCCCAAAAAAGGCAGACAGGTCCAGTGCTTATCTTGGGGTAAGCAGTGGATTTCCCGGGTCCCCTTTCATAATGGTTTATGCACCTTTCCTCCAGGAACTTGTCCAAACATATTTTAAACCCAGCTACATTAACAGCTTTTACTACATTCAGTCTGTCCTCTGAGTGTCTCCCGGCGCAGGGATGGATGCCCGACTAAGTGCCAGGTATGGGGTTGATTGTGGCCTGCAGCCCCTCCTCCCACATGGCAATGCCGCAGAAGGGCTTCAGCCGCCTGATCCTGGCCTTGGGAAATCCTGCCGAGGGTCGGGCAGCAGGGAAACGGTGCCGCTGCACCGGCAGGCCAGCAGGAGAGCTGTGGGCTTTGGACAAGCTCCAGAATTGGCTGCCCACCCAGACGTCCATGTCCCTGATACTGCAGTCGTTGGTACGTTTGGGCCCTGCGGTAGCAGAATCAGGTCCATTTCCCGCATGTCTGGTTTTTGCACGGCCAAAGTGGCCAGACGTGTGGGAAACAGAACTGCCCTCTAAGTGTATTGGGGGTCTGAGGAGGGCACTGTGGCAGAATGGATGCAACCTCTTGTACCTCCAAAGCCTGCACTGCTACCCTCTCTGCAGTTATTTGTTGGGGGTGGGGCAGAAAGCAGGAGGACAGAGGGGCACGAGTAGCCACAGGTGACAGGGAGGGAGGCTTGGGCCTAGAATTCCTGTTCCTCTGCAGTCTCCTCCTGCGGCTGGTCTAAAGATTCCCCCCACCCCCCGCCCTTCCAGCATCTGGCTCTCGCTGTGCTTTGGGGAACCTTCACCTCCCTACCTCTGTGGCCTTCTTCTCCCACTGGGACCTAGAGAATTGTGCTCTGCTTCCACCCAGGCATCCTCCTTTCTTCCTAGCCACACGGATTTCTTCTGTACACACGTAGTTCTTTGACTTATTAATTGCTGTGTACAGAGCATGTAACAGAAAATCAGAAAGCAAGAATCCTATGCACATGGACCAGAGGCACTTCTGCTGGGGCTGGAGTTGTCACTCTTTAGTACCCCTGGGGAGCCTCCTGCCCCTCTCTCCTCCAAGAAACAATGGAACCGAGATTCAAAGCCAGAGCAATTGGGATACTCAGTGGTGGTGAATATCAGCGGATATCGCCACTGGACGGGCGGAGCAGAGGCGGCACCCCGTGATATTCTCTATCACCGTATTCTGCTCAGAGCCATTGTGTGGGGAGCGTGAATGAGAGTGGAGTGCGGGTGTGGCCTCTCAATATCTCATCTTGCTGCTCCTTACGCCTGGAACAAATTACCTGAGTCTGTACGTCAGGCTTCATCTCTGGCCCTTTTCAAATCCAGGCTGAAAATTCACCTCTTTGCTGCTACATTTGGACCTTGACTCACCTGATCTCCTTTCTGTTTCTTTACCATTCCTCCTAGATGTAGCCCATGTCTACAGCTGCTGTGTTGTCTGTCTTGACTAGACTGTAAGCTCAGATGAGCAGGGACTCTGTCTTACATGTCTGTGTAGTGCTGCGTATGTTGTGTTGCGCTATACAAATGTTCAGTAGTAATAGTGGTGGTAATATTCAGCTGCTAGCCGCTTATTCCAAAGCAGCAAAACCTAGGCACCTGAAAGGCAGACCTAAGTTTTGCCATCGTAGCTAACAGGACAGAGGCTGAAGATCTCCCCCCCCCCCAATAAATCTATGAAGGGTCCCAGCTGACTTGCTGAGGTTGTATAGAACTGGTAACCCTATGCACTGAGCCCGCATGGGCAGTTAGTCAAAGCTGGACTTGTATTTATTTTATTTTATTTATTTTAGCTGTATTTATATCCCGCTTTTCACCGGGTCAAAGCGGTGTAACATTAAAAAGGGGGGGGGGGGGGTGGACGACAGTCGAATAATCAAACTCTGGGGTTGGGGCCATCACCAGGAGGTCAACATTGATGATTTCAACAAATAACTGGGACATAGACATTGTATTACAGGCTCTTTAGAACATATGTACAGGGGGTTTATTTTGGGGGGGGGGGGGGAGGTAGTCAGTGGCGGGTGGTTGTTTCAGTTCCAAGGTGTTCCTGGAATAGGATGGTTTTTAGTTGTTTCCTGAATGACTTGTAGGCAGAATGGGAAGAGTATCGGACCCGTATTCTTCAGCCAGTGGCTACATTCTCTCCCCATATTAGTGCCGCATTCTGCAGTCATTAGCTATGTAATGGGGGGGGGGGGGCGGCATCAGGAGCGTGTTCTGCGTAATCACCTTCCCCTGAGTGCAAGCAATGGTGCCATGCTCTGCAGTCATTACCTTTACCTCCCACCATTGCATGCAATGCAAACCAGAACCTTAAGATGCAATGCAAACCAGAACCTTAAGATGCAACGCAAACCAGAACCTTAAGATTCTGTCCAATACCGATCTCCCATTTCTTTACTTCAGATTTCTAGATCTTTTCTGGACCAGAAGTCAGGGACTTTTCTAGGACACTGCTGCCCTAAACTTCCTTAATGTTCTTCCAGTTTGTGTTACTCTAGGAGTGAAGGCTCCCCCTACTGATGCCTTTCAGCACTGCAAGATCCCCATGACTTGCTTTATGCTGCATCGAGCCAACAAATACAACTGCGACTCTTAGTCTCCAGTCCTCAGTTTCCTTCACCGTTTTCAAACCGTTCAGTCAAATACAATGTTTGGAGGGGCAAACCAAGGCTGGAGGCTGTTTGGATGGGGCTGTTAGCCACTGATGGGAGAATGAGCAGATGGGGCTGTTAGCCACTGATGGGAGAATGAGCAGATGTACACACTGATGGGAGGGGTTAAGCAGACTTCCAAGTGTGCAATGATAGGAGGGGTTAAGTACACATTCCTCTTGCATGCTGCTGGTAGGGGTTAAGCAGACATCCTCTGTGCACAGCAATGGGAGGAATTAAGCAGACTTCCTAGTGTATGCTGATGGAAGGGGTTAACTGGACATTCCTGGGGCACACTGACAGAAGGGGTTAAACAGAGAATTTCATGCACATCAATGGAAGGAGTTGAGCAGAACACCAGTGCACACTGATGGGAGGGTTAAACAAACATCCTTCATGTATGCTGATGGATGACATTAACTAGACATTCCCATGCATGCTGATGGTGGGGGTTAAGCAGACATTCCCATACACAGCGATGTAGGAGTTAAGCAGATATTTTCGGTGCACACTGATGGGAGGGTTAAACAAACATTCTTCATGTGTGCTGATGGATGACATTAAGTTGACATCCCCATGCATGCTGATGGTGGGGGTTAAGCAGACATTCCCATACACAGCAATGTAGGGGTTAAGCAGATAGTTTCGGTGCACACTGATGGGAGGGTTAAACAAACATTCTCAGTGTGCACTGATGGAAAATTCTCAATTAGACATTCCCAAGCATGGTAGGGGTTAAGCAGACATTCCCATGCACATTGATGTAGGGCTTAAGTAGACATTTTCAGTACACACTGATGGGAGGGTTAAACAAACATTCTTGGTGTGCGCTGATGGATGATGTCAAACAGACATTCCCATGCATGCTGCTGGTAGGGTTTAGGCAGGAATGGAAGGTGTTCCCTGGAATAGGTGCACTATCCAAGAACGAGGAGTTCGGCCAGTAAACATTCTGTACAGATGTAGTTTTTGGAGGAAGAAGACACAGGTCTTGTGCTTGGTTCAGTGTGAGTAGAAGCTCTTTCAGCTGGACGTCTTCTATGCTGGGGAAATGTACCCCTGCTGGGTGTCCTTTCTCACTGCTTGTAATTGCTGGACCTTTCCCAGTTGTGCATCTCTACTGTATATGAAGACAAGGGATAAAGGATGTTTCATGATAGTAAAAAGAGGTAAACTCTGCTCTGCAGATCGCCCTTAGATGTCTGCCCCAACGCTCACGCTTCTTCTGCTGTGACATCGATGCCGGCATACGTGAAGTTCTCAAACAGCGCCATGTTCACATAGGCCTGAAGGAAAGGGAGAAGGAAAATTCATTAGACCAAGAAGCACCACAAAGCAAAAGGCTTACAACAGCACCTTGTCAGAGGAGGAAGGGGAGGAAGCTGCACTTGCTGAATGCTCTGGGGGGAACCTCTCCCTCCAAGGAAAGGCCTGCTCAGCATTAGAGTTTGTAAAGGCACCAAAGCATTCACTGTTCTTCTCTATAAGAAACTCAGATCGTCACATCCACCTCAGAAGTCTAGAGCTCATCTGGCAAGCACAGAGCCTAGTGTATGCAGGGCAGGCTGGGGAGGGAGCCACGTCACGGCCATTTTTGTGTCTCTAGTGACCAGAGCCGCGGCTGCCTCCTGTGACCACTGCAATCTGCTTCTTCTATTGGCAGAGGCATGATGCAAGGCTTCGAATCTGCTTTCGAAAGCAAGTTTACAATCCACCACCTAGGCACTTTGTATTGGGATATTCTGTGAGCCACACAGAAGCATAAAATATTTTGGGGTTGATTTACTGAAGTGCATTAGTATGTGTTGATCTGCGTTAACATGAATTTTGGCAGGTCCCATTATTTACAAAGAACAAAGAGGCCGACAGGATAAAATCAATGATAACACAGGTACACTAAAAAAATTTTTTTTTAAACTGCCTCTAATGTTTCGATTGATTTTTACATTTTTTGGTGCGCTGAATCCAAATCTGGTAACCAATTTGCTCCATCACGTACAGATTTTTTGCTACATTGGGTTAGCAGTTTGAGGTGAACGTTTCAGATTGAGTGTGATCGAGATAAAAGTTTCTTGGATGAATTCTTTATACTAATTGTTTAGTAGTTATTCAAATAAGAATAAAGAAAATTGTAACAAGGCAGCACATAAGAATAGAGTAATGTCAACAAAACACACTGTGATGGTAGCAAAATTGTCTGCACTTAAAACAGCCACATACATGTGCACAAACATTGAGCATATAAGAGCGAGGTTAGACACAAAGCAAAGCAAAGAAATGTGCAAAAAATGTTGTACAGGTATGTATGTAAGAATAGAAAACGCAAACCGCACCATTGCAATACATGAAGACAAACACCCGATGGTGTGAAAATAAAATTCTAATAAATGAGATCCGACACTGTGGTAATAACTAGCAAATTTTTATTTCAAAGTTTAGTAAAAACACGATATTTGTCAACACAGTTTAGATTTTAAAGTCATTCTTGGGTCAATCAATCTCCTGGTGGGCCCGTTTCTTCTTCCCCCGAATGCTTCTCTTGGTGCGCTGCTTGGCGTATTTTTCATCTGGGGTTTCCCGCAGCAGCAACCAGCAGAAATCAGCCATCATAGTGGTGTTCCATCTTCCTTGGTACCTTCTCTCTGCGTCCTTGATGTCCTAGTGAAACCTTTCACCTTGTTCTTCACTGTACGCCCCCAAGTTTTCGGGAAAGTAGTTCACATGGGAGTGCAAGAAATGGACTTTCAGGCTCCTGTTACAGCCTTGTTCTTTGAAGGCATTGAGCATCCTGGCAACAATATCCTTATAGTTCTCATCCCGCCTGTTCCCCAAGAATTTGAGAACAACATCCTTGAAGGAATCCCAGGCTTCTTTTTCCTTCTCAGACATCGTTTCAGCGAATGCTCCATCTGAAATGAGTTTCCTTATATCAGGGCCAACAAACACTCCTTCCTTTAGCTTTGCTTCAGAAAGTCGGGGGAACTTTGAGCAAAGGTACCGAAAGCACTCACTATCTTTTGGAAGGGACTTGATGAATTGCTTAATGAGACCCAACTTAATGTGGAGAGGTGGTAATAGAATTTTATCACGAGGTACCAAGTTCTCATGAAGAACATTTTTCTCACCGGGTCTCAAATACTCCCGAATTGGCCAGTCTTTTTTCCCCCAGTGTAGGTCGCGGGCCCGGCTATCCCACAAGCAAAGGAAGCAGGGATATTTGGTGAAACCGGATTGCTGCCCTAATAGCATGGATAGAATTTTAAAGTCTCCACAAATTATCCACTTATGCTCATCATAACGAATCTTCTGAAGAATCAGGGCCAAATTCTCGTATTTTTCTTGGAGAATAACAGAGTGAGCAATAGGAACTGAAGCGAATGTGTTGCCATTATGAAGAACACCTTTTATGCTGTCTTTTGACGAATCAATGAACAGCTGCCATTCAGCAGGATCATACTTGAGTTTAAACTTTTCCATCACTCCGTATATATCGTTGCAAAATACCAAATCTTCCTCTTTGCTGAAATACTTCAAAAATTGTGTCTCGCGGTTGCGGTACCAATAAAAAGTTGTTCTTGGTGACAATAGATTTTTCTGTTTAAGCCGAGAACCTAGCAGTTGGGCAGCATCTTTTGGGAGTCCTAAATCCCGGACTAAATCATTCAATTCAGCTTGAGAGAAAAGTTCAGGTTTCAGATCTGGTTCAGTTTCAAACTCGGAAGTACTGGACTCATCGGGAAAAGCCATCTGATGAGCCTCATCATGATCAGAACCGTCCACACAAATATGATCCAAAGATTTTGGTGGTTCAGGCACAGGTACTTCGTTGCTATGAGGCATAGGCCTAATTGCTGAGGGAAGGTTGGGGTAACTTATTACGTTCTTATTTTTTAAGTTGTATCCCTTCGCAATGCAAGAGCAAAAATAGCAGTCACTGCTGTGGTCTCTTTGTTCACGCCACATCATAGGTATTCCGAAACGAAATGCTTGTTTTTTTTTTTGTTTTTTTTCAAAATCTGTTTATTAATAACATAAAATACAGTAATAAACAAAACAGCCAAACAATAGCCAGTCTTATACAGTCATCATATACCATAGCACCTCCCGGGTAGGGCTGTATCTTATCCACCACCCGGGGAGTAAACCAACAGCAATTAAACGATGCACATTACCGTACCAGATGCACCCAAATACTCCCCCCGACCCCCCCCAAAGTCACCACAGCATCCCAAGCTAAGGAGCACCCCCCCCACCACCAACACTATACAACCTTGAGCACCTCACTACGGATTCTAGGTCCCAGTGTTTGTATGTAAGGCATCCAGACTAGCAAAAAGGTAGCCCATCGCCGGGGGGTGTCGCCGCGCACTCCTCCGTTCCAGAAGCATAAACTGATGCAGGCTGTTACGCCACTCCCAGAACGTAGGGCCGGTAGGTTCCCTCCACCGGTGTAGAATAGGACCCTTACCCACCAGACAGGCCTTCCGCACCAATAAACCTTCCCATCTGCCCTTAGGGTGGAGTGGTCCCGTCTGATCCAGAATCACTGACAGCCCCGACCAGCAAATCTGCTGCTGTAACAAACCGCCCAGGTACTTTCCAATTCGCAACCAATACCGGCGAATGACGGGGCACCCCCACCACATATGGCCCAAGTCCGCCAAGACACAGGTACATTTGGGACACCCCCCATAACTTGTGATACAGCTCCTCAGCGCTCTCCGCGGCGAGAAGTGGGCTCGGATAATGCACTTGAACTGAATCTCACGCCACCGGGCCCCCTCCACCAGGTACGCAATCCGACCCAGCGCGCCCTGAACAGAGCCCGCGGGGATCTCCCGGTCCAACTCTCTTGCCCATGATCGTTCCACCGCCGCATAATCCGGGGGCGGGTCAAGTAGATCCAACCTCCTCTTAAACAGAGCGACAGTTGGGGGCGACTCCGACCCCAGGGCAAAAAATTCAAGAATCCGCGCCGAGTGCTCCATGTGTAGTTCTCGCCCTGACAGCGTTCCCACGTAGTGGGCCAATTGCATATATGCAAAGACGGAGTTCCCAGGACTCAGACCATATTCCCCACAAAGGACATCCAAAGCCTTACATCTCCCCTCTGAGTCCACCACATGACCTAAACGCCGAATCCCCGACTGCTCCCAAAGCCGAAAGGGCACCAAGTCTGATCCCGGAGTAAAGCAGGCATTTCCCCGCAGAGGTAGCCAGCTAGAGACCTCCGAGTTGCACCCCCAATATCTATTTAACTGTTGCCATGTACGACGGGTTGCCTGCATCAGAACCCTGCTCGTCAGGCGAGCCGGCAAAACCCCCCGCTTTAAATGCAATACCGCATCGAGGGAGTGTGGCGCCACAAAGGCCTCCTCTAAGGCTCGGGGAGTATAAACCTGAGTGTCCCCCAGCCAATCAGCGAGGTGTCGGGCCTGACAAGCCAAGGCATATTTCCAAATATCCGGAACCCCCACCCCTCCGGACTTCCACCCTCCTCTCATCCGGGCCAATGGGATACGTGCTCTAGCGCCCTTCCAAAGAAACCCCCGAATTTCCCTGTCAATACGCCGCAAATCCCGTCTCAATAGCCAGACCGGGAGGGTTTGCAGCCAATAGAGCACCCTGGGGAGAACCACCATCCCCAAGGCGGCTACCCGCCCCAGGAGGGACAATGGAAGGGGTGCCCAAGCCTGTAACTGTCCTCTAATCTTGGAAAAAATGCGCTCGAAGTTCGCTTTGTACATCTGAGAAGGTACCCGGGTCAGCAAAATGCCAAGGTAGACAAAAGACTCTGCGGCCCATCGAAGCGGAAAATTCCCAGGCCAGCTGTCTTTCAAGCTCCCACCCACATCCAGTGCCTCCGATTTATCCAAGTTAAGCCTGAGGCCTGCAAATCTGCCATAGAGGGAAAACTCCTCCAACAGCCGGGGCAACGATTGTTGTGGCTTCGTAAGGTGAACCAGCAGGTCATCCGCAAAGGCCGCCACTTTAAACCCATACGGTCCAATACGTACCCCAGAGATAGTGGGAGACTCCTCTATTCGCCGTATCAGCGGATCCAAGGTCATCACAAAGAGCAGGGGGGAAAGGGGGCAGCCCTGACGCGTGCCCCTCTCCAGGCTAAAGTTCTCTGATAACACCCCATTACATAGGATGCCAGCCGTAGGGTTCGCATACAATAACTCCACCATCTTACAAAAGGAGTCACCGAGCCCATAGCACGGCAGAAGGCCCTTCAAGTAGTCCCAGTGTACTTCGTCGAACGCCTTTTCCGCGTCGAAACTGACTAACAACGACGGCAGGTTTCGCTCATGCACCCACTCAAGAGATGTCACGATTTTTTGCAAATTTCGCATGGCATATCTCCCCCTAACAAAGCCAACTTGGGAGTCGTGCACCAGGTCCCCCAATACCGAAGCCAGTCTATCCGCCAAAACTTTAGCCATTACTTTAAGGTCAAAGTTCAACAGGGAGATCGGCCTGTAAGACGACGCCTGAGTGGGATCTTTTCCTGGCTTAGGTATTAAAGTAATATAGGCGTGATTAAGGCCCCATTCAAATCTGCCCTGCGCTACTCTATGGTGATACACAGCCACTAGGGTTGGGGGCACAAGATCCCCCAATATTTTATAATACTCTGCCCCGAAGCCGTCGGGGCCAGGCGCCTTACAGCATGCAGCTGTCTGTATGACTCTTCGGACTTCCTCCACTGTTATCGGGGCGTCCAGGTACGCCCGCTATTCTGCCCCCACTTTCGGCAGGTGAAGTTCTCGTAGGTAGTTCTGCATAGCGGTAGGAGACCCTTCTCGCCGCGCGTAGAGCTGCTGGAAAAAGGCCCGAAACGAGTGGGCTATGGCCTTTTTATCCCTCTGCAGACCCCCTGCTCATCCCGAAGTGCTGCAATCAGTCGGGACGCCCGGCTGCCTCGCAGGCAGCGTGCCAGAAGTTTCCCCGGTTTGTCCCCATAACGGTAGAGTTGATAACGATAGTACATATGAGACTTCTTCGCCCTCTGGTGCAACAACTCATTGAGCGACGTTTGCAGCTCCCAAAGTCTGCGCTTATGTACTCCACTGGGATCCCCCGCACATCGCCGTCGGGCACGGACTACTTGTTTTTCTAACTGAACGATTTGTGCCGCCAGCAATTTGCGCTTCCGCGTAGCGTATTCAATAATATTTCCCCGCAACACAACCTTGGCCGTCTCCCATAGTAATTCCGGTTCTGCCTTATGCTGCGCATTATAAGTCATGAAATCCTGCCAACACTGCCCGAGGTGGGTACGGAAATTAGCGTCATAGTACAGGTCCATGGGAAACCGCCAGATACGCACAGATGTGGCCGAGCCCCCCCATCGGAATTCCACCCAGACCGGGGCGTGATCAGATACCACCGAAGGGGCTATTTGCGCCTCCACTACCTTTTCAAACAATCCCTCCGACACCAAGATATAATCAATGCGCGCGCTGGAGCCATGGACCCGCGACTGATGAGTAAAATCTTTGTCAAGTGGATGCAGCAAGCGCCAGGGGTCCACCGTCCCCAGACGATGACACAGCTCACGCAGCACTTTAGTAGTCGGGGCGCGCACTCTTACATTTCCAGCTCCGCACGTATCCAGTTCCATATCCAACACCCCGTTCAAATCCCCAGCCAAAATCATCCGGCAACTGCTCCACCCGAGAGGCCAGTCGGGCGTAGAACGCCCGATCCAATACATTGGGCCCATACACATTACCCAGCACAATGGGCCGGCCCTCCAAGTAGCCATATAGCAAGATATATCTGCCCTCTGGGTCTGAGTACTGCCGCTCCATCTCAAAACGAACCTGCGTACTGAACAGAATGACCACTCCACCCTTTTTCCCCTTCGCCGGGGCACCCCAACTCCGCCCCACCCACATTTTCTGTAGTTTGGCATGCTCATCGGCCGTCTGGTGGGTCTCTTGTAGCATAGCGACATCGCATTTCAGTCTGGCTAAAGCCTGCAACACTTTACATCTCTTGATGGGATTCCCTATACCACACACATTCCAGGAGACTACCTTCAGGGTGGGTCGTATTCAAACAGGTGATATTTCTCCAGTATACTATAGAAATAGGGCAGGACCCCCCAGCCTGAAGTCCCCCCCGCAGTGAGGAGGTGCTCCCTCCACCCAGTGATGTGATCAACCTAAATATCCATGGTGACTTCTGACCCCCACCTCCCCCACCTCCCCCAGCACCTACCCTCCCCCAACCCCCTCCCACCCCCATCCCGCCCCCCCCTTCGAAGGACACCCCCTCAGAGAGTTCCCCACGCCCCAAAGGATTTGCCATACGTACCGAGAACACTCTATCCCCCATGGAGCCGCAACGGATCCCCTCACAGCTCTACCAGGCCAGTCACTACACCCGCCGCCCTCATAGCCTCTCTGCCGGCTCGCAGCCAACCTCCCCCCCCCCTACCCCCCCTCCCTGTCTAGCCCTACTCCCCCCCCTCATGATACCCAGAACCCTATGTCCTCCCCCTCCTCCCTAGGGAGCCTATTAAGGTCCCACTAAGTGCCCTCCACCGCCACCCCCTACCCCAGCCACGTAACTGACCCCTGGGCCCTCATCGGACCTTACTCTCCTAAGGGCTAGGCAAGCCCCACAGTCCTGCTAAGTGCAACGTCGCGCACACACTATCAAACCCCCACACCCCCCCACACGCACCATCATTCAGCCCTACATTCAACCACTCGTCAAACTCCCCAAATCCCGCCCAAGCAACAAACAAAGAGAGGAAAATAAAAAAGGAAGGGAGAGGGGGAGGGGGGGAGAAAAGCGGGGGTGGCACCCCATAATCGGTATGCTCCCCCGGCTCACATCGCAGATGGATGCCGTGCCCCGTGGGCCCCAGCCGAGGCCGCAGCCACGGGGAACCTCCAACCTCCCTGCAGTGGAGAGCCCACTACCCCTCCTACCCGGGGAGCGGCTGGCCAAGCTCCCAGTAGAAAAGCAAAAAGAAAACAGTAACACAGCACGGCAACAATGTAGCAAAAAGAGCAATAAAGTAGCAGAGAAGGGAGATGTCAAGTCCTGATCAGGCTTTCGTTCTCCGGCCGCGCTCCACGCATCTGGGCAGCAGGCAGTCCGCTTCAAGTGTCAAAGTAGGGAGCGATACCAACCCGCAGTGGAAAGAAAATACAGGTAACACCTCCGAATCATCAGGTCGTTGAGGGAGGTAGGCGGTCTACCGCTCCCGCGTAGCAATCTGGTCCACATACGTTTGAGCGGCCGCAGCAGACTCAAAGGCACGATGGACACCCTCGTGTGTCACATGCAGTCGGGCAGGATATTGTACCGTGAAACGGATCTTGGCCTTTATAAGTTGCTCGCAGAGCGGTGCATATTCCCTACGTCTCCGACTAAGAGCGACGGAATAATCCTGCGCGATCCGCAGCTTCGCGTTGTTGTGCACTATCTCTCCAATCTGCCGGGCCGCCCGCAGTAGCCGCTCTTTCTGTGGGAAGCGCAGGAACTTCACCAACACGATCCGGGGCCGTCCATCTCGGGCCTGAGCTGGGCCTACCCGGTGAGCCCGCTCAATCTGCATCGGGTCTGCCGGCCCTGAGTCCTTCAACAGCATCGCTATCAGAGATTCCAGGTAAAGGTGTAGATCTTTGTCTGCCACCGACTCCGGAACCCCCATTATCCGAAGGTTATTTCTTCTGGATCGGTTTTCAATGTCGTCAAGCTTTGCGCCCTGCGACTCAACTTGGGACTTCAGGTCGGCCACCTCTCGGGACAGCGTCTCCACCCTGTCTTCAGTCTGGCCCAGTCGGTCCTCCGCCTCCCGCAGCCGGCTCCCCAAAGCATCAACGGAGCTCTGTAGCCCATCCATTTTATCATGGAGGGCTGAGAATTGGGAGGACAGGGCCGCTGCTACAGCTGCTGACACCTCATCAAGGTATGCCGGGGTTTTCGGAGAGCTTGGCGCCCCAGCCGTCTCCGCCATTTTGCCGGTCCCCACCATGCGCTCCCTGTCTCTGCGGGTAGTCTTTACCGCCGTCGCCATGCCCCTCACTTCCACACGGAGGTCGGCTGCCAAAACAGTGAAAGCTCCGGTACAATCCTTGCTAGGGCAGGACTCGGACGCGCTGCTCTTTTCGGTGCAAATCGCCGGTTTGGGCTAGGGGGTTGCGGAACGCACCTAGGATGCGATCACTACTCTGCCCGCATCACGTGACCTCCGAAATGCTTGTTTTTTACCTTTCATCCATAAGCGTAGATCTTCCTCACATGTCTTGCACACTTTGTGAGGAGCCCACGGTTTGTCTTGATCGCCTAACTTCAAACCGAAATAGGCGAAATATACTTTTTTAATAAATGCAGAAATGTTCCTCTGCCGCTTTTTCACGGTATATTCCCCACAAATAAAACAAAAACTGTCCGGAGAGTTGACGCAACCTCTGGCTCTGTGAGCCATCACAAATACACAGCACTGCAAACTACAACTGTAGTGAACCACTTCGGAATAAAGCTGGATTACGACTGAGCAAACAAAAGGTAATAATGAACTTGCAAGAAACTGACAGGAACGTTCATGTCGCAACCACCGTGTTTGAGCGAGGCGAACGAGGCGAGGCGAACAGGAAAGAACATGCGCCAGCGCGAGTACTGGATTTAGCCCCCCGCCTCCCAATTGTCCTGTTAATGTATAAAATGAATACAAAACACTCTAAAATATCATGAGGGAGTGTTTCTAGTTAGTTAACCATTACAACCTCTATTTTGGGCCAAGAAAATAAACTGCAGTCGGCTAAAAAGAAATTATGTGAACATTCCTTATATGGGTAAGAAATCTAATTTTGCAAGAAAACGTGACGTGATGGAACATTTTGGCTATTTTTCCTGGATTCAGCACCCCAAAATCTATAGGAATCAGTTGCAAAACTGGAGGCAGTTTTTTGGTAGTGTACCTGTGTAATAAATAACAAAACATAAGACAACCTACTGATCAGTGATAGAGAACTAATTAAGCTTCCTAGTTATTCCAAGTGCACATTTGCCTTGTTTAGAGACCACTTCAGTTTCAAGCCCCTTATCTGTGGAATTCTCTTCCTAGTGAAAGTCATTCTGAATCATCATCTAGGAAATTTAAGGCAGCATTGAAGACTTGCTTTTCCATGCAGGCTTTTCACCGACTCCCTTCCCTCTGTCCTCTTCTCATTGGTCAGCTATCTTTCCCTATTGTGTGATGCAATAACCCAGTGTCTTTTCACCGACTCCCTTCTATTCTCATTGATCAGCTATCTTTCCCTATTGTATGATGCAATAACCCAGTGTCTTTTCACCGACTCCCTTCCCGCTTTCCTTTTCTCATTGATCAGCTATCTTTCCCTATTGTGTGATGCAATAACCCAGGGTCTTTTCACCGACTCCCTTCCCTCTTTCCTTTTCTCATTGGTCAGCTATCTTTCCCTATTGTGTGATGCAATAACCCAGTGTCTTTTCACCGACTCCCTTCTCTTCTCATTGGTCAGCTATCTTTCCCTATTGTGTGATGCAATAACCCAGTGTCTTTTCACCGACTCCCTTCCCTCTTTCCTTTTCTCATTGGTCAGCTATCTTTCCCTATTGTGTGATGCAATAACCCAGGGTCTTTTCACCGACTCCCTTCCCTCTTTCCTTTTCTCATTGGTCAGTTATCTTTCCCTATTGTGTGATGCAATAACCCAGTGTCTTTTCACCGACTCCCTTCCCTCTTTCCTTTTCTCATTGGTCAGCTATCTTTCCCTATTGTGTGATGCAATAACCCAGGGTCTTTTCACCGACTCCCTTCCCTCTTTCCTTTTCTCATTGGTCAGTTATCTTTCCCTATTGTGTGATGCAATAACCCAGTGTCTTTTCACCGACTCCCTTCCCTCTTTCCTTTTCTCATTGGTCAGCTATCTGTCCCTATTGTATGATGCAATAACCCAGTGTCTTTTCACCGACTCCCTTCCCTCTTTCCTTTTCTCATTGGTCAGCTATCTTTCCCTATTGTGTGATGCAATAACCCAGTGTCTTTTCACCGACTCCCTTCTCTTCTCATTGGTCAGCATCTTTCTCTATTGTGTGATGCAATAACCCAGTGTCTTTTCACCGACTCCCTTCTCTTCTCATTGGTCAGCTATCTTTCCCTATTGTGTGATGCAATAACCCATTGTCTTTTCACCGACTCCCTTCCCTCTTTCCTTTTCTCATTGGTCAGCTATCTTTCCCTATTGTGAGATGCACGGCAACATCTTAAAAAGAGGTGCCATCCTGAAAAGGAGAAGAGGCAGAGCGAGGTGAGGAGCCAGCAAATCCGGTGGGCGGAGAGTGCACCCACGCGACTGCACGGGAGAACAAGTGGTGCAGGGAAGCAACGGCCCAAAATCAGTGGGGAGAGCATGTTAGGCACAGCAGCCAGAGAAGTGAAGCAGCTGAGGAGAGGAACACAGCCAGATTAGAGGGAGAAGAGAACTAAAAGGATGCAAGCCCTAATGATCAGACACAGGAAGAGAATACACAGAATTCAAAATACATAAAAACATCTTTATTGATAGCAGCCTACAAAACAACATGGGGTCCAGCCATATCCAAGGCAATAAAAACGGATGCTCCTACCGCGAGACAATAACGGGAGAACAGCCCACCATAAAGCAGGACGAGGGAGCAGGAAGCAGCGGTCTGGGCACGGGGAGATTATAAATTCCAGCCGGCCCAAAGGGGCTACGAGAGGCAAAAAAGAGCAAGATGGACATGTCTAAAGGAAGTCTAACTACAAAGAAGAAACTGGCAGAGTTCAAATCTCCTTTTGCCACTTCGAGAGGGGGTAAGGAAGGAGAGAAGGAGGGTAAAGGGCTGGCGGAGCAGGAGACAGAGCCCGCGGAGGGGTTGGAGAGTTCTTGGGGCCCAGGAGTAGCTGATATGATCAAGATGTGGCTGAATGAACTGAAACAAGAAATAAAAGTGGAAATTAGCGGAGTTAAAAACGAATTAAAAGAGACATTACAATCTCTCAAGACATAGCAGACCTGGGATCCCGGGTAGAGGAAACAGAAACTCAGCTGGAACAACACAGAGAAGCAATGGAAGATCTTCAAAAAGGCTGGGAGGAGATAAAACAAGCCCAGGAGGAATTAAAAGAGAAGACGGAGGATCTGGAAGACCGGTCAAGGAGAAGCAATATAAGAGTGAGAGGAGTAGCAGAGGACCCCAAGTATAAAAATTGTGAAGAGGTGACTACAAAAGTGTTCAAAGCACTGCTACAAGCGGCAGCTCTCGATGAGAGTGGGGAAGGCGAACACTTGCAAATTGAGCGGGCACATAGGGGACTAGGGCCAATAAGAGACAACCGACCAAGGGATATCGTGATCTGTCTGGGATCCTTTAAAACTAAAGAAAACCTACTGAAAGCGGCAAGGAAGCTGGGACAGTTCAAATGGGAAGGGCATGTGGAGGAGCTGTTTCAGGGCCTCTCCTCAGGCACGTTGCAGTGTCGGAGAGAGATTAAGGAAGTTACGGCTTAGTTGAGGAAGGAGGAGGTGAGATACAGATGACTGTACCCATTTGGCCTTTTAATTACCGCAAATGGTATCTCGCGGAAGGTTAAGACATGCGAGGAAGCCTGGAGGGCGCTCGGTGACATGGGACTAACTAACCTACCGAGTGGTAATGGGAACCAAGCAAGAACTAAGAGCGCCACGACATCCGGGAGTAAGGCAGCTAATCGGAGATGGCATAGAGCACCAACCAATGGACAGAGAGTAGCAAGACTGACCAAAAGCAGCCAAGGTGCACAAGAGAAGGCGAAGGATATCAGCTGAAGGGGAGGACCCTGGGATGCCAGGCACCAGATGAATCATCATATGAACTATTATATGGGACAATGTAATGAAGATTGTAAGCGATGTTGGGGGTAGGGCATGGGAAGTGGATGGGAGGAGAAGGGGAGGGGTAAGGAGGGTAACCAGGAGAGGGGGGTTGAGGGCTTGGGATTAATGGTAACGATCTAATTGGAAATTTATACAACGGGAGGAAAGCTGGGAGTGAAGTTTAGTCAAGGAAGGTTAAGAGGGGATAGAGAAGATGAGGTCGGAAGAGGGGGTGAACTAGAATGGGGGTGAGGAGCTGGGGAGGGGGGGGCTGAGATATGTGAGATGGGGATAGTGCAAGAGAGGAGGGAGGAGAGATAGGAAGGTAGGGCAGGCTGAAGTTTGATTGATAGTCACGAGATATGGAAGTCGAGTCTCCAAGGAGGGGACGAGGGAGGGGAAGGAAGATGGGGGGGAGGGGGGAGTTAGGGGGGTGGGAGTAGGGTGGGAGGGAGGGTGAAGGGAGGGAGGAGGGGGCAAGAGAGGGGGAAGGTAGCAAATATCCAAGGTGAGTTAAAAATAATAACATTAAATGTAAATGTAAAAGGGCTTAATTTGCCATTTAAACGACAGAAACTGTATAAAGAAGTAACACGTCAAAAGGCAGAGGTGGTATTCATACAGGAAACACACCTCACCAGGGCGACCGAACATTTGGTAAAGCCTAAAGGATTTGGGATCTGTGTCTTTGCATCAAACACAGTAGAAAAAAAGAAGGGAGGTGCTGCAATTTTCATAGACTTCAAAATCAAGATGGAAGTAGAGAAAGTAGTCAGAGACAAAGCGGGGAGATATGTGTTAATGGGGTTGAAAATTGGGAATGAGTGGTATTGCCTAATGAATGTATATACGCCCACTGGGCCACAAGGTGAATTTTGGACAAAGCTTAATGAAGAGGTGGGGAAGTTAGGAGAAGGTATTTTGATATGTGGTGGTGATTTCAATTTAACCTGGAACCCGGCTAGAGATGCGACAGGGAAAAGAGAGGGCAAGAGAGCAGATAGAAGCAAATATCGCCATTTTTTAACACAACAGTGCTTAATAGATGTTTAGAGATTTCAACACCCCCTGGAAAAGACAGTTCTCATACTTTTCCCCAGTGCACGGTTCTTATTCCTGAATAGACACCATTTGGATAACTAAGGAGGTGGTGGGAAGAATTAAAGGGGCGGAGATGGATTCTGTAACATGGTCTGACCACGCTTTAGTAGAAATCAGATTGGAAGTGGAGGGGGAGAAAAGGGCATACAATTCTGGAGATTGAATGAATCTTTATTAGAAGATGTTAATATATGAGAAGAAATAGAGCAGGAAACGAGAATATTTTAAGTGGAACGACAATGGGGAGGTAGCGTGGGGGGAGTGTTTGCGATGGATATAAGGCAGTAGTGAGAGGGGTTCTGCTTAAATGGGGGGCCCGTAAAAAGAAGGAAAGGGAGAAAAGGGATAAGGAATTGAGAGAAAGATTAATGAAACTGGAAGAACTAGATGCGCTAGACAGAAAAGGAACATATAGGGAACAAGTATTGGCCGTATGAGTGCAATTCAATGCAATGCAGGCCGATATCATACGGTACCGCATGCAGCTTTTGAGACAGGAATTTTTTGAAGGGGGCAATAAAGCTGGGAGGAGTGGCCTAGTGGTTGGGGCAAGTTACCTCCAGACAGAAGGTCAGGGGTTCAAATCCCACTAGAGGACAGCAACCTTGGGCCAGAAGGACTGGGGCTTCTAGTCCCACAGGTGCTCCTTGTGGTCTTGGGCAAGCCACTTAACCCTCCATTGACCATGTTCCCTGTAAGTTTTAGTGTATGTGTCTCATATCCCTTCATGTTAAATGTATCCCCCAATTATGTTGTGACCACTTTGATTGAAGGATAAGATGGTATACAAAACTCTCTAAATAAATAAAAAATAAATGGCACAGAAACTGAAACAGCGGAAGTTAAGATCACACATCTTGACAATTAGAGATGCAGGAAGGAAAATAGTTTCCAAAAATGGGGATATTAGGGAGGCTTTTAAGAGCTATTATCAATCGTTATATGAGGCAAGAACCCCCCCCCCCTCCCCAGAGGTAGATAGGGTACAAAGCTACTCAGACTCCATATGAGGAGGAGCAAAAAGAATTAAATAGAGCCATAAAAGAGGAGGAAGTTTCAAAAGCAATAAAGCAACTGAAAGTAGATAAGGCTCCGGGATTAGATGGGCTTACGGCGAGGTTTTATAGAAGGTTGGAGAGTTACTAACTAAGCCCCTAGTGAGGCTGTTCAACCTACCAAGGGAGGGAGGCTTGTTAGCTAGTACTATGGGGTGGGCAGGCATAACTGTAATACATAAAGCAGGAAAGGATCCACAAGAATGCTCACCGTATAGACCTATTTCATTACTAAACCTAGACACTAAATTGTTGGCCGATAAATAGGGTAATAGGGAAACTGATACGTCAAGATCAAGCGGGATTTATACCAGGTAGGCAGGTAGCTGATAATATTTGGAAGATATTAAACACAATTTGGTCGATTGAAAAAAGCAAGGAAGAGGCTTTATTGTTATCCTTGGACGTGGAAAAGGCCTTCTATTTCAGGTAATGGAAAGAATGGGTCTGTGAGAAGAGTTCATGAGTTGGGTACAAGCACTCTACCATAACCCAAAAGCGTGTGTTAGGGTCAATGGAGCATATTCAAAAATTTTCGAGCAAGGTAGGGGGACGAGACAGGGATGTCCTTTGTCTCCTCTGCTATTTGCACTTTCTGTGGAGCCGTTCACGGAAAGGGCAAGAGAAAGGGAAGATTTGAAGGGAATTGTGGGGGGAAAGACAGAATATAGAATATCTGTGTTCGTGGATGATATCATTATGAGTGTGACCAGACCGAGGTTCACTTTACCAATATTAATGTGGGAATTAGAGGAATATGTGAGACTATCGGGATCTACTATTAACTGGGTAAAATCCGAAATATTAAATTTGTCAATAACAAAGGATGTATATCTCTGGTCTTCACGGAGTGAATGATAATCCTAATTATAGCAAAAGCACTCCATACAAATAACCATAGTGGAAAAATCCTCTGAATTGTTTGCTTCTTTTTGTTAATCAAACTTCTTCCTTTCCCATTTTCTGGTTAACTGGCAGGGATCCCTGAATGTCGATATTGAAAAGCTGTTAATCTTAAAATATCAAATATAATATATAATATATAAATCCACCAGCAGGTTTCAGACCAATACCGCGCTCAAACAAATGCTTATTTGTAAAAAAGCAACAGCGCACTGGTAACATCAATAACCATCCTGGATTTTTTCATAACAAAGGATGAGCAGGAAGTCATACAAAAGAAATACCCATTTAGGTGGGTGCGGGGGTTGATTCGGTATTTAGGGATCCACATAAGCAACAGGTTGGAATCATTATATTATTTAAATTATTTAAAGCTCTTTGGGCAAGTAGAGAGTTGGTTAAATGGGTGGGGGCATGGATATCTGTCCTGGTTTGGACGTATAGCAGTCATAAAAATGATGTTATTGCCTAGATTTCTATTCCTGTTTCAAATGCTGTCGATACAAGTACCACAGAGAAAGTTAAAGCTAATGCAGAGAACTATTAATCGATTTATCTGGCAAAATAGGAGACCCAGGGTAGCATTTTCAGTTATACAGAGAGCAAAGGGGGAGGGGGGATTGGGGGCTCCCAATTTCAGAAAGTATTATACGGCAGCACAGTTGAAAACGATCTATGATTGGCAACGAGAGAAACAGAAGCAATGGGTCCAAATGGAAGAGGACTCGGTAAGGGGAGTAGGATTGGAGAGGATAATATGGAGGGGAAGTAAAGCTTCGGAAGCGATCACATTAAACCCCCTAATAGCACAAAGCGTGAAGGTGTGGAAGCAGAATAGGAAAATATTAATACAAGGTAAGGAATATTCACAAGTATGGCATTAATGGCATGCTTTGAGAGGGGGCAGGGGCCAGGAATGAGTGTATTGAGAAGATGGGCAAACTTGGGGCTCACCCATATTTCCCAAATAGTGGATAAAGAGTGGGTCAGAGTGTTTGAGGGGATTAAGGATTTGTATGGGCTAACAAGCAATGACTATTATAGCTATATCCAGATTAGTCACTTTTTGCGACAGCCAAAGGTCTGGAAGGATTTATGGGGAAACGGGGGGTGGTTTGAGGCCCTGGTATCAGGACAGATAGGTCAAAAGGGAGCTATGTCTAAGATTTATAAAGGTTTAATGGAGGGAGGAGGGGGTAAATTAGAGTTCATGGAGAAATGGGAGGAAATATAGGGGTGCATTGGGGTGAAGAGGAGTGGGATAAGGTTATACAGACCGTGGCAAGCATATCAATTGCTACTCAGATAAAAGAAAATGCCTATAAAGTGTTACACAGGTGGTATTGGACGCGATTCGTAAAAAGCGTGCAAGACAGGGGCAATCTGATTTGTGTTGGAGGGGATGTCAAGAGAGAGGAGATATACTACATATGTGGTGGTCATGTGGGAAGATCCAAAAATATTGGGATAGGGTGTTAGATATAATAAACGAGATGACAGGACACAGATTGCATAGGAAACCAGAAATCTGTTTATTGCATCAGTTAGAGGAGACCATATCATAGAGGGATAAGGGGGTATTACATCATTGCATCTTAGCAGCACGATGTGAGATAGCAAAATGCTGGACAAGGGAGTCTATACCGCAGAGCGAAGGCTTCATTAGAAGAATGACAGAACTGTGTCTGATGCATCGACTGACGAAGCTGAAGCAAGGGAAAGGAGAGAGGAGTGTAGAGCATTGGAAGAGGGTATGGAGTTGGCTTCAGGACTGGGGCAGGGAAGCAAGGGAAAGGAGAGAGGAGTGTAGAGCATTGGAAGAGGGTATGGAGTTGGCTTCAGGACTGGGGCAGGGAAGCAAGGGAAGGGAGAGAGGAGTGTAGAGCATTGGAAGAGGGTATGGAGTTGGCTTCAGGATTGGGGCAGGGAAGCAAGGGAAAGGAGAGAGGAGTGTAGAGCATTGGAAGAGGGTATGGAGTTGGCTTCAGGACTGGGGCAGGAAAGCAAGGGGAGGGGGAATAAAGGAGGGAGGGTTACGGGCAAAGAGTGTTATTAATATGATGTTATGTTTCTGTAATCATTAGAATTTTTACATATATTTGAGATAACTATGAAAAGCCTAACAAGGTTGCATAATAATATACAGTAGATGGGGAGTATAGAGAGGGGAGGGAAGGAAGGGAAGGGGGAGGGGAAGGGGGGGAAAGCTGAGGAATAGGTAATATGGTAGCTGTTAAAGACGGAGGTGAAGATAGTATGTAGAGAGGAGTTAATATTACAAAAGTTGTAAAATGCGATGGCTGACGACGTTTGTTAGATAATTTTGGAAAATACCAATGAAAAGTTAAATGGAAAAAAAAAAGAAAGAGGTGCCATCTGGCATGTGCAGAGCTCCATCGGACCCTCGATTGGCATTGGAGCAAGAAGCAGGGCATCCAACCCCCCCCCCCTGCTCCTTACTGAAGGGCCAATCAGGCCTCTCCTCCAGCACAGCAACATCTTAAAAGGAGGCACCATTGGGCATGCCCGTGCCTAGCCAAAGAGCCCTTAGGCATGGCCCTTGAGCATGGCGGTGAGCTACAATGGCAGATCAGCAAGTCAGATAACAGAAGAACACTCAGAATAAGACCACCCTCCCCTCCCAGCACTGTCCACCATCAGCAACAGTGTCAGCTGGAAGGAAGATCTAATTTAAAGAACTACTGAGGGAAGGTAAGCGATATAATCACCCGATGTATTGATAAATACTGGGGAAGCACAAGGGGTTACTACACAAAGCTGCTCTAACCTGGGTTCTCTCGCACTGAGCCATAAAATCTCCTACGCCCACACCAATCCTCAACTCACAAGTGGAACTGCTGAACAACCAAGATTCACTGAAAGAAAATGAAGCACTACATCACTGGGCTACTCTTGCTGCTCTGCTGCACACTTATAAGACAAGCCAGCCCCACAAACTGGAATATACCATACCCACTATCCCACAGAAGACAACACAAACTCATTAACATCTACCCAACCATTTTCATAGCACCACCCCAGAGAACCACAAAAGATATCCAGTAGCTATTCTTGTCAATGCCCACGCTGCCAAGAATAAAATACACACCATAATGCTTGTCACTGAATCATGGTTCACCAAAACAAACAATGCCCTCATAAACCAGTTAATCACCCCAGGGGCAACACTACACAACTTCCCAAGACTAGCAAAAAGAGGAGGGGGGATATTCATACTGTCCGGCAAGCAACATAACTTAAACATAATCACAACTGTGGTCACTGACGCCATCAACATAATGATAGTAGAAAACAAGCAAATATCTATCCCCTGGCGCAAACACAGAAGACATTTCAACAATACTAGAAATCACATGCACACATGCAAATAAGAATAAACCATTCATTCTGCTTGGAGACATCAATCTGAATTCAGCTCCTACAACACATTCCATCTTGTTCATGGAAGCAATGGAGTCACTGGACCTTACACAAATTATAACTACTCCTACACATTGAGGAGGTAATACCCTAGATCAGGGGTGGGCAATTCCGGTCCTGGAGGGCCGCAGACCAGTCAGGTTTTTATGATGTCCCTAATGAATATTCATGGACCTATTTCCATATAATGGAAGGCAGTGGATGCAAATAGATCTTATGAATATTCATTAGAGACATCATGAAAACCTGACTGGTCTGCCGCCCTCCAGGACCGGAATTGCCCACCCCTGCCCTAGATCTTCTATTCATACCAAAGAACCTCCAAAATGACACCAACCAAATAGCCATCCAGGACACCCCAATCACCCCAATGTCCAACCATCACATGGTATCATTTAGCCTAACTCCTAAAGAGCCCCAGAGACCTCATAGATTCAAGGAACTTAACAAGGATGACCTACTGAACCACATCCAACCAGTTCCGGACATCAAATCAATAGACCTTACCACAGTTGTGGACACATGGAACCATATCATCTCAACACACACTCAAGCCCCCTGGAAGACACCACCCACATGCAAATCTACTGCACCATGGTACTCCCGAGGAATAAAGGAAGCCAAACTCCAGCTGAGACAGCTCGAATGTAGATGGCGTCAAACCAAAGTCCCACTCCTACAGAAGGAATTCTTAATCAAGCAAGAAGAATACAATTATCTTATCTGGAAATACAAAAGAGAATGCCACACCAACCTCATCCTAAAAGCTTTAATTCACCCAAGAGAACTGTTCGACCTGTCAAATTCCTCACAGAAGATACACAGCTACAGACAAGCCCCACAATAAAAGCACAAGAGTATGTCTCCTTCTTGAAGAATAAGCTCCATGCCTGCCCAGATAATATAACACCCATATGGCCACAAAACCAAGAGACCCCAAGAGGCTCGCAGACATGGACTACATTTGAACCAATCACAGAACAGCACCTTGAAAAAATACTGCAGATGATCAACACAACCACTTCACCTCTTGCCCCATGCCCTGTATCATGGATCAAGATGGCCAGGAACGAGCTCTTGCAAACATTAGTCAAAATTATAAACCTCTCTCTTAACCAGGGACAAAAGCTGTTAACTTAAAAGTTTCCTCAATCAGACCATCTTAAAAGGCCCATCCGCTGACCCTAATATACTGAGCTCTTACAGACCAATCTCTAACATACTGTTCTTAATCAAGTTAATAGAAAAAACAGTACAACTGCAACTCTAGGATTTCATTGATTCATGTGCCCCACTCGACCCCCAGCAACATGGGTTCAGACCCTTTTACGATGTTGAGACCCTACTTACCTCACTTGTAAACACATTACTCAAGGGCACTGAGCACCAGGGCCGGATTTACCTATACGCCCATTACGCCGTGGCGTAGGGCCCACAGCTGGCAAGGGCCCACAAAAATCGAACAAATTAGCTTTTTTTAAAAATAAAATTTAAAAAGAAAAACTGCTGGCTGCCGCCGCGGGGCCCCCTCTGCTGCCGCGGCAGCATGGACTGACCCGCGGGGCCCCCTCTGCAAGCTGAATCAGTCGGTGCGTCCGTCCCTCCCTCCATGCAGGCTTTGAGAGGCGCGAAGGGAGAGTGTCTCCCTCGCGTCTCTGTTAAGCCCGCAGGGGCTGCGGGCTTAACAGAGACGCGAGGTAAACACTCTCCCTTCGTGCCTCTCAAAGCCTGCACGGAGGGAGGGACGGACGGACCGATTGATTCAGCTTGCAGAGGGGGCCCCGCGGGTCAGTCCATGCTGCCGCGGCAGCAGAGGGGGCCCCGCGGCGGCAGCCAGCAGTTTTTTTTTAAATTAAATTTTACTTTAGGCTGATGGGGGGGGGGGGGGGGAGGACTGGTAATGGGCTATTGGGGGGCTGGGGCTGGGACTGGACAGGGGCGGGGGGGATAAGGCTGGAGGTGGGCTGATGGGGTTAGGACTGGTAATGGGCTGTGGGCTGTTGGGGGGGTTTAGAACTGGTAATGGGCTATGGGGGGGTTTAAGACTAGTAATGGGCTGTGGGCTGATGGGGGCTGTCTGGTCATGGGCTAAGGGGGGGCTAGGACTTGAAATGGGCTGGGGGGGTTAAGACTGGAGGTGGGCTGATGGGGTTAGGACTGGTAATGGGCTGTGGGCTGTGGGCTGTTGGGGGGGGTTTAGAACTGGTAATGGGCTTTGGGGGGGTTAAGACTGGTAATGGGCTGTGGGCTGATGGGGGCTGTCTGGTAATGGGCTATGGGGGGGCTAGGACTGGAAATGGGCTGGGGGGTTTAAGACTGGAGGTGGGCTGATGGGGTTAGGACTGGTAATGGGCTGTGGGCTGTTGGGGGGGGGGTTTAGAACTGGTAATGGGCTTTGGGGGGGTTAAGACTGGTAATGGGCTGTGGGCTGATGGGGGGCTAGGACTGGTATTGGGTTGGGGGGTTGCTAGGACTGGAAATGGGCTGATGGGTGGCTAGGACTGGAAAGGGGCTGATGCAGGGACTAGAAGGGAATGGATGCTGGGTGAGGCTGGAACTAGAAGGGAGCTGATGTTGGGGGAGGATTAGAATGGGATGGGGCTGGAAGAGTAAAATGGAGAAGGGAAAAATATTTTGTGTGGGAGGGATAAAAAATCTACAATTGGCCGGGTATTGGGAGAGTAAGTGGGGATTGAGGATGGAGGGGTAAAATTTGAGTGGATGAAATAGGAATGAGGAAAGAGCAAAAGGAGAAAGATTAGTATGTTAAAGCAGATGTAGAGAGAATGGAAAAAAACTAGAAGAGAGAAGAAAGGACAAATGGACAGCAGACGATGGAGAGTTAGCAGAAGACACGAAGAAACCAGAAGAAAGTGGCTGGAGCAATTGCAGCTGAAAAAAATGCACAAAAGGTAGAAAAATATCTCTTTATTTTGAATTTATTAATTGGAATATGTCAGCTCTGGTAAATGTGCATCATTAACTCTGCGCTTTGTTTAGTACAAGAGCAAATTAATGTATAGTTTTATTTCTACAGTGTTGTACATTCCAAGTTTGGCTTTTGGGATTCCCAGTTTAATTATTGTCTTCCTGTTTCTAAATTGTGATTCCTTGTTTGGTGATGGTCTGTGTTCTGCATGTGTAACTGAGCTGAGGGGTTCTGTTTATGTAATTCCTATTTGACATTGCCACTTGTTCTCTTTCCCCAGTAGGTCATGTATTGTTGTTCTCTGAAATGTATTGGTTTAATATTTGCAGTGTTGCCTTTTGATTGGTAGAGTATGGTGCTTTGTGAGTCCTGGTAGTGCTGTTAGGATACGGCGGGTTTGCTATGGGTTCTAAATGGGCAGTGTTTGTAGTAGTTCCTAATGTGTCTGGCGGTTGGCACTGGATTATAGTAATGTAGAAATCTTTTAGTCTTTCTTTATTCATACACTCATTAAGAGGCACGTTTACTAAAAGTTAGTATATGGTAACATTATGCAAATATTTATGCAAATGAGGCCCCTTATGCAAATGAGGCCCCGCACCCCCCTTGGGCCGCCCCTGCTGGGGGCCCACAATTTTTGTTGGCGTAGGGCCTCACTCAAGGTAAATCCGGCCCTGCTGAGCACACCAAACAAGGACTTATCCTGGTATTCCTTGATATATCATCTGCCTCCCTTCCCTCTTTTCTCATTGGTCAGCTATCTTTCCCTATTGTGTGATGCAATAACCCAGTGTTTTTTCACCGACTCCCTTCCCGCTTTCCTTTTCTCATTGGTCAGCTATTTTTCCCTATTGTGTGATGCAATAATCCAGTGTCTTTTCACCGACTCCCTTCCCTCTGTCCTCTTCTCATTAGTCAGCTATCTTTCCCTATTGTGTGATGCAATAACCCAGTGTCTTTTCACCGACTCCCTTCCCTCTGTCCTCTTCTCATTGGTCAGCTATCTTTCCCTATTGTATGATGCAATAACCCAGTGTCTTTTCACCGACTCCCTTCCCTCTGTCCTCTTCTCATTGGTCAGCTATCTTTCCCTATTGTGTGATGCAATAACCCAGTGTCTTTTCACCGACACGCTTCCCGCTTTCCTTTTCTCATTGGTCAGCATCTTTCCCTATTGTGTGATGCAATAACCCAGTGTCTTTTCACTGACTCCCTTCTCTTCTCATTGGTCAGCTATCTTTCCCTATTGTGTGATGCAATAACCCAGTGTCTTTTCACCGACTCCCTTCCCTCTTTCCTTTTCTCATTGGTCAGCTATCTGTCCCTATTGTATGATGCAATAACCCAGTGTCTTTTCACCGACTCCCTTCCCTCTTTTCTTTTCTCATTGGTCAGCTATCTTTCCCTATTGTGTGATGCAATAACCCAGTGTCTTTTCACCGACTCCCTTCCCTCTTTCCTTTTCTCATTGGTCAGCTATCTTTCCCTATTGTGTGATGCAATAACCCAGTGTCTTTTCACCGACTCCCTTCCCTCTTTCCTTTTCTCATTGGTCAGCTATCTTTCCCTATTGTATGATGCAATAACAAAGTGTCTTTTCACCGACTCCCTTCCCTCTTTCCTTTTCTCATTGGTCAGCTATCTTTCCCTATTGTGTGATGCAATAACCCAGTGTCTTTTCACCGACTCCCTTCTCTTCTCATTGGTCGGCTATCTTTCCCCTATTGTATGATGCAATAACGAAGTGTCTTTCTTTCTTGAAATTGTGCTACTCCTTTCCCTCCCTTTTGTGTCACGTGTCATTATGGCTGTGCTTCTCCATAAAGCAGGACTCGGATATTGTAAACCGCCATGATGCAAGTGCCTTTGGTGGTATATCAATTTCTGTCAATAAATAAATAAATAAAATTGGCTAGAATTAAATGCAAATATATCAAAAGAAAATGACAAAAGATATCTAGTAAGAGAAATGTACAAAAACACGTCAACACTTCAATCTCTATACACAGCTTTTTCTGGCAGAACCCCCTGCAGCAAGAGATTTGGTAATAATAAGATGTATCTCAAACAAGGGGGGTGTTAGACACCGAAAGGCCTCTCATCTCCCAGAAAGAGGGTCATCCACCCAATGCTCCCCTTGCATTAACTGGCGGAATATCATGGTTTACTGGATAGTGCTGCGCTGACCAGCAAAACCAGATATTCGGTGCTAGACACGAGATAAGTCTCGGCACAGAATCTCTGGATTTTAAAAGCAGTGGTGGCAAGGAGCTTCGACTAGCCCAGCTGCCGATGTATTTATGCCCTGGAGACACACGATGAAACCAACAACTCTGCTAGACACCCTGCTGGTGTCTCCTTTAGGCTACACTCATTATTCGTTTATTATTAGCATCACCTAGTAGCATCCTGGTGGGTTGGGTATAAATGAGGGACATTCGTAGCATATGATTGTATTTGTCTGGGCAACAGGGGCAGATGAACACTATAT
Source organism: Ichthyophis bannanicus (assembly GCA_033557465.1). Lineage (NCBI taxonomy): Eukaryota > Metazoa > Chordata > Amphibia > Gymnophiona > Ichthyophiidae > Ichthyophis > Ichthyophis bannanicus. The sequence goes on along the minus strand of CM066040.1, from coordinate 296,825,412 downwards.
TGGGCCCTAGGCAAAAACACATCTGTGGGCCCCCTACACTACCTATGCACCCGCATTAGGAATTTCCATTCATGATCTTTGTGTCCTCCCCATCCCACGCACCCTGTGACGTCTGCTGGATTGTGAGTGACTACACTGTCACAACGCAGAAGCAGGAGGGGAACGCTCTGCGGCCTGTGCGTGCACATCGATTTAACCCTTGTACTTGCTTCCCAGCTGCTGCTGCTCAAGCATTGAAGGCCAATTTCTGGGGACTCTGAGGACATGAGTGTGGCTGCAGAGAGAAGGAGTACAAGCAGATGGTGAGGGAAGATGGACTCGGGTGCTCTGGAGAGGACCTGGAGCAAAAGGTTTGAAACACACTTATTCAGCAAATTCTTTGGGTCCGATGAAAATGATTAACCTCTTATTCGCCACATGTATAACAATCGTATAAAATCTGTTTTGCTTTTTCACTACCCTGTTTAACCCAAGTTAATGTTTCCTAGACCATGGATGCTGTTCCAAGGGTTGCAGAGCAGAGATGGCATCCATCTGTCCAAGAAAGGTTGACGCGTCTTCGGTAGTAGACTGGCTAATCTACTGAAGAGGGCTTTAAACTAGATTTGTTGGGGATGAGTGAAGAAAGCCCCCAGGTAGGTGAAAGCCCCCAGGTAGGTGATACATTAAATACCTTTATGGAAACAGGGGTAAGATATGGAAAGCTGTGAAGGGGCCATACTGGACTTGGTGCTTACCAATGGTGAAAGTGTTTCTGATGTTGTAGTGGGAGATCATTTTGCATCCAGTGATCACCAGATGGTGTGGTTCAGTATTAGGACTAGGGCTGTTAGAATCCATTCAAAGGTGAGGATCTTAGACTTTAGGAAGACTAACTTTGCCAAGATGGGCCAATGCCTCAGGGAGTCGTTAGTGGGATGGGAACAGCTGGGGGAAGTAGAAAAACAGTGGGCAAAACTGAAAGGGGATATTTTAAGGGCAACCAACCTTTTTGTTAAAATGGTAAATAAAGGTAAAAGGAAAAGGAGACCGCTATGGTTTTCAAAAGAAATAGCTGAAAAAATGAAGAAAAAGAGGGAGGCCTTCATGAAATACAAGAGATCACAGAGAGAGGAAGACAGGCATCTGTATTTGAAAAAACTTAGAGAAGCTAGCAAAGTAGTCAGGAAGGCAAAGATTCAAAAAGAGGAGGAAATAGCCAATGCAATAAAATGGGGGGATAAGACATTTTTCAGATATATTAGTGAGAAGAGGAAGGGCAAAAGTGGTATTGTCAGACTCAAGGGTGTAGGGGGGGAAATATGTAGAAGCTGATGAGGATAAAGCGGAATTGCTTAAAAAAATATTTTTGTTGTGTGTTCACAGATGAAGAACCAGGAGCAGGACCTCAGAAAACACCCACAAACAGGAACAGAAGCGAGGGACATCTTGAACAATTTTCAGAAGACTGTGTTCGTGAGACACTAGCTCATCTTAAAGTAGACAAAGCGATGGGACCGGATGGGATACACCCTAGAATACTGAGGGAACTTGTGGATGTTCTAGCAGCTCCACTGACTGACCTTTTCAAAACCTCGTTGGAGTCGGGAGTGGTGACAAAGGACTGGAGAGAGGCTCATGTGGTGCCTTTACACAAAAGCGGAAATAAGGATGTGGTTGAAAACTACAGGTTAGTTTAACTTCAGTGGTGAGTAAATTATTGGAAACGCTGCTGAAAGAGAAAATAGTGAGGTTTCTGGAGTCCAGCGGATTACAGGATCCGAGGCAGCATGGATTTACCAGAGGCAGGTCTTGTCAGACAAATCTGATTGATTTCTTTGACTGCGTGACCAGGGAGTTGGACCGAGGGAGAGCCCTAGATTTGGTGTATTTAGATTTCAGTAAAGCCTTTGTCACCGTTCCTCACAGACGACTTGTAAACAAACTGAGCACCCTAGGGATGGACCCTAAAGTTACTGCTTGGGTTAGAAATTGGTTGGGTGGGAGGTGACAAAGAGTACAAGTAAATGGAGCTCACTCTGAGGAGAAGGATGTTACCAGTGGTGTGCCCCAGGGATCTGTCCTTGGTCCGATTCTTTTTAACATCTTTGTTAGTGATATAGTGGAAGGGCTGTCAGGTAAGGTTTGCCTCTTTGTGGATGATACCAAAATCTGCAATAGAGTAGACACCCAGGAAGGTGTAGATAACATTAGGAGGGATCTAGCTAAGCTTGGTCTAGAATCTGGCAGCTGGGATTTAATGTTAAAAAATGTAAGGTCATACATTTGGGCTTCAGCAATCCAAGGGAGCAATATAGTATAGGGGGTGAAGTACTTCTGTCCACTAAAGAAGAGCAGGACCTAGGCGTGGTTGTGTCTGATGATCTTAAAGTAGCTAAACAGGTAGAAAAGGCGATGGGAAAAGCTAGAAGGATGCTTGGGTGTATAAGGAGAGGAATGGCCAGCAGAAAAAAGGAGGTGATAATGCCTCTGTACAAGTCTTTGGTGTGACCTCATTTGGAGTATAGTGTGCAATTCTGGAGACCGCACCTTCAAAAGGATGTGAACAGGATGGAGTCGGTGCAGAGGGTGGCTACTAAAATGATTAGTGGCCTTCATTATAAAGCATATGAGGACAGACTGAAGGATCTTAATATGTACACCTTAGAGGAAAGGCTGGATAGAGGTGATATGATTGAGATGTTTAAATACCTCCGTGGGGCAACACTGCGGCTGGTTTGGAGGCAAGATGGCTGACACATGTTAGACGCCGCGGTCAGCACACTGCTCTATTTTCCTTATATTTTCATTATGCCGCAAAAGAGGAAGGCTAAAAGCCATTCTTTACCTTCTGCAGCGACGGCGGCGGCAGCTACTGGGCCGTTAGATGCTTTTCTGAGGCCCGCTGGTGTGGTTGGTGCTCCAGAGCTAATTAGCTCGTTAGGGGTATTGAGAGCGGAAGGAGGCTCGTTGTGCCCCTCGGAGCTGAATACTACTGTTAGCCCGGAGGCATGGGTCCCCCCGACTCAGCCGGCAGTGCTCTTGGCAGGAGTTGTTTAGACGAAGCTCCGTGGTAACGGGGAGATAGTTTCTGTCGAGTCATCTTCTTCTGCTGCTGGGATGAATGCCTCCGCGGTAGTTGGATCGAAAACCGTGGAGTCAGCCGGTGCAGTGAGCAGCTCAGCTGGTGGTGCAGGAAGCTCCGTAGTGGATGTCGGAAAGGAGTCAGGCAGAAATGCTCTTAAACCTGCTGTGAGCACAACTCTATTGCCGGTACAATCTGTACTTCAGCGTCCCACAGCAGTTACCTTAGACTCCCTCTGGGAGGGTCTCCAAGTCTTGGAACGATTGTTTATTTTGCAATTTGGAGTTTTACAGAGCGCTTTAACCCCGGTTCTTCAGACTCTTGATTTACAAAAGAAGGAAGTTGTGCTATTATCCACTAAGGTGGCCCAGTTATTTATTGTACAATTCAACCCTGTTATAAGAATTTTACCACATGTATATAGCCTACTTCATGTAAATAGTTCATGTTTATAGTTCAACCCCTGTTATCCAAGTTTATACCCCTGTTCGATGTAAAAACCAAACAAAATGTGTGTTTTGGTCAATTTTGTTATACTGTAAACCGCGCTGATGCCGAATAGTGCGGTATATAAGCAACTGTAATAAATAAATAAATAAAATAAATAAAATGGAAGAAGTAACATCAATGTCAGGTACTGTCTCTAATGATTCCCTGATGTATCTAAGCCTACTCAGAAACGTAGACAGCAATTTTTGTTGTTAAGACCTCAGGTCTTGGCTATAGGTGGTTTGTTCTTTTTGCGTTATCCTTGTAGGTGTTTGATTAAATATCAGGGAATTAGTTACACCTTTTTTGAGCCTGCACATTTAACTCAATTTGTTGCAACCAAGAACATTCCTTTGCCCAGCAGTTGACCTGCTCTCATTTCCCCCTCTTGGTTAGGGGGGTACGGGGATGGATTTGTGTGTTAGTTTATCCACACCAGGCTTGTGTCTATTGCCTTTGATTTTTTGTTTCTTTTGAATTGTGTCTTGTTCCCTTTATTAATTGTGGGCTAGTGAATTTGACCTTCGGTATGTATTTAGTGCAAGGTGAGGGGTTTCCCTCTCCCTGCCATTTGCTTTTCTTTTTTTTCTTGAATTGTATTCTTTACTGTAACAAGATTTTCTTGTGTAAAATGTAAAATTGCATAAATAAAAAATAAAATTAAAAAAAAAACACCTCTGTGGCATAAATGTTCAGGGAGAAAGCCTCTTTCAATTGAAAGCAAGTTCTGCTACGAGGGGACATGGGATGAGGGTGAAGGGAGATAGATTCAGGAGTGATATACTCAGCTTTTACTACATTCTCTAGCAATGAATTCCAGAGTTTGATTACATACTGAAAAAATATTTTCTCCGATTAGTCTTAAATGTGCCACATTATAGCTTCACTGCATGTCCCCTAGTCTTTCTACTTCTTGAAGTAGTAAATAACTGATCTATGTCTACCTGTTCCACTCCATATATTATTTTATAGACCTCTATTAAATCTCCCTTCAGCTGTATCTTTTCAATGTTGAAAAGTCCTAACCTTTTAAGCCTTTCCTCATAGGGGTATCCTTCTATCCTATTTAACATTTTGGTGGCTCTTCTCTGTACCTTTTCTAATTCTGCTATATTCTTTTTAAGATATGGCAAACCAGAATTACACACAATATTAAAAATGCAGTCACACCATGGAACGATACAGAGGCATTTTAATATCTTTTGTTTTATTCTCCATTCCTTTCCATAAGATTCCTAGCATTCTATTTGCTTTCTTGGCTGTGGATGCACGCTGGGCAGAGGGTTTCAATGTACAGAATTATCCACGATGACACCTAAATCCTTTTCCTGGGTCGTAGTTCCTAATGCAGAATCCTGCATCGTGTAACCGTAGTTTGGGTTGCTTTTCCCTAAGTGCATTACTTTGAACTTGTCCATATCGAATTTCATTTGCCATTGGGATATCCATCTGCCTATTTCTCAAGCTCCTCTTGCAATTTTTCACAATCCTCTTGTGTTTTAACAACTTTTAATAATTTTATAATTAATATGTATGAAAGAGATTTGCATGCACTGTGGATATCCTGAAAACCTTACTGGATGGGTGTGCTGCGAGGACTGGGTTGAGAACCACTGCAGTAAATCATGGATCGATCGCATATGTTTGTTGAATTGGCAGCCAATCCAGTTCATTCAGTTGGAAGAGACATGATTATATTTATGCAGACCATTTATCAATCGAGCTGACAAATTCTGTGCCATTTGTAGGGGATACAAACATTGTTTAGGTAACCCCATAGAGATGGTATTGCAATAATCTAATAATGGTAGCAGCAATGCCTGAACTACAGCATTCTTAATCTGGAAAAGACAGATTGAACTGTTTTCTTCCTTTGAACATCAAAAGACAAAGAGGGGTCAAGCCAGATCCCCAAATATCAAACCTTGGTTTGAATGACCACATTCTGCCCTCCAAATTAATCTGTGTAGGTCATTTCCTAAATATTTCTTTACATAATATCATGGCTTCTGATTTTGGCATTTAACTCAGGGAAATTCTTAAGAATGGTATTTGAGGAGTAACCATTAATCTGGGAAGTTATTAGTAAAAGAATATAATCGGCATAGATCCTAAAGTTGATTTTCAGTTTCTTCAACAAATTACAGAATGATAACAAATAGATATTAAATAAAATTTCTGACAGTGAGGAACCTCAGAACCCCCCCCCCCCCCCCCAGTCAGTAGTGTACTGATTGGATGTAGACTCTTCACAAAACAATTTTTGTTGCCCGTTTCTTAGGTATGAAGAAAACCAAGAGAGGACATTTCCTCCAATACCCCAAAACTGTAACTGATTGCATAATTCTGGGTGAATTACCGAGCCAAATGTTACAGATAAATCAATAAACAAAAGGAAGAGTGCCTTGTTACTTTTCTCAATCATTTTTAAACCATAATCAGAAAGATTGAGGGTCACAGAACTATGGTTTGAATGAAATCCATGTTACCATGGATCCAAACAATCACGGGGTCTACAAACTCATCTCTTCACCACAGCTTATAACCTCCTGGCCTCTCAATCCTGACCTGGTCTATTAATGTTTGTCTAAGTTCTCCCCTTATGTATTTTCTTCACACGCTTTATAATTTCCTCTTTCCTTTCTAAGATTGTAGTTCTTTTCCTTTTTCCTGGCCTTGTGCCTCTTTCTGATTGTTAACTTATTGTGAACTGCCTTGATGTCGTATAGGGCGGTATATGAAATCTAATTAAACTGAAACTGATGAGTTTAATCGTAACCATCCTACCTGTTCTATTAATTTCCCCAGTAATGGCATATTCGCCATGAGGTGATAATTAGCAGAGATGCATCGAGTAGCCTTCTTTAATAGTGGCCGCACAGTTGAATGCGTTAATGGCTCTGGAAACATTTTGTTACTTAATGAGCACTGAATACTGCCATCATCTCCCTATTTACCGTCCCAGAAGCCTTAGGGATGGTGTCCAGGATGCATGTAGAGGAAATAGTCTGTCCTTTAGAGGTGTGATCAAAGGACTCCCACAGCATCACAGGTCATATTGAGGAAGAGACAACGTCCTTTCTTACACTGCCATGGTCAACGTTTGATTGGAAATGGAAAAGAAAGTGTTGGGCTGTCGGGGTTGGAACAGTCAGTAATCAGGGCTGACGCAAGGATTAGAGGTGCTCTAGGCGGGCCCTCCATCCTGCCTCTCCCCATGGCCCCCCCATAGCTCCCAAACCATGACGCAGCGCTTACTAACACTTTGGCGCTGCATAGCGGTTTCCTCCTGTCCACAATGTGCTGTTTCCATCCTCCTCCGATGCCATTTCCTGTTTTAGAGGGGGGCAGAGATGACACATTGCAAACAGGAGGAAAGTCATAGTTTGAGGGCTATTGCCACCGCTACAGGCACCGGAGAGGGGCAGCAGCAATGGGCCAGCACCCCAGGGGACTGCTTGCTTTGCCTGGTGGCAGCGCTAGCCCTGTCGCTAATATCTGGTCTTTTAGCAGACCGTTTACAATATAGAATAATTCAGCTGCCAGGTTACTGGACAACAAAATCCTATTCTTCTATTAACTTTTTTGGCCTCATTTACCCATGTTCTGTACTCCTGCATTACCTTACAATACGTTGATTTGTCATTTTCGTCATGCTCTTTCTACTCTTTGGACTTGTCTTTTACCCTCTCTCGATCCATTTGTGAACCAAGGGGCACTATAAGAGTGCTTTCCATATCCCTTAGTATTCATGTCTTTTGTAGCATATTTAGCAACTGAGGTTTCCCATAGGCCGAGAACTACTAGTACCACATATCATATATCTTAAATCTTAACTGTATAATCCAAGTTGTGCCATTCCTGTTAATGTACCCTGCAAACCACTACGACTAAATGATATAGTGGCATAAAAAACTGTTAAATAAATATTATTTGTATAGTTCTACAAGGCTACACAGCACTGTACAAACAGATGTAAGAGATAGTCCCTGCTCATCAGAGCTTATAATCTACTCAAGCCAGAACACATAGCAAAACTGGGGACTAGAGCATGGTAAAATACACATAAACGGGGAATAGGGGGACAAGGGAAATCAGGGGATTACAGCAAGGTAAAATGCATATAAATGGTGAACAGGAGGGTGAGGGATATCAGGGGATTACAGCATGGTAAAATGCATATAAATGGTGAACAGGAGGGTGAGGGATATCAGGGGATTACAGAATGGAAAAACGCACATAAATAGTGAACAGGAGGGTGAGGGACATCAGGGGATTACAGCATGGTAAAATGCATATAAACGGTGAACAGGAGGGTGAGGGATATCAGGGGATTATTTTATTTATTTAGCTGTAGCATGGTAAAATACACATAAACGGGGAATAGGGGGACAAGGGACATCAGGGGATTACAGCATGGTAAAATGCATATAAACGGTGAACAGGAGGGTGAGGGATATCAGGGGATTATTTTATTTATTTAGCTGTAGCATGGTAAAATACACATAAACGGGGAATAGGGGGACAAGGGACATCAGGGGATTACAGCATGGTAAAATGCATATAAACGGTGAACAGGAGGGTGAGGGGTATCAGGGGATTACAGCATGGTAAAATGCCTATAAACGGTGAACAGGAGGATGAGGGATATCAGGGGATTACAGCATGGTAAAATGCCTATAAACGGTGAACAGGAGGATGAGGGATATCAGGGGATTACAGCATGGTAAAATGCATATAAACGGTGAACAGGAGGATGAGGGATATCAGGGGATTACAGCATGGTAAAATGCATATAAACGGTGAACAGGAGGGTGAGGGATATCAAGGGATTATAGCATGGTAAAATGCACATAAATGGTGAACAGGAGGGTGAGGGACATCAGGGGATTACAGCATGGTAAAATGCATATAAACGGTGAATAGGAGGGTGAGGGATATCAGGGGAAAACAGCATGGCAAGATGCATATAAACGGTGAACAGGAGGATAAGGGATATCAGGGGATTACAGCATGGCAAAATAAAGGTAAACGGTGAACAGGAGGGTGAGGGCGAGGGACATCAGGGGATTATAGCATGGTAAAATACACATAAACGGGAATAGGGGGACAAGGGACATCAGGGGATTACAGCATGGTAAAATGCATATAAACGGTGAACAGGAGGGTGAGGGATATCAGGGGATTATTTTATTTATTTAGCTGTAGCATGGTAAAATAGACATAAACGGGGAATAGGGGGACAAGGGACATCAGGGGATTACAGCATGGTAAAATGCATATAAACGGTGAACAGGAGGGTGAGGGATATCGGGATTATTTTATTTATTTAGCTGTAGCATGGTAAAATACACATAAACGGGGAATAGGGGGACAAGGGACATCAGGGGATTACAGCATGGTAAAATGCATATAAATGGTGAACAGGAGGGTGAGGGATATGAGGGGATTACAGCATGGTAAAATGCATATAAACGGTGAACAGGAGGGTGAGGGATATCATGGGATTACAGCATGGTAAAATGCATATAAACGGTGAACAGGAGGGTGAGGGATATCAGGGGATTACAGCATGGTAAAATGCATATAAATGGTGAACAGGAGGGTGAGGGATATCATGGGATTACAGCATGGTAAAATGCATATAAACGGTGAACAGGAGGGTGAGGGATATCAGGGGATTACAGCATGGTAAAATGCATTTAAACGGTGAACAGGAGGGTGAGGAATATCATGGGATTACAGCATGGTAAAATACAGATAAATGGTGAACAGGAGGGTGAGGGATATCAGGGGATTATAGCATGGTAAGATACAGATAAATGGTGAATAGGAGGGTGAAGGATATCAGGGGATTACAGCATGGTAAAATACAGATAAACAGTGAACAGGAGGGTGAGGGATATCATGGGATTACAGCATGGTAAAATACAGATAAATAGTGAACAGGAGGATGAGGGACGTCAGGGAATTAGAGCATGGTAAGATACAGATAAATGGTGAATAGGAGGGTGAGGGATATCAGGGGATTACAGCATGGTAAAATGCACATAAACAGTGAACAGGAGGATGAGGGATATCAGGGAATTAGAGCATGGCAAAATACAGATAAACAGTGAACAGGAGGGCGAGGGATATCAGGGGATTATAGCATGGTAAAATACAGATAAACGGTGAACAGGAGGGTGAGGGCGAGGGACATCAGGGGATTATAGCATGGTAAAATACACATAAACGGGAATAGGGGGACAAGGGACATCAGGGGATTACAGTATGGTAAAATGCATATAAACGGTGAACAGGAGGGTGAGGGATATCAGGGGATTATTTTATTTATTTAGCTGTAGCATGGTAAAATAGACATAAACGGGGAATAGGGGGACAAGGGACATCAGGGGATTACAGCATGGTAAAATGCATATAAACGGTGAACAGGAGGGTGAGGGATATCGGGATTATTTTATTTATTTAGCTGTAGCATGGTAAAATACACATAAACGGGGAATAGGGGGACAAGGGACATCAGGAGATTACAGCATGGTAAAATGCATATAAATGGTGAACAGGAGGGTGAGGGATATGAGGGGATTACAGCATGGTAAAATGCATATAAACGGTGAACAGGAGGATGAGGGATATCAGGGGATTACAGCATGGTAAAATGCATATAAATGGTGAACAGGAGGGTGAGGGATATCAGGGGATTACAGCATGGTAAAATGCCTATAAACGGTGAACAGGAGGGTGAGGGATATCAGGGGATTACAGCATGGTAAAATGCCTATAAACGGTGAACAGGAGGATGAGGGATATCAGGGGATTACAGCATGGTAAAATGCCTATAAACGGTGAACAGGAGGATGAGGGATATCAGGGGATTACAGCATGGTAAAATGCATATAAACGGTGAACAGGAGGATGAGGGATATCAGGGGATTACAGCATGGTAAAATGCATATAAACGGTGAACAGGAGGGTGAGGGATATCAAGGGATTATAGCATGGTAAAATGCATATAAACGGTGAACAGGAGGGTGAGGGATATCAGGGAATTAGAGCATGGTAAAATGCATATAAACAGTGAACAGGAGGGTGAGGGATATCAGGGGATTACAGCATGGTAAAATGCATATAAACGGTGAACAGGAGGGTGAGGGATATCAGGGGATTATAGCATGGTAAAATACACATAAATGGGGAATAGGGGGACAAGGGACATCAGGGGATTATAGCATGGTAAAATGCATATAAACGGTGAACAGGAGGGTGAGGGACATCAGGGGATTACAGCATGGTAAAATGCACATAAATGGTGAACAGGAGGGTGAGGGATATCAGGGGAAAACAGCATGGCAAGATGCATATAAACGGTGAACAGGAGGGTGAGGGATATCAGGGGATTACAGCATGGTAAAATGCATTTAAACGGTGAAGAGGAGGGTGAGGAATATCATGGGATTACAGCATGGTAAAATACAGATTAATGGTGAACAGGAGGGTGAGGGATATCAGGGGATTATAGCATGGTAAGATACAGATAAATGGTGAATAGGAGGGTGAAGGATATCAGGGGATTACAGCATGGTAAAATGCACATAAACAGTGAACAGGAGGATGAGGGATATCAGGGAATTAGAGCATGGTAAAATACAGATAAACAGTGAACAGGAGGGCGAGGGATATCAGGGGATTATAGCATGGTAAAATACAGATAAACGGTGAACAGGAGGGTGAGGGCGAGGGACATCAGGGGATTACAGCATGGTAAAATACACATAAAGGGTGAACAGGAGGGTGAGGGATATCAGGGCATTAGAGCATGGTAAAATACAGTGAAATGGTGAATAGGAGGGTGAGGGATATCAGGGAATTAGAGCATGGTAAAATACACATAAACAGGGAATAGGGGGACAAGGGACATCAGGGGATTACAGCATGGTAAAATACACATAAACGGGGAATAGGGGGACAAGGGCGAGGGACGTCAGGGGATTAGAGCATGGTAAGATACAGATAAATGGTGAAGAGGAGGGTGAGGGATATCTGGGGATTATAGCATGGTAAAATACAGATAAACGGTGAACAGGAGGGTGAGGTATATCAGGGGATTAGAGCATGGTAAAATACACATAAACAGGGAATAGGGGGACAAGGGACATCAGGGGATTACAGCATGGTAAAATACACATAAACGGGGAATAGGGGGACAAGGGCGAGGGACGTCAGGGGATTAGAGCATGGTAAGATACAGATAAATGGTTAAGAGGAGGGTGAGGGATATCTGGGGATTATAGCATGGTAAAATACAGATAAACGGTGAACAGGAGGGTGAGGTATATCAGGGGATTAGAGCATGGTAAAATGCACATAAATGGTGAACAGGAGGGTGAGGGATATCAGGGGATTAGAGCATGGGAAGATGCACATAAACAGTGAACAAGAGGGTGAGGGATATCAGGGATTAGAGCATGGTAAAATGCACATAAATGGTGAACAGGAGGATGAGGGACATAAGGGGATTATAGCATGGTAAAATGCACATAAATGGTGAACAGGAAGGTGAGGGATATCAGGGAATTAGAGCATGGTAAGATATATATAAACGGTGAACAGGAGTGAGGGGGATACCAGGGGATTATAGCATGGTAAGATACAGATAAACGGTGAACAGTGTATTGAAGAAGCCCCTACTGAGCCCATGCAGAAAGGGATAGTAGAAGACTCTACCTTAGAATCTGACAGGCAGTCTGAGCACATGGCTCAATGTTTACAAGAAGAAAGTAAACAGAGAAAGTCAGGAGCCAAATGGACACGCCCAAGCTGTGACGTATCACCAAGCTTAGGGGTTAATGAGAAACACCTGTTCAGGGGAAGGGCAGAATCAAGCCCTGAGAAACAGGACTATAATAATTGGTCATTAGCTTTAAAAGCGAGACTGAGAGAAACACAGAGGCAAGGAAGAGAGAGACCGGGTGAAGGTCCCAGTCAGAGACCAGGTCAAGAGAGAGCCGTAGCAAGAGCCAAGGAAGCCCAAGCCCGAGAACCTGAAGGAAGCAGCACAAGAGAGGTGCCGTTCAGGAAAGGCAGGAGAAAAGAGAGACCTCCTGGGAGGCAGGCTTGGAAAAGCTCGGAGGCTCCAGAGAGAGAGACATGGTGGCAGGAAAATACTTATAGGTCTGAGGCAGAAGCCAGCAAGCTAAGAGGAAAGAAAACACAGCTGGTGTTTGGAAACCTGCCTGAGCCAAGAGAGCAGAGAATTCCTCCCTCCTTAAAGCCAGAAGTAGGCTTCAAAGTTTGCCCAGCTATGAATCTAGTTTAAAAGTATTTCCTTGTTGTTGCCAAGAAATAGGAAACAGCCCAGGAAGCAACTCCAGAGTACAGGGTAGTTTCAAGCCCTGCTCTTTAGAAGGGTATAAAGGGAAGATCCCTGAATGCCTAGAAGAAGGTTACTTTAAAACCCACGATAGCAGCTTACACCCACACCCAGCTAATGCTGAGCTGGAAGAGATGCAGATAGACTCTGATGTTTATGATGCAGCTGATATACAGATGGATTGCACCCTATGTATAGCTGACCATATTGAATCCCTGTGCTGAGCATTACTATAAGAGTGCTGATAAAGCGGCAAAGAAAAGGGGAACATTTTCCTTTGCTATCAGAAGCTGTTTGTTTGCTTTTGTTTTTGTGATGAGCACTGCACGTTTGGAGGCCTGAGAATGAAGAGGCCCATTTACCTTAGTTCTTGTATGCATTCCTCCTACCAAATATATGGAAAGTTGTCCTAATTTCATCTGCACTTAAGTTCTGTTGGGAGGGGAAATAAAATCCTTGTCATTTTTGCCTTTAACACTCGACTGCAACTCCTTCTTGAATCAGAGGGTAGAAAGGGAACTACCATTCCCACAAGGCATTGCAGGAGCAAATGCAGTGTCATACTCCCTGAAGATAGAATATCAAGGCAGACCAACCCTACTTGCCCTAGGCAGTAGGCTGGTCTGATGACAACAGGAGGGTTAGGGACATCAGGGGATTAGAGCATGGTAAGATACACCTAAACAGTGAACAGGAGGGTGAGGGATATCAGGGGATTATAGCATGGTAAGATACACCTAAACAGTGAACAGGAGGGTGAGGGATATCAGGGGATTATAGCATGGTAAAATGCACATAAACGGTGAACAGGAGGGTGAGGGATATCAGGGGATTACAGCATGGTAAAAAGCACATAAATGGTGAAGAGGAGGGCGAGGGACATCAGGGAATTGTAGCAAGGTAAAATGCACATAAACGGTGAACAGGAGGGTGAGGGACATCAGGGGATTACAGCATGGTAAAATGCACATAAACGGTGAACAGGAGGGTGAGGGACATCAGGGCATTACAGCATGGTAAAATGCACATAAACGGTGAACAGGAGGGTGAGGGATATCAGGGGATTACAGCATGGTAAAATGCATATAAACGGTGAACAGGAGGGTGAGGGATATCAGGGGATTACAGCATGGTAAAATGCATATAAACGGTAAACAGGAGGGTGAGGGATATCAGGGGATTACAGCATGGTAAAATGCACATAAACGGTGAACAGGAGGGTGAGGGATATCAGGGGATTAGAGCATGATAAAATGCATATAAATGGTGAATAGGAGGGTGAGGGATATCAGGGGATTACAGAACGGTAAAAGGCACATAAACGGTGAATAGGAGGGTGAGGGATATCAGGGGATTACAGCATGGTAAAAAGCACATAAATGGTGAAGAGGAGGGCGAGGGACATCAGGGAATTGTAGCAAGGTAAAATGCACATAAACGGTGAACAGGAGGGTGAGGGATATCAGGGGATTACAGAACGGTAAAAGGCACATAAATGGTGAAGAGGAGGGCGAGGGACATCAGGGAATTGTAGCAAGGTAAAATGCACATAAACGGTGAACAGGAGGGTGAGGGATATCAGGGGATTACAGAACGGTAAAAGGCACATAAACGGTGAATAGGAGGGTGAGGGACATCATGGGATTATAGAATGGTAAAATGCACATAAACGGTGAACAGGAGGGTGAGGGATATCAGGGGATTACAGCATGGTAAAATGCATATAAACGGTGAACAGGAGGGTGAGGGATATCAGGGGATTACAGCATGGTAAAATGCACATAAATGGTGAACAGGAGGGTGAGGGACATCAGGGGATTACAGCATGCTAAGATACACCTAAACAGTGAACAGGAAGGTGAGGGACATCATGGGATTATAGAATGGTAAAATGCACATAAACGGTGAACAGGAGGGTGAGGGATATCAGGGGATTACAGCATGGTAATATACAGATAAACAGTGAACAGGAGGGTGAGGGATATCATGGGATTATAGCATGGTAAAATCCATATAAACGGTGAATAGGAGGGTGAGGGATATCAGGGGATTACAGCATGGTAAAATGCATATAAACGGTGAACAGGAGGGTGAGGGACATCAGGGGATTACAGCATGGTAAAATGCACATAAACAGTGAACAAGAGAGCGTGGGATATCAGGGGATTACAGCATGGTAAAATGCATATAAACGGTGAACAGGAGGGTGAGGGATATCAGGGGATTATAGCATGGTAAAATGCACATAAACAGTGAACAGGAGGGTGAGGGATATCATGGGATTATAGCATGGTAAAATGCATATAAACGGTGAACAGGAGGATGAGGGACATAAGGGGATTATAGCATGGTAAAATGCATATAAACGGTGAACAGGAGGATGAGGGACATAAGGGGATTATAGCATGGGAAAATGCACATAAATGGTGAACAGGAGGCTGAGGGATATCAGGGGATTACAGCATGGTAATATACAGATAAATGGTGAACAGGAGGATGAGGGATATCATGGGATTATAGCATGGTAAAATGCACATAAACAGTGAACAGGAGGGTGAGGGACATCAGTGGATTATAGCATGGTAAAATGCACATAAACGGTGAACAGGAGGTTGAGGGATATCGGGTTTATAGCATGGTAAAATGAAACATAGAAACATAGAAACATGATGACAGAAAAAGACCACATGGCCTATCTAGTCTGTCCTTCCATAACAACAACTACAACAGACCACTTTTTACCTTTAGAGATCCTCTGTGTTGGTCCCATGCTTTTTTGAATTCAGTTACTGTCCTCATCTCTACCACCTCCACTGGGAGACTATTCCATGGATCCACTACTCTTTCCGTAAAGAAATATTTCCGCTTATCACTCCTGAATCTATCTCCCTTCACCCTCATCCCATGTCCCCTCGTAGCAGAACTTGCTTTCAATTGAAAGAGGCTCTCTCCCTGAACATTTATGCCACGGAGGTATTTAAACATCTCAATCATATCACCTCTATCCCGCCTTTCCTCTAAGGTGTACATATTAAGATCCTTAAGTCTGTCCTCATATGCTTTATAATGAAGCCCATTAATCATTTTAGTAGCAACCCTCTGCACCGACTCCATCCTGTTCACATCCTTTTGAAGGTGCGGTCTCCAGAATTGCACACCATACTCCAAATGAGGTCGCACCAAAGACTTATACAGAGGCATTATCACCTCTTTTTTCTGCTAGCCATTCCTCTCCGTATGCACCCAAGCATCCTTCTAGCTTTTGCCGTTGCCTTTTCTACCTGTTTAGCTACTTTAAGATCATCAGACACAACCACGCCTAGGTCCCGCTCTTCTTTAGTGGACAAAAGTACTTCACCTCCTATACTGTATTGCTCCCTTGGATTGCTGCAGCCCAAATGCATGACCTTACATTTTTTAACATTAAATCCGAGCTGCCTAATTCTAGACCATTCTTCAAGCTTAGCTAGATCCCTCCTCATGTTATCTACACCTTCCTGGGTGTCTACTCTATTGCAGATTTTGGTATCATCTGCAAAGAGGCAAACCTTACCCGACAGCCCTTCCGCTATATCACTAACAAAGATGTTAAAAATAATCGGACCAAGGACAGATCCCTTGGGCACACCACTGGTAACATCCTTCTCCTCAGAGTGAGCTCCATTTACTTGTACTCTTTGTCTCCTCCCACCCAACCAATTTCTAACCCAAGCAGTAACTTTAGGGTCCATCCCTAGGGTGCTCAGTTTGTTTATAAGTCGCCTGTGAGGAACAGTGTCAAAGGCTTTACTGAAATCTAAATACACCACATCTAGAGCTCTCCCTCGGTCCAACTCCCTGGTCACCCAGTCAAAGAAATCAATCAGATTTGTCTGACAAGACCTGCCTCTGGTGAATGCACATAAATGGTGAACAGGAGGCTGAAGGATATCAGGGGATTACAGCATGGTAAAATGCACATAAATGGTGAACAGGAGGGTGAGGGATATCAGGGGATTATAGCATGGTAAAATGCACATAAACGGTGAACAGGAGGGTGAGGGATATCAGGGGATTATAGCATGGTAAAATGCACATAAATGGTGAATAGGAGGACAAGGGACATGAGAGGATTACAGAATGGTAAAGTACATATAAACTCTGAATAGGAGGGTGAGGGATATCAGGGGATTATAGCATGGTAAGATGCACATAAACGATAAACTAAAGAGTCATGGGATAGGAGGCAGTGTACTATTTTGGATCAGGAACTGGTTAAAAGATAGAAAGCAGAGGGTTGGGCTAAATGGCCAATTTTCCCAGTGGAGAAAGGTGAGTAGTGGTGTACCCCAGGGATCTGTGCTGGGTCCGCTGCTTTTTGAGATATTCATAAAAGACCTGGAAATGGGAATAACGAGTGAGGTTATCAAATTTGCAGATGACACAAAACTATTTAAAGTTGTTAAAACTCAAGAGGATTGTGATAAATTGCAAGAGGATCTTGATAAATTGGAAGACTGGGCATCAAAATGGTAGATCAAAAGTTTTGTAAATAGTTTGTAAATAGTTTACCCCTGTTATCCAAGTTCTTTGCCCTGTTATCTGTAAACTTATACGTGTTAGCTGTATTGAGCTTTTCTGTTCCATGTAAACCGCGCTGATGCTGAATAGTGCGGTATATAAGAAACTGTAAATAAATAAATAGATGAAATTTAATGTGGACAAGTGCAAAGTTATGCACCTAGGGAAGAACAACCCAAAATAAACAATGGTTACACGATGCAAGGTTTGACATTAGAAACCACCACCCAGGAAAAATATTTAGGCGTCATTGTGGATAACATGTTAAAACCCTCGGCCCAGTGTGCAGCGGCGGCCAAGAGAGCAAATAGAATGCTAGGTATGATAAGGAAAGGAATGGAAAATAAAACAAAAGATATTATAATGCCTCTATATCGTTCCATGGTGTGACCGCACCTTGAGTATTGTGTGCAATTCTGGTCGCCATATCTTAAAAAGGATATAGCGATTTTAGAAAAGGTACAGAGAAGAGCCACCAAAATGGTAAAGGGGATGGAAGGATACTCCTATGAAGAGAGGCTAAAAAGGTTAGGGCTCTTTAACCTGGAAAAGAGACGGCTGAGGGGAGACATGATAGAAGTCTATAAATTAATGAACGGAGTGGAACGGGTAAACGTAGATTGATTTTTACGTTATCAGAGGGACCATAGACCACAGAAAGAGAGCTAAGAGAAGACAGGAAAGCAGAAGCCTCAAATCGGGACCAGCATGATCAGAGAGTAAAATGGTCAGACATCAAAGGTAGAAAAAAATAATTATATTTAATTTTAGTGATTGGACTTTGTGCTATCTTTATATTTTACACAGTATTGGAGAACTGCATCTCTTATTTATCTGATGTTGCACTGCATGTGGACTCTGGCTTCTTGGGGTTTCAATTTAAAATTTGTCTACATATTTTTATTTTTACTTTAGATTGTGTACTGTACTTGGTGAGGGTCAGTTGTTCTGTTAACATGGAGTTTGTACATAAAGATCTATACTGTACTGTAGTAATTTGACTTGTTCAGCTTTTCAGATAGGTGTTTGGATGTTCCAGGGCCCACTGTAGTATTTACAGTGATGCTTTTTTTGGATGGGCTCCTTATGTGAGTTTTGGAAGTTTGTGCTGATATGGTATGATATGGTAGGTTTGTTCTTTGTTGTAGGGTTTTGTATTAGTTCACAATATGCCTGGTACTGGAGAATAGTGGTTGTTGTTGTTGTTGTTAATGAGATGATCAGAATCAGATTTTTTTTTTAAATATTGAGTTCTGTGGGTGAATGTCCTGGTTCTGCTCTGCACCTACTGTGGATGCAAAATATATGTTGAAAAAGAAAAAGCAAGAACCATAACGGAGTTTATAACAACAAAATAAAAATTAGTTATAATTTAGCTTTATAAACTGTGCTGTTGGTTCTTGCTGTCTTTTACTTCCTTGGTGTGCAAACAGGACCGTACCTAGACCTGTGCAAGTGGTGCAGCCGCAGAGGGCGGAAAGGCTTGGGGGGCACATTTTGGCTGTCTGCTGTTGCCGTATCGCCGCTGGCAGGACAATAGCAGGCAGCCGAAATGCGCTCCCCAAGCCTTTTCGCAGCAGTTTATGCAGGTCTGGTCCCTCCATCCTCCGACGCAATGTCAGAGTAGGGAGGGACAGATCTGCTTAAAGTGCCCACTGACTTTCAGATCGGGTGCATGCCCCACTCCTCATCCTCCCCATACCTATGTCCAGCGTTGCCTGCTCTCTTCCTGCTGCCGGCGCCGCCGTGAAATAAACAGAGGGCGGCAGCAGCAGGGAAAGAGCAGGCAGCTCTTTTAAAAATAATCTGACCATGGCAGGGCCGTAGCAAGCCATAAATGTGCCGTGTGCAACTTGCATATCTGGCGTGCCCCCTCCCCCCATTTACAGGTTTGTCCTTTGCCCCACGCATCTCCCCATCTTACCTTCTTATCCAGCCTGCTCTCCCCTGTGCAGCCTGCCCCTGCCCAGCCACCCCTTACCTCCATATCCAGCTGGCTCTTCCACGTGCTGCCAGCCCTTGCTCAGCCACTCCTTACCTCCATATCCAGCCAGCTCTCCTCCGTGCTGCCTGCCCTTGCACAGCTGCTCCTTGCCGAGAATCATCAAGCCCACTGACTATTACCCAATGTTGCTAATCCATGTTGGAACAAATGATACTGCCAGGTATACCTCGGAACATATCAGAAGTGACTTCATGGCTCTGGGACAGAGGGTGAAGCAGTTAGGTGCACAGGTGGTGTTCTCTTCAATCCTCCCTGTTGAGGGTAAAGGCCAAGGCAGAGAGGCTCGCATCCTGGAGATGAATGCATAGCTGCGTGGATGGTGTCATCGAGAGCGTTTTGGTTTCCTAGACCATGGGATGGTGTTCCTAGGGTTGCAGAGCAGAGATGGCATCCATCTGTCCAGGAAAGGTCAACGCGTCTTCGGTAGTAGACTGGCTAATCTACCGAAGAGGGCTTTAAACTGGATTCGTTGAGGATGGGTGAAGAAAGCCCCCAGGTAAGTGAAAGCCCCCAGGTAGGTCATACATTAAATACCTTTATGGAAATGGGTAACAGGGATAACATATGGAGAGCAGTGTGTATAAATGCCCGTAGCATGGAAAATAAGATCCCTGATGTTGAAGCATTAATGGGAGAGGCTGACTTGGATTTAGTGGCAGTTACAGAAACATGGTTCACAGAAAACCATGATTGGGATGTAACTATACCTGGCTATACTTTATTCAGAAAGGACAGGGTAGGAAGAAGGGGAGGAGGAGTGGCACTATATGTAAAAACTGCTATTAAAGCTTTGGAATTACAGAGCTTAAAAGGGAGAGAGGAGGCATTGTGGGTTAAACTAGAAAGAGGGAAAGAGAAATCTATTTGCATTGGTGTGATATACAGACCTCCCTTATAAGAGGAAGAGGTAGACAAAGAGTTAATTGAAGACATACACAGAATTGCTAGGAAAGGGGAAGTGCTACTGATAGGAGATTTCAATATGCCAGATGTTGATTGGCACATTCCTGCTGCAGTATCATCTAGAAGTAAGGAGATCCTGGATTCTCTACAGGGAGAACTATTCAGGCAATTGGTAACAGACCCCACACGTGAAGGGGCCATACTGGACTTGGTGCTTACTAATGGTGAAAGTGTTTCTGATGTTGTAGTGGGAGATCATTTTGCATCCAGTGATCACCAGATGGTGTGGTTCAGTATTAGGACTAGGGCTGTTAGAATTCATTCAAAGGTGAGGATCTTAGACTTTAGGGAGACTAACTTTGCGAAGATGGGCCAATACCTCAGGGAGTCGTTAGTGGGATGGGAACAGCTGGGGGAAGTAGAAAAACAGTGGGCAAAACTGAAAGGGGATATTTTAAGGGCAACCAACCTTTTTGTTAAAATGGTAAATAAAGGTAAAAGGAAAACGAGACCGTTATTTTTTTCGAAAGAAGTAGCTGAAAAAGTGAAGAAAAAGAGGGAGGCCTTCATGAAATACAAGAGATCACAGAGAGAGGAAGACAGGCATCTATATTTGGAAATCTTAAAGAAGCTAGCAAAGTAGTCAAGAAGGCAAAGATTCAAAAGGAGGAGGAAATAGCCAGTGCAATAAAATGGGGGGATAAGACATTTTTCAGATATATTAGTGAGAAGAGGAAGGGCAAAAGTTGTATTGTGAGACTCAAGGGTGCAGGGGAGGAATATGTAGAAGCTGATAAGAATAAAGCGAAATTGCTTAACAAATATTTTTGTTGTGTGTTCACCAATGAAGAACCAGGAGCAGGACCTCAGAAAACACCCACAAATAGGAAAAGAAGCGAGGGACATCTTGAACAATTTTCAGAAGACTGTTCGTGATAAACTATCTCAACTTAAAGTAGACAAAGCGATGGGACCGGATGGGATACACCCGAGAATACTGAGGGAACTTGGGGACGTTCTAGCAGCTCCACTGACTGACCTTTTCAATGCCTCGTTGGAGTTGGGATTGGTGCCAAAGGACTGGAGAGAGGCTCATGTGGTGCCTTTACACAAAAGCGGAAGTAAGGATGTGGTTGAAAACTACAGGCCGTTTAGTTTAACTTCGGTGGTGAGTAAATTATTGGAAACGCTGCTGAAAGAGAAAATAGTGAGGTTTCTGGAGTCCAGCGGATTACAGGATTCGAGGCAGCATGGATTTACCAGAGGCAGGTCTTGTCAGACAAATCTGATTGATTTCTTTGACTGGGTGACCAGGGAGTTGGACCGAGGGAGAGCCCTAGATGTGGTGTATTTAGATTTCAGTAAAGCCTTTGACACTGTTCCTCACAGGCGACGTATAAACAAACTGAGCACCCTAGGGATGGACCGTAAAGTTACTGCTTGGGATAGAAATTGGCTGGGTGGGAGGCGACAAAGAGTACAAGTAAATGGAGCTCACTCTGAGGAGAAGGATGTTACCAGTGGTGTGCCCCAGGGATCTGTCCTTGGTCCGATTCTTTTTAACATCTTTGTTAGTGATATAGCAGAAGGGCTGTCGGGTAAGGTTTGCCTCTTTGCGGATGATACCAAAATCTGCAATAGAGTAGACACCCAGGAAGGTGTAGATAACATGAGGAGGGATCTAGCTAAGCTTGAAGAATGGTCTAGAATGTGGCAGCTGGGATTTAATGTTAAAAAATGTAAGGTCATGCATTTGGGCTGCAGCAATCCAAGGGAGCAATACAGTATAGGAGGTGAAGTACTTTTGTCCACTAAAGAAGAGTGGGACCTAGGCGTGGTTGTGTCTGATGATTTAAAGTAGCTAAACAGGTAGAAAAGGTTATGGCAAAAGCTAGAAGGATGCTTGGGTGCATACGGAGAGGAATGGCTAGCAGAAAAAAGGAGGTGATAGTGCCTCTGTATAAATTTTTGGTGCGACCTCATTTGGAGTATAGTGTGCAATTCTGGAGACCGCACCTTCAAAAGGATGTCAACAGGATGGAGTCGGTGCAGAGAGTGGCTACTAAAATGATTAGTGGTCTTCATTATAAAGCATATGAGGACAGATTTAAGGATCTTAATATGTACACCTTAGAGGAAAGGCGGGATAGAGGTGATATGATTGAGATGTTTAAATACCTCCGTGGCATAAATGTTCAGGGAGAGAGCCTCTTTCAATTGAAAGCAAGTTCTGCTACGAGGGGACATGGGATGAGGGTGAAGGGAGATAGATTCAGGAGTGATATGCGGAAATATTTCTTTATGGAAAGAGTAGTGGATCCGTGGAATAGTCTCCCAGTGGAGGTGGTAGAGATGAGGACAGTAACTGAATTCAAAAAAGCATGGGAGAAACACAGAGGATCTCTAAAGGTAAAAAGTGGACTGTTGTAGTTGTTGATATGGAAGGACAGACTAGATAGGCCATGTGGTCTTTTTCTGCCATCATATTTCTATTTTTCTATGTTACATATTTAGCCGGCTCTCCCCGTGCTGCCTGCTCTTGCCCAGCCGCTCCTTAAACCCATATCCAGCCGGCTCTCCCCCGTGCTGCCTGCACTTGCCCAGCCGCTCCTCACCTCCATATCCAGCCAGCTCTCCCCCGTGCTGCCTGCCCTTGCCCAGCCGCTCCTTACCTCCATATCCAGCCGGCTCTCCCCCGTGCTGCCTGCACTTGCCCAGCCGCTCCTCACCTCCATATCCAGCCGTCTCTCCCCCGTGCTGCCTGCCCTTGCCAAGCCGCTCCTTACCTCCATATCCAGCCGGCTCTTCCCCTTTCTTCCTGCCCTTGCCCAGCCATTCCTTACCCCCATATCCAGCTCCTTACCTCCATATCCAGCCAGCTCTCCCCATGCTCCCAGCCCTTGCCCAGCTGCTCCTTACCTATATATCCAGCTGGCTCTTCCCCTTGTTCCTGCCCTTGCCCAGCCGCTCCTTACCCCCATATCCAGCCAGCTTTCCCCGGTACTGCCAGCCCTTGCCCAGCCACTCCTTACCTCCATATCCAGCCGGCTCTCCCCCGTGCTGCCTGCCCTTGCCCAGCCGCTCCTTCCCCCATATCCAGCCAGCTCTCCCCCGTGCTGTCTGCTCTTGCCCTGCTGCTCCTTACCTCCATATCCAGCCGACTCTCTCCCCTGCTGCCAGCCCTTACCCAGCCACTCCTTACCTCCATATCCAGCCGGCTCTCTCCCATGCTGCCAGCCCTTGTCCAGCCACTCCTTATCTCCATATCCAGCCGGCTCTCACCCGTGCTGCTAGCCCTTTCCCAACCGCTCCTTACCTCCATATCCAGCCGGCTCTCCCCCATGCTGCCAGACCTTGCCCAGCCGCTCTTTACCTCCATTTCCAGCCAGCTCTCCCCCATACTGCCTGCTCTTTCCCAGCCACTCCTTACCTCCATATCCAGCCGGCTCTCCCCCGTGCTGTCTGCTCTTGCCCTGCTGCTCCTTACCTCCATATCCAGCTGGCTCTGCCCCGTGCTGCCTGCCTTTGCCCAGCCGCTCCTTCCCCCATATCCAGCCGGCTCTCCCCCGTGCTGCCTGCCCTTGCCCAGCCGCTCCTTCCCCCATATCCAGCCGGCTCTCCCCCGTGCTGCCTGCCCTTGCCAAGCCACTCCTTACCTCCATATCCAGCTCGCTCTCCCCCATGCTGCCTGCCCTTGCCCAGCCACTCCTCACCTCCATATCCAGCCGGCTCTCCCCCGTGCTGTCTGCCCTTGCCCAGCCGCTCCTCACCTCCATATCCAGCCGGCTCTCCCCCGTTCTGCCTGCCCTTGCCCAGCTGCTCCTCACCTCCATATCCAGCCGGCTCTCCCCCGTGCTGTCTGCCCTTGCCCAGCTGCTCCTCACCTCCATATCCAGCCGGCTCTCCCCCGTGCTGTCTGCCCTTGCCCAGCCGCTCCTCACCTCCATATCCAGCCAGCTCTCCCCCGTGCTTCCTGCCCTTGCCCAGCCGCTCCTTACCTCCATATCCAGCCAGCTCTCCCCTGTGCTGTCTGCACTTGCGCAGCCGCTCCTCACCTCCATATCCAGCCGGCTCTCCCCGTGCTGTCTGCCCTTGCCCAGCTGCTCCTCACCTCCATATCCAGCTGGCTGTCCCCCGTGCTGCCTGCCCTTGCCCAGCCGCTCCTTCTCCCATATCCAGCTGGCTCTCCCCCGTGCTGCCTGCCCTTGCCCAGCCACTCCTTACCTCCATATCCAGCTGGCTCTCCCCCGTGCTGCCTGCCCTTGCCCAGCCGCTCCTTCCCCCATATCCAGCCGGCTCTCCCCCGTGCTGCCTGCCCTTGCCCAGCCGCTCCTCCCCCCATATGCAGCCGGCTCTCCCCCGTGCTGCCTGCCCTTGCCCAGCCGCCCCTCACCTCCATATCCAGCCAGCTCTCCCCCGTGCTGCCTGCCCTTGCCCATCCGTTGCTTCTTTTAGTGTAGCTTGGCGGTGGCAGTGGTGGCAGCAGCAGTGGGCTTTTGCCACTCTGCGCTTGCATGCAGGTCTGATCCCTTCCTCCTCTGACATTTATTTATTTAACAATTTTTATATACCGTCTTTCTACAAGTCAAGACGGTTTACATAGAACAAATTAGCAGTATGTTTCAACTGTTTACATGGAACAAGATAACGACGAATACATATGGTAACGAGAAGAACTATATACAAAGATCAAAGATCAACTATTTACATACGAATTTACAATAAGCCATATGGTTGTGTTAAAGAATTTGTGTTTTGCAGAAAGAATAGGGAGGAGGGAGTAAAGGTTATGAGCTAAGGTGGAAGGGAAAAGTGTTCAAGGAAAAGATGGGTTTTCAACTTTTTTCGGAACTCAGAGTGGTTTGAAGAGTTCCGATGTTCGTGAGGAAGGGAATTCCATAAGGATGGAGCATAGAGGGAGAAGGCCTTGTTACTTGTCGATTGTTTAGAGCGTCATTTGTTTATAGGTATGGTCAGTAAGTTTTTTGTAATGGTGCGGTGTGATCTTGTGCTGTTGGAGAGAAGGAGAGGGGAGAGGCATGGAGCTGACTCATTGGAGATAATTTTATGTATAAGCGTGAGTACCTTGAATTGAACTCTGTATTGGATGGGGAGCCGGTGGAGATCATAGAGGATAGGTGTGATGTGGGAACGTCTGGGGTTGTTGGTTATAAGCCGCGCTATCGTGTTCTGGGCAAGTTGGAGCGGTTGAATAGAGTTCTTGGGGAGGCCATGATAGATATGGTTACAGAAGTCGAGAAAAGAGATTGTGAGGGCCTGGCAGACAGTACGAAAGGAGTTAGGGCTTAGGAGGGGTTTGAGGTTGCGGACATTGAGCCTATCTCAGAGAAGGGAGGGATCAGGCAGCGGTGGCTGGGCAAAAGGCAGACAGCACGGGGGAGAGCCAAGGCCGGCAGCCCCATATGCGCCCGTATTTCTTTGTGCCCATGTGGCTGCACCGCTTGCCCAGGGCTAGGTATGGCGCAGGACCATGGAATCCGTTTCCCTCCCTCTCTCTGATATTCCATAAGATATCACCTTCGCTTTGCAAAAGAACCAGTCTAATGTGTTACCAGCTGAATGAGTAGCAAAATGAATCTCTCCCTAGAAAGCTCACCAAGCCCTTGGGTTCCGAACTCATAGCGCTACTACAACCATCATCCGCGATTCTGTGCTCATGGTACATTATCAGGAGAAGGACCTTGGTGTGATTATCTCTGATGATCTCAAGGTGGCAAAACAGTGCGACAAGGCCAGGAGGATGTTGGGCTGCATACAGAGCGGGATTACCAGCAGAAAGGAAGAGATGCCACTGTAGAAGTCACTGGTGAGGCCTCACTTGGAATATTGTGTTCAGTTTTGGAGACCATATCTTGCAAAGGATGTAAAAAGACTGGAAACTGTTCAGAGGAAGGCGACCAAAATGATTTGGAGCCTGCGTCAGAAGCCTTATGAGAAGAGACTTGAAGACCTAAATATGTACACTTTGGAGGAGAGGAGGGACAGGGGAGATATGATTCAGACCTTTAAATACTTAAAGGGATATAATGAACAAACAAACGTCTTCGAAAGACGGGGAAGCTGTAAAACTAGAGGGCATAACATGAAGCTGCAAGGTGGTAAATTGAAAAGCAATGTCAGGAAATACTTTTTCACGGAAAGGGTGGTGGATGGAGAGGAATTGCTAGCAGAAAAAAGGAGGTGATAATGCCTCTGTCTTGAGTGGAGGAGTAGCCTAGTGGTTAGAGCAACTGCCTAGAACCCAGAAGATCAAGCGTTCAAATCCCACTGGCACTCCTTGTGACCTTGGGCAAGTCACTTAACCCTCCATTGCCTCGGAAGAAAAGGCTGGCAATCTACTTCTGGTGATACATTGCCAAAAAAACCCAAAGGTAGCTGGGTCGCTAGGAGTCAACACTGACTTGATGGCACTAAAAAAAAAAAAAAAGCCTCTGTATAAGTCTTTGGTGAGACCTCATTTGGAGTATAGTGTGCAATTCTGGAGACCGCACCTTCAAAAGGATGTGAACAGGATGGAGTCGGTGCAGAGGATGGCTACTAAAATGATTAGTGGTCTTCATTATAAAGCATATGAGGACAGACTGAAGGATCTTAATATGTACACCTTAGAGGAAAGGCGGGATAGAGGTGATATGATTGAGATGTTTAAATACCTCCGTGGCATAAATGCACAGGGGGAGAGCCTCTTTCAATTGAAAGCAAGTTCTGCTATGAGGGGACATGGGATGAGGGTGAAGGGAGATAGATTCAGGAGTGATATGCGGAAATATTTCTTTACGGAAAGAGTAGTGGATCCGTGGAATAGTCTCCCAGTGGAGGTGGTAGAGATGAGGACAGTATCTGAATTCAAAAAAGCATGGGACAAACACAGAGGATCTCTAAAGGTAAAATGGGACTGTTGTAGTTGTTGATATGGAAGGACACAAACGTTGTAGATCCAAAAACTTTAGAGTAATGTCACTGTTCAGCCAATATATATATCCAATTACTCCAACCCGTGAATATTTCCTTAATTAAATGGCTCAATAAATTGCTCAATACACAACTTAGACTAACATCAATTCATCTGTTTATAACCGGGTCTCAGACTCGTGGGCAGCAATTTGTGATAAGCATCACGTAGTGCTCCTTCTTTGCATCAACGACCCATTTTAAATTCTTTTTTTATAACTTTTGCTTAACGTTTTTTTTCCAAAAATCCAGTTAGATAATGTAACTTTTTCTTAACGTTTTTTTTCAAAAATCCACTATCTAACTGGATTTTTGAAAAAAAACGTTAAGAAAAAGTTACATTATCTAACTGGATTTTTGAAAAAAAACGTTAAGCAAAAGTTATAAAAAAAGAATTTAAAATGGGTCGTTGATGCAAAGAAGGAGCACTACGTGATGCTTATCACAAATTGCTGCCCACGAGTCTGAGACCCGGTTATAAACAGATGAATTGATGTTAGTCTAAGTTGTGTATTGAGCAATTTATTGAGCCATTTAATTAAGGAAATATTCACGGGTTGGAGTAATTGGATATATATATTGGCTGATATGGAAGGACAGACTAGATAGGCCATGTGGTCTTTTTCTGTCATCATATTTCTATGTTTCTATGTTTCTATGCTTGGAACGCCCTCCCGATGGAAGTGGTGGGGGCAAACACGGTGACAGAATTCAAAATGGCATGGGACAGACACAGTGGATCCCTTTACAGCAACAGGATAAAATGAAAATAAACTGAACCATCTAATTTCTCAACAAATAGGGGTGTCCTGCATGGAGTGGTGGGTTCACCCCTAAACAAGGACGTAGGGAGGGGTGGCCTGCATGGAGCGGCAGGTGCACCTACTCTTGTCATCGTGCTGGGCAGACTGGATGGACCATGCTGGTCTTTATCTGCCGTCATTTACTATGTTACTATGCTGATGATATCCCAGTCTACCTAATTTAGCTCCTGTGAACCACTGCCTTTCGAGGAAAAAACTATTTGCCAAAGCTCAGTGTTCAGAAAGCAACTGCTCCAAAGTTCCCAACTGTTGCTCCGATACTAGATACCATCTCTCTTACTCTTTGTCTCCTTTAAGTACCTTGGCATCCTCTCAAATGTTGAACTTTCCTTCCACAGCCACATCAGTTCCATGGTGAGAAGCAGTCCGTCCATTTTTCACTCGCACAATGGGTCTCAGGCCACCCATTTCTAGACTAGGTTTTTATAATGCAATTTGCTGGCCTCCCTGATCATGAAATGAAAGGTTGCAAACTATTCAAAACTTCACTCCTAGGATTCTTGCCCATGCATACAAATATGATCATTCTCCCCCCTCCCTCCCCTTTCAATTCATTCCCACTGGCTTCCTATATATTTCCATATTCATTATAAAATTCTTACCTGTTCATAGAAGCTTGCACACTGATAATCCTTCCTACCTCTCTTCATTAATTACTCTCCACACCATGCTCTCGGCTCTGTTCACATGAACCACCTCTTTCTCTCCCCACCCCCCTTCTCCCTTGCAAAGTATGAAACCACATTTTACTTCCGTGTTCCTAGCCTCTAGAATAATCTAGAAACATAGAAATATGATGACAGAAAAAGACCACATGGACTATCTAGTCTGTCCTTCCATATCAATAACTACAACAGTCCCCTTTTTTCCTTTAGAGATCCTCTGTGTTTCTCCCATGCTTTTTTTGAATTCAGATACTGTCCTTATCTCTACCACCTCCACTGGGAGACTATTCCACGGATCCACCACTCTTTCCATAAAGAAATATTTCCGCACATCACTCCCGAATCTATCCCCTTTCACCCTCATCCCATGTCCCCTCATAGCAGAACTTGCTTTCAATTGAAAGAGGCTCTCTCCCTGAACATTTATGCCACGGAGGTATTTAAACATCTCAATCATATCACCTCTATCCCGCCTTTCCTCTAAGGTGTACATATTAAGATCCTTAAGTCTGTCCTCATATGCTTTATAATGAAGACCACTAACCATTTTAGTAGCCACCCTCTGTACTGACTCCATCCTGTTTATATTTATTTATTTATTTAATTTATTTTCAGTTTCTTATATACCACGCTATTCGGCATCAGCGCGGTTTACATAGAACACAAAACTTACAGCAAGGCAGCGAGCTGCTCTGTGTTTATAGAGAATGGGTACTAAAACTTGGCTAACAGGGGAACTATATACATATATGTGTGATAGGCGATGGCCTAGCATGTAGCAGAGCTAGGTTTGAAGACCTTTTTCTCCTGCTTTAAAATGTTATTGCTGATTTTGGAAACTTACAGAATGCTGTTAGCTGTTAGAAAGACATACTGTTCTATTCTGGTTTGATAACATGTTCTGCTCTCCTGGAGATAAGAGAATTAAAACTTTCTTGTTTATTGTTTAGGTAAGCCAGATGTCTGTTTCAGTAGAATGCCGCGCCACTGTATCTTTGCTAGATGTGCACTGACCTCGTAATTAGGATGAAAATATAGCAGAGAAACTGAACAGTGTAAGAATATTTTGTCTAGCATTATGAAGATTGTTTAGTGTTTTGAGCCAGGGCTAGAGATACATCTTAGCCTTGCTTTGTTTGGCCTTGCTTTGTTTTGCTTTTGATGAGAATGCTTCTGATATGCCTTCCACTATCTTAGCAAGCTAACTGACCTTGCAAGAGTAGCGAAATATACTGTATACTTTAGCAGAAGTATTATGTTTAGTGTTATGTCTACCCAGACCAGGACCAATGAGAAGTTTTGCCTGTATTAGACTGGAGAAGAAAGGTATATAAACTGTCATTTTTCTGAGCTCTGGGCTCAGACATTTTGTATGCCAGTGCTGAGACTGTATATACAATAAAAGGGAGTTGAATCCTCGTCCATTGACTCCGGGTATTATTGGGGTTGCGGGCCCTTCGCTATTACATTTCTTGGTGCGTTGGCCGGGAAAAGCGTAATACGAATTGAACGCAAGCGAATAATACCACGTATTACCACCTCTAGGTTTGGTCTGGCTGGGACCGCAGCCGACCGACAGCGGAGAGGATCCCAGGCGCCGCCGGTCCCTTGTATCGGAGGGTTCCGCCATGCCTCGGCGGCCTGCCGGGTCCAGCTGGCCAACACCTCGAACCCTGGTTGAGGGGAGTCCAGGATTCAACCCCAGGTGGAACAGGCTGCGCAGCGCATTAGCTACCGGATCCGGTGAGTACTGATTTTTCTGGTTATTAGTCAGATAGCTCTGGGAAAGTCTTGAGACATCTCTGGTACAGTAACAGGTAAAGGAAGTCTGATCAACTTCCACGGGCGATCCTAGTACCCCCGCAAGTAGTGCGCGGGGCGAACCCATCAGCCCTTTCAGTTTAGTAATTCTGGTTTAGTCAGTTAGCCTGGGAATTTTGGAATTTGGGAAATGCTAGCATGTTTGGTTGTGTGAAGTGTGTTTGAGAGGCTTTGCAATACAGGCCAAGCGAGAGCGGACTCCTTAATAGCGCAGTTCTTGACCGGGCGACCGCTTTCAAGTCGCGAACAAGAGGAAGCGTCTGTTGTTTGTCCCCCCCTTACCCGTAGCCATTCTACCTACCCTTTCTGTTTGCTGTCTTATACGTTGTATGTCATTATGGGAGGGGAAGAGTCTGTGCAAACTCCGTTAAACTGTATGATCACAAATTTTAAGAAGGGTTTTAGTGGTGATTATGGGATTAAAATGACAGCGCCCCGTTTAGAAATATTGTGTAGCAGAGTATGGCCAGTGCTAGATGCCGGGTGGCCACCAGAAGGTACTTTTGATATCCAAACTGTGTCCCGAGTGCACAAGATATTGCGCAGCTATAGTCCTGAACAGTTTTCCTATATAGACTCCTGGTTAGGCATATGTGAGAAGCAGCCCCTCTGGATGAAGAGTTGCAGTGAGGGACAGAAAAAGATTATGTTAGCCACTACCACAAGAGTCCCTGCTAAGACAGAGAAGCTTCCGATTTATGCAGAGCCAGAGCCTCCAGAGGTTCCAGCATATCCACCTGCCTTTCTGTATACCCCAGTCCCGTCAGCTCCACCCCGAGTACCCCCGCCAGTACCCCGAGTAGAGCCGGAGGTGGCAAGCGTGCATCCAGCCGAAGTGCATCCCCCTGAGCATCCACCTCCAAAGCTTGAAGAGCAGACCCCTCCTCATAGAAGTCGCAGCCCTAGTCCTGAGCAGTACTCTGATGCGGAGCAGTCACCCCATGAGGACTCTGCTAGTGGAGAGTCAGATGCCAGTCCAGAGCCATCCACCAGACCGGACACCAGTAGCAAAGACACCTCCAGATCTACTAAGCTGTGGGATGCCCTCAGACCCCGGAAAAAAGGCCAGAAAAAAGACCAGAAAGAAGCCCGCCAAATGCCACTGCAGAATCTAGATCTCCAGCAGACAGCAGCTGCAGATTTTCCTAACATAGATCCCAAGTGGGACCCAAATAGCGATGCAGGAGAAAAAGCCCTTACCCGGTTTCGCCAGGCTTTACTACAGGGCCTGCGGAAGGGAGGTCAGAAAGCTATGAATATTGGGAAAGTAGCAGAAGTTCTTCAGCGCCCAGATGAGAGTCCGGCTGCTTTCTATGAACGATTATCTGAAGCCTATAGACTTTACACCCCATATGACCCAGCAGCCGATGAAACTTAACGCATGGTGAATACTGCTTTTGTGAATCAGTCCCAGGGAGACAAAGCGAAAACTGCAGAAATTAGAAGGATTTGCAGGCATGAATTCAGCACAGCTAATGGAAGTCGCGCAAAAGGTATATGTGAACCGTGATGAAGAATGCAAAAGGGAAAGTGACCGGAGGATGAGGAGAAAAGTGGATTTGCTCGCTGCAGCACTAGTGGAAGGACGCGGAGGAGGATATCCTAACAGAAGAGCCAGAGGACGAGGAAGGGGCCGAGGGAGCATTCGGCCCCCCTTAGGCGCAAATCAGTGCGCTTATTGTAAAGAGGAAGGACATTGGAAGGATACGTGCCCGAAACGTAGCTCCACCCCCTGGAGGGGACGTGGGAGCGCCAGGAGAGCAGGGGGGCAATTCCAGCAGCGAGGGGGGATGCAGCGCGCACAGTTTCAACAGACCCAGCAGAATGAGACTGCCATGGAAGGAATAGTCGCCGAGGGCTATTTCATGGATGATGAGGACTAGGCCAGACCGGGCTCCAAGTTCTTCTTGGGTCTCCAGGAGCCTATGGTCAAATTAAAGATTGGAGACCAGCATATGGACTTTATGGTAGACACGGGGGCTGAACATTCAGTAGTAGCCAAGCCTGTGGCCCCTGTGTCTTCTCGATCTGTTACAATTGTGGGAGCTACTGGAACTAGAACCACAAGACCTTTCCTGCA
Organism: Ichthyophis bannanicus; assembly: GCA_033557465.1. Lineage (NCBI taxonomy): Eukaryota > Metazoa > Chordata > Amphibia > Gymnophiona > Ichthyophiidae > Ichthyophis > Ichthyophis bannanicus. Next base: position 296,792,656 of record CM066040.1, on the reverse strand, counting down.
GAACCGCGCCTGTGAACTAGGGGGGCAGCAGATAACACACCAGTTCCTGTACATGCCTGAATGCCCAGTTCCCCTTTTGGGTCGAGACATGCTTGCAAAGCTTCAAGCACAGATATCCTTTGTTGAAGAGGGAAAAATGGAAATGACTATAAACTCAAAGACTGCTGGCCTGATGGTGTTAACTGTCCCCCCAGAAGAAGAATGGCGGTTCTATTTACCTACATCCAAAACAGCAAGTTCCTGTATACTTACCAGCATTGCAGCCCCACCTGGAGTATGGACAGAGAATAATCCACCTGGCCTAGCAAAGAATATAGCTCCTGTGCTTGTTACCTTGAAACCGGGAGCAGAACCAGTGCATGTGCATCAGTATCCCCTCCCAAAACCAGCAATTGAAGGCATTCATCGCCACCTGAAGAAATTATTGCAGTATGGACTTCTTAGAGAATGCCAATCACCCTGGAACACCCCCCTTCTCCCAATCAAGAAGCCTGGGACAGGTGACTACCGCCCAGTGCAGGATCTACGTCGAGTGAACAGTGCAGTTGAAACCATACACCCAGTAGTACCAAATCCTTACACCCTCTTGGGACTGATTCCAGCAGAAGCCACTCACTTTACTGTTTTGGACTTAAAAGATGCCTTTTTCTGTATACGCCTGGCAGAGGCCAGTCAGCTTTTGTTTGCATTTGAATGGGAAAACCCTACCACAGGACGATGAGGGCAACTCACTTGGACTCGATTACCACAAGGATTCAAGAACTCACCCACTATCTTCAGTGCTGCCCTCAGTCAAGATCTGTCAAGCTACTCTGTAACTCCGGGAAAAAGAATTTTGCTCCAATATGTAGATGATTTGCTCATAGCCACCAACAACAAATCTGATTGTATACAAGCTACAAGTGACCTTCTGCACCTTTTGAATGAAGCTGGATACAAAGTCTCAAGAGCCAAGGTGCAGCTATGCCAGACAGAAGTGAAATATTTAGGGTTCCACCTGTCCAAAGGAACCCGGAAGTTAGGACTTGAGCGAAAAGAAGCAGTATGCCGCATCCCATCCCCCACTGCTAGGAAACAGGTACGAGCTTTCTTGGGAGCTGCAGGCTATTGCCGCATATGGATACCAAATTTTGCGCTTATGGCAAAACCCTTGTACCAAGTCACACAAGGAATGGAACGATCTCCCCTGGAATGGGGCCCAGAACAAGATAAAGCATTCAAATCACTGAAAACAGCATTGATGTCATCCCCAGCCTTGGGCCTATCGGATGTGCAGAAACCATTTCGTCTGTATGTCCATGAATCAAGTGGAAACGCATTGGGAGTCTTGACCCAGCCTCTTGGGTCTTGGCAGCGACCTGTGGCCTACCTGTCGAAACAATTGGATCCTGTTGCCAAAGGCTGGCCACCTTGCCTGAGAGCTGTAGCAGCCACAGCCCTCTTAGTGAGCGAAGCAGATAAGCTCACCTTAGGACAAAACCTTCAAGTTACTGTACCGCACTCTGTTTTAACCCTGCTGGAGCACAAAGGAAACCATTGGCTCACCAACGCCCGAATGCTGAAGTATCAAAGTATGCTATGTGAGAATTCTAACTTGCAATTGAGTGTTAGCCAAACGCTGAACCCAGCTACCCTATTACCAATTGGGCCAGGCCCACCTGACCATGATTGTTTAGAAGTAATGGACACTGTATATTCAAGTTGCCCAGATTTGACTGATATTCCCTTGAGTGACCCAGACAGAACTTTCTTCGTGGATGGGAGTAGCCTCATAATTGAAGGACAGCGATGTGCTGGATATGCAGTAGTGACTCTGGACATGGTAGTAGAATCATCAGCTCTAGCCCCAGGAACCTCAGCGCAGAAGGCTGAATTGATAGCCCTCACACGTGCAATCAGAATCGGGGCCGGAATCAGCTTGAATGTGTATACAGACTCTAAATATGCTTTTACAACACTACATGCCCATGGGGCCCTGTATAAAGAACGTGGATTGATCACCTCAGGAGGCAAGTCTGTCAAGTATGGCCCAGAATTATTGACTTTGTTGGAAGCAGTTTGGGCCCCTAAACACGTTGCTGTAATGCATTGCCGAGGCCATCAGACTGGAGATGGAGAAGTGTCCCGAGGAAACAGATTTGCTGATGCCTCTGCCCGAGAAGCAGCCATTGCAGGACAAATTACCACCCCAAATGCCGCAATTCAAGCAGCCATATTTCCAGTACCTCTTAGTGCATGGACCCCCAGATATACCAAAGTGGAGATGGACCATTAATGTCAAAAGGAGGGGGGGGGGGGAAATTATCAGACACTGGGTGGATTGTGTTGCCACCGCCTGAAGGGAGCTCAACCCCTGGTATGACTGTAATTCCTGAAGCATTAGGCCCTGCTTTTGTCCAAGCTTTTCATCAGGCCACACACTATGGTAAAACTAAGATGGCAGAAGCTCTGAAGCCATATTTCTATATCTCACTGTTAGGACCTTTAACCACCTCAGTAGCCCGAAGCTGTGTGACCTGTGCCAAAAACAATGCCCGCCAGGGTCCTGTCCTACCCCCAAGAATTCAGTCAGTGGGAGTTACCCCCATGGGAAATATCCAAATAGACTTTGCAGAAATGCCACGAGCAAACGGATATCGCTACTTGTTAGTCCTAGTCTGTACCTTTTCTAGATGGGTGAAAGCTTTTCCCACCAGAACTGAGAAGGCCAGAGAAGTCACTAAGGCCTTACTTCATGAGATCATCCCCAGATTCGGAATACCACTGACCATGGGGTCTGACAATGGGCCCTCCTTTGTGTCACAAGTAACCCAGCAGCTAGCCCATGCCCTGCAGATACAATGGAAGTTACACACAGCATATAGGCCCCAGAGTTCAGGGAAAGTAGAGAGAATGAACCGGACCCTGAAGTCACAGATATCCAAACTCTGTCAGGAAGCCCACCTGAAGTGGCCCCAAGCTCTCCCCATTGCCCTTCTCCGAATACGGTCAGCACCCATCACGCCATTAGGGGTATCCCCATTTGAGATCCTGTATGGGAGGCCCCCGCCTATAATTCAGGGGATAAGGGGAGATATAAATCAAATTGGAGCACAAATTACTAGGCAAGAATTGTTGACTTTAAGTTCTGTTTTGCAGGGTCTTCATACCTGGGTGCAGGACCAGTTGCCTATCAATCTAACCGAACCCTTGCACCCTTTCAAGCCTGGAGCATCGGTGTGGGTAAAAGAGTGGAAGAAGACACCGTTGGCGCCTCATTGGAAAGGCCCATATATCGTTTTGCTATCAACCCCAACAGCAGTGAAAGTGGCAGAGATCGACTCCTGGATCCACCACAGTCGAGTGAAACCAGCAACAGTTCCTGAGAGTCGCCCCTGGACTTCGATCGCTAATCCTGCATCACCGTTGCCAATCACACTGCGGAGAAGAGATCCTTCATCGTAGAGAACGTTGCCAACTTGTTTCTGAACATCACAGAGACATTCTTCAGTTCTGCATTAACTACATTCCAGACCCTATCAACCTCAATCAACCGTCATTTACCTCAGTAATCATCAGAGACTATAATCATGAACTCTATTATCGATAGTACTATTGACCGCAAGGCAGCGGCACATGTATTAGCCTCATGGGATTATTACCCTATACCACACAGTGATCGCTCTACTATGGTCTGAAGTATTTTTGCTATTTGTGTGATTAGATTCTCACCCTTCCTCATGTGCGGGTGTGAATAATCAAAAGGAGGGAATGTGATAGGCGATGGCCTAGCATGTAGCAGAGCTAGGTCTGAAGCCCTTTTTCTCCTGCTTTAAAATGTTATTGCTGATTTTGGAAACTTACAGAATGCTGTTAGCTGTTAGAAAGAAATGCTGTTCTATTCTGGTTTGATAACATGTTCTGCTCTCCTGGAGATAAGAGAATTAAAACTTTCTTGTTTATTGTTTAGGTAAGCCAGATGTCTGTTTCAGTAGAATGCCGCGCCACTGTATCTTTGCTAGATGTGCACTGACCTTGTAATTAGGATGAAAATATAGCAGAGAAACTGAACAGTGTAAGAATATTTTGTCTAGCATTATGAAGATTGTTTAGTGTTTTGAGCCAGGGCTAGAGATACATCTTAGCCTTGCTTTGTTTGGCCTTGCTTTGTTTTGCTTTTGATGAGAATGCTTCTGATATGCCTTCCACTATCTTAGCAAGCTAACTGACCTTGCAAGAGTAGCGAAATATACTGTATACTTTAGCAGAAGTATTATGTTTAGTGTTATGTCTACCCAGACCAGGACCAATGAGAAGTTTTGCCTGTATTAGACTGGAGAAGAAAGGTATATAAACTGTCATTTTTCTGAGCTCTGGGCTCAGACATTTTGTATGCCAGTGCTGAGACTGTATATACAATAAAAGGGAGTTGAATCCTCGTCCATTGACTCCGGGTATTATTGGGGTTGCGGGCCCTTCGCTATTACATATGTACATATAGGCGTCATGTTTAATTCAGATCGGAGATAGGCTGAGTTAAGGTTGGAAAGCCTGTATGATGGTTTGCTGTTCTAGGATGGGGAGGGGGTTGTACGTGCATTGGTTTCAGGGTAGTACTTGAGGAAGAGATGGTACTTCAGTGATTTCCTAAACTGGCTTAGGTTAGGAATTGCACGGATGGTGGGTGGTAGGGTGTTCCAGCATCTGGGCGCACAGAACTTGAAGGCCCTGTTTGCTGTTGATTTGGTGCATTGGGTTAACACTTTTGGGACTTCCAGTGTATTGACTGCTGCAGACCTTCTGGATCTGTTGGGGGGTATGGTGTGGATCAGATCCGCAAGGGAAGAAGATGAGAGCCCATTGATGGCTTTGAATGTCAGTAGTAGGGTCTTGAAGGTGATTCTGCCGTTAATCGGGAGCCAGTGCAGCTGTTTCAGGATGGGTGTCACGTGCTCGCTTCTGGGTGCGCCATGTAGAACTCTCGCTGCGGCGTTCTTCGCAAGCTGAAGTGGGATCAAGGTGGATTGTGGGAGCCCCTGGAGAACTGCGTTTGCATAGTGGAAGTGTGGTATGATCAGTGCTTGGTAAATTGTCCTGAAGTCATCTGGCTCTAGCAGAGCACAAATGTGCCGGAGGGTTCGAATCTTGTGGTATACTGACTTCACTTTGTTACTTATGTGCGTTGTCATGTCAAGGTGTTGATCTAGGGTGATGCCCAGGTATCGGATTGTGGTTTTGGCTTGTAGTTCTGCTTCTTTAACCTTTAGATGGGGGGGAGGGGGCGGGTTGAAATTACGGTTCCTTGTAATGAAAAGGACCTCTGTTTTTAGGCATTCAACGTTGAATGATTTGATGAGATTACAGATAGGCTGCATGTAAATATTGAACATCAAGGCAGATAGGGAGGAGCCTTGTGGAACGCCCTGTCTCTGGTGGAAAGGCTTTGGTGCGGAGGCTCCCGAACGTACATGTTGCCATCTGTCAGATAAGTATGATTTGCACCATTCTAAAGTCTTATCATGAATACCCTTTTCCCTGAGACGCCACAGGAGAATCTCGTGGTTTACCGAGTCAAAGGCAGCGGCTATGTCTAAGAAGATGAGGGCGTACCCTTGGTGTATGTTGTTGATTCCAGTGATTATGTTGTTATAAAGGGTAGTAAGGAGCGTTTCCACTCCATGGGACTCCCGGAAACCATGTTGGCAGGGGTCCAGCGGTGAGACTGATTCAATGTGGTCTTGTATCTGTCCTTGAACTTCTTTCTCGATGATCTTGGCTAGAAGTGGTATGCTAGCTATTGGTCTGTAGGAGTCTACCTTCTTGGAGTCGAGCTTACTGTTTTTTAGCAGAGCAGGCCACCTACCACAGCATGGGACACAGATGGCCCGATATTCACTGCCAACGATCTGCATAATGGCAGCTGCTGTCCGGATAATTCTCTTAGCCGCTGCCATCCGTGGATATTACAGGCTGCCTCAGGGCTATGTAGTTAGTGTCAAGACTGTGAGAGAGAGCGGCATGGGTGGAGCGGCAAATTATGCAGAGAGCGGCCCTATTCAGTCTGCTCGCCGGAGAACTTCCAGACAGTTGTTCACTGCAGAACTTACCCAGTCAGACTGAACATCACCGCTGTCGCCACTTCACATACTTTCAGCACTGCTGTCGCCACTTCACATACTTTCAGCACTGCGGGCAATCCAGAGAGTGGCACGAATATATGTGAATTACTTAAATAAAAAAAGCCAACTGCAGTGTTTAAATATTGACCTGAGATTTATTTATTTAGCTACTGGATATTTGTTCTACTGCACAAACATTTAGCTGGTTTCCAGTTGTTTCTAGCACTGGTAAGCAGCCAAGAAACAGTATGAAAAATACCTGAGCCACGATGCACCATCCAGCAAGAAGACTGGGTGAAGCACGTTAGCTCCCTCCCCTCCCAAGTCCTTCTCAGTCCACAAACTGACAGTGTAATGTCGTTGCTGTCAAAGAGCACAGCAGCAGAGTGTGGGGCAGACAGATGGACGGTAGTGGAAGACCTGAAGGAAGAAAGCAGGAGTCCTGCCATGACCGCAGCCTCTCCTGGTCCATATTCCAATAGAGGGCAGGATGAATGGACTGAAAATGATGTGAGGGATGTCTGAGACCCCCCCCCCCCCAGCAGCCTTCTCCACACTCTCTCTCCTACGGCAGGAGGGATCTCTTTGTTCATGATATTTTGCAAAGAAGCCAATCAGCTAGAGACTAAGCATCTTACCTTCCTGGCCTCCAGCATCCGAACCAGCTGCACTGAAATCTGAGCAAAGGTTGGTCGCTCGTAGGGCCGGTCCCGCCAGCACTGTCTCATCAGGTCATATCTGTAAGAAACAAGCCCATCTGTAACATGCATTCACATTCCTCATAGTGGCTCGCGGTACATTTGGCAGAGATATGTTCACAGTTTTATTTAGCTATGCAGTAGCAGTTCAAGGCACGTTACAACCTGAAGCAATGGAGGGTTCGGTGATTTGTCCAAGATCACAAAGAGTAGCAGCGGGATCTAACCCTGGGTTCCCTGGTTCCCAGTCCTATGCTGCTCCCCTCCCCCATCACAGCCTGAGGCGGATTTCCAGCTGCTGAATACTGTTCCCCCCCCCCCCCCCAAGCTTTCACCCTTTTCCAACCTTTTTGTTAATGGAAAATGAATTCTATTCCTTTTTGCAGGGCAGCAGGAGAGACTTATGGGAGAAGTGGAAGGATCTGGGATCAGTGAGGGCCAGGGATGGAGGAACTGAAATCTGGGAGGGAGGAGAAGGCGGCTATGAAGGAAGAGGGATTTGAGAGTTAGTGCTGAGAGGAAAGGAGGTTCTGGGATGAGGGAGGGAGTAGAAGGAGGGATATTTTATAAACAGAGTAGCAAATCACCTGGACCAAATGGTATACATCAGGGGTGCTGAAAGAACTGAAATATGAGATTACAGATCTACTTTTAGTAATCTATGAACTATCATTAAAATAATCTGTAATATCTGAGGAATAGAGAGTCGCCAATGTAACAGCAATTTTTAGAAAGGTTTCCCGGGGTGATCCTGGAAGCTACAAACCAGTGAGCCTGATGTCAGTACTGTGCAAAATGGTAGAAACCATTCGCAAAGCATAAGAACATAAGATATGCCATACTGGGTCAGACCAAGGTCCATCAAGCCCAGTATTCTGTTTCCAACAGTGGCCAATCTAGGTCATATGTACCTAGCAGTTTCCCCAAGAGACACAAGTTCCACAATGCTTGTACTGGGTCAAGCATTGATATCTTCGGTCACTTCTTAATAATGGTTTATGGACCTTTCCTCCAGGAACTTGTCCAAACCTTTTTTAAACCCAGCTACACTAACAGCCTTTACTACATCCTCCGGTAACAAATTCCAGAGTTTGATTACACGTTGAGTGAAAAAATATTTTCTTTTATTAGTCTTAAATAGTTTACCCTGTAGCTTCATTGCATGTCCCCTAGTCTTTCTATATTCTGATAACATAAACAATCGATCTACGTTTACCCGTTCCACTCCGTTCATTAATTTATAGACTTCTATCATATCTCCCCTCAGCCGTCTCTTTTCCAGGTTAAAGAGCCCTAACCTTTTTAGCCTTTCTTCATAGGAGTATCCTTCCAATAAAGACATTCCTTTTCAGAGAACACTATGTCAACAGTACCTGATGAACACCTCTAGTTCCACCTTACACTCCCCATCAACATCCCATACCCTACTCTTATACCCTCCCATACTCCAATATAACACAATGACGTAACCCAGGGATCTTACTACTGTATAATAGTTCACCTAAGTTCCTATGTTATAAGTATATTTCTCCATGTTACTTCCCCTCTTCACTGTAAAGTTGTTGTTATTGCTGTTGTAATGTAAACCGCCCTGAAGGGAAGAGAGGGCGGTATAAAAGACCTATTAAATTAATTAATAAATAAAATAAAGAATACAATTACTGAACATGTAGAAACATAGAAACATGACGACAGAAAAAGACCACATGGCCTATCTAGTCTGCCCTTCCATGTCAACAACTACAACAGTCCCCTTTTTTCCTTTAGAGATCCTCTGTGTTTGTCCCATGCCTTTTTGCAGATAGTTATGGCTTAATGGGAGAAAGCCAACATGGATTTAGCCAAGGAAGGTCTTGTCTCACTAATCTCTTATATTTTTTTGAAGGTATGAATAAACAGGAAGACAACAATGAGCCGCCTGACTAAAGACTGGGCGGATGGTGTCCCCGGATGTACAAGGCCGATTCCAATGTCGGCTCTATACCTCTGGGGCCAGCGGCCTGAATGGGGAACTTATTCTACCTCTGAGGTGGAATAGGTTCCCCTAGTTGGTGGGGGTTGGCAGGCTTGGTGCTCAGAAAAGGCGGGAGGAAGCAGAGAAGATTCCCCACAGCCCGACCCTGGCCTTGGGAGGACAGATCAGGGGTTGGGCTGTGGGGAATGAAGATTTCAGTCCAGCGGCCAGGGATTGTGGCTCCTGAATGGAGCCGTGGTGCCATAGCAACTGGATGCCATGGCGCCGCGGCTCCATTTAGGACCCTTGACTGAGTTAGCCGGAGAAGGCCTGTAGGTGCAGGCCAACCAGAATTGGGGTCCTGGCCTGCACGTTCATGCCTGGATATGATTTTGATCCTGTGGGGCTATATGTGCCCCGCAGGATCAGAATCCCAGCTGACTCTGTGCGTCCGGTTCCGACCGGGTGCACAGGGAGCCGGCATGTCCAGAACGGAATTGGGCCCCTAGGGAAATACATCCCAAATTATGGTTACATGATGCAAGGTTCCACATTACGAACTACAACCCAGGAAAAGGATTTAGGTGTCATCATGGATATCACGTTAAAACCCTTGGCCCAGTGTGCAGCGGTGGTCAAGAGAGCAAATGGAGTGCTAGGTATCATAAGGAAAGGAAAGGAGAATAAAACAAAAGATATTATAATGCCTCTGTATTGTTCCATGGTGAGACCGCACCTTGAATATTGTGTGCAATTCTGGTCGCCGTATCTTAAAAAGGATATAGCGTTATTAGAAAAGGTTCAGAGAAGAGCCACCAAAATGGTAAAGGAGAAGGAAGGATACTCCTAGGAAGAAAGGCTAAAAAGGTTAGGGCTCTTCAACTTGGCATACAGATGGTTGAGGGGAGATATGACAGAGGTCTATAAAATAACGAATGGAGTGAAATGGGTAAACATAGATCGGTTGTTTACTGCTTCAAAAAGTAGAAAGACTAGGAAACATGCAAAGAAGCTACAATGTAGCAAAAAATATTTTTTCACTCAATGTGTAATCAAACTGTGGAATTCATTACCGGAGGATGTGGTAAAAGTTGTTGGTGTAGCAGGGTTTAAAAATGGTTTGTACAAATCCCTGGAGGAAAGGTCCATAAAACATTATTAAGGAGACTACTACTACTACTATTAATCATTTATATCGTGCTACAAGAATCAATATGCTCATGTAACCCCTCTTCTCAAGTCACTTCATTGAATCCCTATCCATTTCCACATCCAGTTCAAACTTCTCCCGCTGACATATAAGTGCATTCACTCTGCAGCTCCTCACTACCTTTCCTCTCTTATATCTCCCTACACCCCTCCCCGGGAACTCCGCTCTTCTGCATTCACTCTGCAGCTCCTCACTACCTTTCCTCTCTTATATCTCCCTACACCCCTCCTCGGGAACTCCGCTCCTCTGCATTCACTCTGCAGCTCCTCACTACCTTTCCTCTCTTACCTCTCCCTACACACCTCCTCGGGAGCTCCGCTCTTCTGCATTCACCCTGCAGCTCCTCACTGCCTTTCCTCTCTTATCTCTCCCTACACCCCTCCTCGGGAACGCCGCTCTTCTGCATTCACTCTGCAGCTCCTCACTACCTCTCCTCTCTTATCTCTCCCTACACCCCTCCTCGGGAGCTCCGCTCCTCTGCATTCACTCTGCAGCTCCTCACTGCCTGTCCTCTCTTATCTCTCCCTACACCCCTCCTCGGGAACTCCGCTCTTCTGCATTCACTCTGCAGCTCCTCACTGCCTTTCCTCTCTTCTCTCTCCCTACACCCCTCCTCGGGAACTCCGCTCTTCTGCATTCACTCTGCAGCTCCCCACTGCCTTTCCTCTCTTATCTCTCCCTACACCCCTCCTCGGGAGCTCCGCTCTTCTGCATTCACTCTGCAGCTCCCCACTGCCTTTCCTCTCTTATCTCTCCCTACACCCCTCCTCGGGAGCTCCGCTCTTCTGCATTCACTCTGCAGCTCCTCACTACCTTTCCTCTCTTATCTCTCCCTACACCCCTCCCTGGGAGCTCCGCTCTTCTGCATTCACTCTGCAGCTCCCCACTGCCTTTCCTCTCTTATCTCTCCCTACACACCTCCCCAGAAACTCCGCTCTTCTGCATTCACTCTGCAGCTCCTCACTACCTTTCCTCTCTTATCTCTCCCTACACCCCTCCCTGGGAGCTCCGCTCTTCTGCATTCACCCTGCAGCTCCTCACTACCTTTCCTCTCTCATCTCTCCCTACACCCCTCCTCGGGAACTCCGCTCTTCTGCATTCACTCTGCAGCTCCTCACTACCTTTCCTCTCTTATCTCTCCCTACACCCCTCCTCGGGAACTCCGCTCTTCTGCATTCACCCTGCAGCTCCTCACTACCTTTCCTCTCTTACCTCTCCCTACACCCCTCCTCGGGAACGCCGCTCTTCTGCATTCACTCTGCAGCTCCTCACTACCTCTCCTCTCTTATCTCTCCCTACACCCCTCCTCGGGAACTCTGCTCCTCTGCATTCACTCTGCAGCTCCTCACTACCTTTCCTCTCTTATCTCTCCCTACACCCCTCCTCGGGAACTCCGCTCTTCTGCATTCACTCTGCAGCTCCTCACTACCTCTCCTCTCTTATCTCCCCCTACACCCCTCCTCGGGAACTCCGCTCTTCTGCATTCACTCTGCAGCTCCCCACTGCCTTTCCTCTCTTATCTCTCCCTACACCCCTCCTCGGGAACTCCGCTCTTCTGCATTCACTCTGCAGCTCCCCACTGCCTTTCCTCTCTTATCTCTCCCTACACCCCTCCTCGGGAACTCCGCTCTTCTGCATTCACTCTGCAGCTCCCCACTGCCTTTCCTCTCTTATCTCTCCCTACACCCCTCCTCGGGAACTCCGCTCTTCTGCATTCACCCTGCAGCTCCTCACTGCCTTTCCTCTCTTATCTCTCCCTACACCACTCCTCGGGAACTCCGCTCTTCTGCATTCACCCTGCGGCTCCTCACTACCTTTCCTCTCTTAACTCTCCCTACACCCCTCCTCGGAACTCCGCTCTTCTGCATTCACTCTGCAGCTCCTCACTACCTTTCCTCTCTTATATCTCCCTACACCCCTCCTCGGGAACTCCGCTCTTCTGCATTCACTCTGCAGCTCTTCACTGCCTTTCCTCTCTTCTCTCTCCCTACACCCCTCCTCGGGAACTCCGCTCCTCTGCATTCACCCTGCGGCTCCTCGCTAGCTTTCCTCTCTTATATCTCCCTACACACCTCCTCGGGAGCTCCGCTCCTCTGCATTCACTCTGCAGCTCCCCACTGCCTTTCCTCTCTTATCTCTCCCTACACCCCTCCCCGGGAGCTCTGCTCTTCTGCATTCACTCTGCAGCTCCTCACTACCTTTCCTCTCTTATCTCTCCCTACACCCCTCCTCGGGAACTCCGCTCTTCTGCATTCACTCTGCAGCTCCCCACTGCCTTTCCTCTCTTATCTCTCCCTACACCCCTCCTCAGGAGCTCTGCTCTTCTGCATTCACTCTGCAGCTCCTCACTACCTTTCCTCTCTTATCTCCCCCTACACCCCTCCTCAGGAACTCCGCTCTTCTGCATTCACTCTGCAGCTCCTCACTACCTTTCCTCTCTTACCTCTCCCTACACACCTCCTCGGGAGCTCCGCTCTTCTGCATTCAGAAGTCTGTCCTGTTTACCCTACTACGGGCCTTTTTATTACTGTTTGTATTTTTACTTTATTTTAGTTAATCTGTGCATTAAAACAATGGCCTTATGGCCTTTTATTATTGTATGTATGGTTACTTTAGTTAAATGTGTTTTAATACGCTGGCCCTCTGTCTGGTTGTTCCTTTTTGTCGTCTATTTGTCTATGCTTTTATACTTTGCTTTTCTGTTTTACTTTGGCGTTCTTTTCCTTGTCTTTGCATGGCTTACTTTTTATTGTACACCGCTTTATGTTTCGACGGAAAGCGGTTTATCAAATTTTAATAAAGATAAAGATACACCCTCCTCGGGAACTCCGCTCTTCTGCATTCACTCTGCTGCTCCCCACTACCTTTCCTCTCTTACCTCTCCCTAAACCCCTCCCCAGGAGCTCCGCTCTTCTGCATTCACTCTGCAGCTCCTCACTACCTTTCCTCTCTTATCTCTCCCTACACACCTCCCCGGGAGCTCCGCTCTTCTGTCTTCACTCTGCAGCTCCTCACTACCTTTCCTCTCTTATCTCTCCCTACACCCCTCCTCGGGAACTCCGCTCTTCTGCATTCACTCTGCAGCTCCTCACTACCTTTCCTCTCTTATCTCTCCCTACACCTCTCCTCGGGAACTCCGCTCTTCTGCATTCACTCTGCAGCTCCTCACTACCTTTCCTCTCTTATCTCTCCCTACACACCTCCCCGGGAGCTCCGCTCTTCTGTCTTCACTCTGCAGCTCCTCACTACCTTTCCTCTCTTATCTCTCCCTACACCCCTCCTCGGGAACTCCACTCTTCTGCATTCACTCTGCAGCTCCTCACTGCCTTCCCTCTCTTATCTCTCCCTACACACCTCCCCGGGAACTCCGCTCTTCTGCATTCACCCTGCAGCTCCTCACTACCTTTCCTCTCTTCTCTCTCACTACACCCCTCCTCGGGATCTCCGCTCTTCTGCATTCACTCTGCAGCTCCTCACTACCTTTCCTCTCTTACCTCTCCTACACACCTCCTCGGGAACTCCGCTCTTCTGCATTCACTCTGCAGCTCCTCACTACCTTTCCTCTCTTATCTCTCCCTACACCCCTCCTCGGGAACTCCGCTCTTCTGCATTCACTCTGCAGCTCCTCACTACCTTTCCTCTCTTATCTCTCCCTGCACCCTTCCTCGGGAACTCCGCTCTTCTGCATTCACTCTGCAGCTCCTCACTACCTTTCCTCTCTTATCTCTCCCTACACCCCTCCTCGGGAACTCCGCTCTTCTGCATTCACTCTGCAGCTCCTCACTACCTTTCCTCTCTTACCTCTCCTACACCCCTCCTCGGGAACTCCGCTCTTCTGCATTCACTCTGCAGCTCCTCACTGCCTTTCCTCTCTTATCTCTCCCTACACCCCTCCTCGGGAACTCCGCTCTTCTGCATTCACTCTGCAGCTCCTCACTACCTTTCCTCTCTTACCTCTCCTACACCCCTCCTCGGGAACTCCGCTCTTCTGCATTCACTCTGCAGCTCCTCACTACCTTTCCTCTCTTACCTCTCCTACACCCCTCCTCGGGAACTCCGCTCTTCTGCATTCACTCTGCAGCTCCTCACTACCTTTCCTCTCTTATCTCTCCCTACACCTCTCCTTGAGAACTCCGCTCTTCTGCATTCACTCTGCAGCTCCTCACTACCTTTCCTCTCTTATATCTCCCTACACCCCTCCTCGGGAACTCCGCTCTTCTGCATTCACCCTGCGGCTCCTCGCTAGCTTTCCTCTCTTATATCTCCCTACACCCCTCCTCGGGAACTCCGCTCTTCTGCATTCACTCTGCAGCTCCTCACTACCTTTCCTCTCTTATCTCTCCCTACACCCCTCCTCGGGAACTCCGCTCTTCTGCATTCACCCTGCAGCTCCTCACTACCTTTCCTCTCTTATCACTCCCTACACACCCCTCCTCGGGAGCTCCGCTCTTCTGCATTCACTCTGCAGCTCCTCACTACCTTTCCTCTCTTATCTCTCCCTACACCCCTCCTAGGGAACTCCGCTCTTCTGCATTCACTCTGCAGCTCCTCACTACCTTTCCTCTCTTACCTCTCCCTACACCCCTCCTCGGGAGCTCCGCTCTTCTGCATTCACCCTGCAGCTCCTCACTACCTTTCCTCTCTTATCACTCCCTACACCCCTCCTCGGGAGCTCCACTCTTCTGCATTCACCCTGTGGCTCCTCACTACCTTTCCTCTCTTACCTCTCCCTACACACCTCCTCGGGAACTCCGCTCTTCTGCATTCACCCTGCAGCTCCTCACTGCCTTTCCTCTCTTATCTCTCCCTACACCCCTCCTCGGGAACTCCGCTCTTCTGCATTCACTCTGCAGCTCCTCACTACCTTTCCTCTCTTACCTCTCCCTACACCCCTCCTCGGGAGCTCTGCTCTTCTGCATTCACTCTGCAGCTCCTCACTACCTTTCCTCTCTTACCTCTCCCTACACACCTCCTCGGGAGCTCCACTCTTCTGCATTCACCCTGTGGCTCCTCTCTACCTTTCCTCTCTTACCTCTCCCTACACACCTCCCCGGGAGCTCCGCTCTTCTGGCAGATCCCTTCTATCCATGCCCGTCTCTTCTATTGCTAACTCCAGACTTTGCTCCTTTCACCTTGCTGCTTCTTATACCTGGAACAAACTACCTGAGTCTGTGTGTCAGGCATCTTCTCTGACCCTTTTCAAATCCAGCCAGAAAACTCACCTCTCTGAGGCCACTTTTGGATCCTGATCCACTTAGTCTCCTATTGTTTCCTTACCATTCCCCTACATATATCCTTGTCCTCAGTTGTTGTGTGGTCTGTCTTGACTAGATTGTAAGCTCTGATGAGCAGGGACCGTCTCTTACATGTGTCTGTACATCACTGCGTACGCCTTGTAGCACTATACAAAGGATAAGTAGCAAACGGGTAGCCAAAACTTTTGCCAAAATCTTTGCGTCCAAATTAATTAGAGAAATAGGTCGGTATGACTCACTCACCCCCTTATCCTTACCCGGTTTAGGCACCAAGACTATACCCGCCACTGCCATTGACCGCGGCAGGGGCGGCCCAAGGGGGTGCGTGCGTGGCCATGTGTGGAGACTCAGTGTGGGGCCTCATTTGCATAAGGGGCCTCATTTGCATAAATATTTGCATAATGTTACCATACACTAACTTTTAGTAAACATGCCTCTTAATGAGTGTATGGATAAAGAAAGACTAAAAGACTTCTACATTACTATAATCCAGTGCCAACCGCCAGGCACATTAGGAACTACTACAAACGCTGCCCATTTAGAGCCCATAGCAAACCTGACGTATCCTAACAGCACTACCAGGACTCATAAAGCACCATACCCTAACTATCAAAAGGAAACGCTGCAAATATTAAACCAATACATTTCAGAGAACAACAGTACATGACCTACTGGGGAAAGAGAACAAGTGGCAATGTCAAATAGGAATTACATAAACAGAACACCTCAGCTCAGTTACACATGCAGAACATAGACCATCACCAAACAAGGAATCACAATTTAGAAACAGGAAGACAATAATTAAACTGGGAATCCCAAAAGCCAAACTTGGAATGTACAACACTGTATAAATAAAAACTATACATTAATTTGCTCTTGTACTAAACAAAGCGCAGACGTTAATGATGCACATTTCCCAGAGCTGACATATTCCAATTTTTTTTCAGCTGCAATTGCTCCAGTCACTTTCTTCTGGTTTCTTTGTGTCTTCCGTTAACTCTCCATCGTCTGCTGTCCATTTGTCTTTTCTTCTCTCTTCTAGTTTTTTTCTATTCTCTCTCTACATCTGCTTTAACGTACTAATCTTTCTCCTTTTGCTCTTTCCTCATTCCTATTTCATCTACTCAAATTTTACCCCTCCATTCTCAATCCCCACTTACTCTCCCAATATCCGGCCAATTGTAGATTTGTCTTCCCTCCCACACAAAATATTTTTTCCCTCTCCATTTCACTCTCCCAGCTCCATCCCATTCTAATCCTCCCCCAACATCAGCTCCATTCTAGTTCCAGTCCCACCCAGCATCCGCTCCCTTCTAGTCCCCGCATCAGCCCATTTCCAGTCCTAGCCCCCCATAAGCCCATTTCCAGTCCTATCCTAGACCCACCATCAGCCTATTTCCAGTCCTAGCTCCCCCATCTATTTCCAGTCCCATCCGAGTCCCTCCATCAGCTCATTTCCAATCCCAGCCCCACATGAGCCCATCAGCCCATGTCAAATCCTAGCTCCCCTCCACTCAGCCCATTTCCAATCCAAGCCCCCCATGAGCCTACTTCCAGTTCTAGCCCCTTCATGAGTCCATTTCAATCCAAACCCCCACCACAGCCCATTTCCAATCTTAGCACCCCCCAACAGCCAATTTCCAGTCCTATTTTAGCCCCTCCATCAGCCCATTTCCTGTCCTAGCCCCCCCCCACTCACCCATTTCCAGTCCTAGCTCCCTCCCCCTCACAACCCATTTCCATTCCAAGTCCCCGTCCCCATCAGCTATTTGCAGTTCAAGCCCTCCTTCCTCAGCCCATTTCCAGTCCTAGCAACCCCCCCATTCCATTAACAGTCTTAGCCCCCCCAGCCCATTACCAGTCCTAACCCCCCATCAGCCCATTTCCAGTCCTAGCCCCCCCATAGCCCATTACTAGTCCTAACCCCCCCCATCACCCTATTTCCAGGCCTAGCCCCCCCATCAGCCAATTTCCATTATTAGCCTCCCATAGCCCATTACCAGTCCTAACCCCTCCCATAGCCCATTACCAGTCCTAACCCCCATCAGCCCATTACCAGTCTTAGCCCCCCCCATAACCCATTACCAGTCCTAAACCTCCCCATCAGCCCACTTCCAGTCTTAGTACCCCCCATAACCCATTACCAGTCCTAAACCTCCCCATCAGCCCATTTCCAGTCTTAGCCCCCCCATAGCCAATTACCAGGCCTAACCCCCCATCAGCCCATTTCCAGTCTTAGCCCCCCCCATAGCCCATTAACATTCCTAAACCTCCCCCCATGAGCCCAATTCGAGTGTTAGCACCCCCCCCATGGCCCATTACTAGTCCTAACCCTCCCCCCTCAGCCCACTTCCAGTCTTAGCCCCCCCCCATAACCCATTACCAGTCCTAAACCTCCCCATCAGCCCATTTCCAGTCTTAGCCCCCCCCATAGCCAATTACCAGTCCTAACCCCCCCCATCAACCCATTTCCAGTCAGCCCCCCCATAGCCCATTACCAGTCCTAACCCCCCCCCATCACCCACTTCCAGTCTTAGCACCACCCCCATGGCCCATTACTAGTCCTAACCCTCCCCTATCAGCCCACTTCCAGTCTTAGCCTCCCCCCCCATAGCCCATTACCAGTCCTAAACCCCCTTCCCCCCTATCATCCCAAATTAAAAAATAAAAAAAAACAGCTGCTTCTGCCGCGGCAGCATCAAGAGTGCCGCCGCGGGGCCCCCCCTGCCCGGCAGAGCCTCCCTGCATCGTAGGCTAGCGTTGAATCCCCAAACGCGGGCTTCTTTCAGAGCCGCGAGAGTTTCCTTTCTCGCGGCTCTGTTAATCCCACCGGGGCTGATGGGAAATCCCCGGCGGGATTAACAGAGCCGCAAGAAAGGAAACTCTTGCGGCTCTGAAAGAAGCCCGCGTTCGGGGATTCAACGCTAGCCTACGATGCAGGGAGGCTCTGCCGGGCAGGGGGGCCCCGCGGCGCCACTCTTGATGCTGCCGCGGCAGAAGCAGCTGTTTTTTGTTTTTGTTTTTGATGTTGGGATGATGAAGAATGTTTTTTTGCGCGGGGCCCCCTAAAACGCGGGGCCCTGTGCAAAAAACATTCTTGCTCAATGGACGGGCCGGCCCTGGACCGCGGCAGTGCCCCCCCCTGATGAACACCATTAAAGACCCTGGTAAGTTCGCCACAGATTTCGGAACTGAAAGTCTTATAAAACTGGGCCGTAAGACCGTCCAAACCCGGGGCTTTGCCTTCCTTAAGGCCACTGATTGCCACCCGCACCTCCCCTTCCTCAATTGCCCTATCCATCCATTGCTGTTCCATCTCCTCCAATTTCGGGAGATTAATTTTTCCCAAATATTGTCTGATCTCCACCTCCGATCCTCTCAGCTCTGTCTTATACAGGGCCCTATAATACCTACTGAAAATCGCCTGGATATTGAAGGTCCCATGTTCCCATTCGCCCCTTTCATTTTTCAGCTTATATATCTGCTGCTGCACATGCCTTCTTTTAAGTTGCCGAGCTAAATACCGACCCGGTTTATTACCCCCAACATAATATGCATGCTGCAGCCTTTTCATTTGGAAGGCTAGTTCCCCCCCCAATCTTAACGCCTCCAAATCCTCCCGCACCCTAGTCATCCGTTGTAACACCGCCCTACTCCCAGTCCTCTGGTGCTCTCTAAGTAATTGTTGTAACTGAGCTCTCAACCCTTCCTCCACCACTCCCGCCTGCCTCTTCTTCTTTGCCGCCATTGCTATTAAACGCCCCCGGACTACCGCTTTCATACCATCCCACACTATCTCCCGGGGTACTTCCGCTCCCCCATTTAATTGGAAATACTCTGTAATGCAGTCCCTCAGACTGGTCACCCCCTCCGGATCTGCCAACAGCGATTCATTCAATCTCCAAAACCGGAGTCCGGTATGCTCTTTATAAAATGCAAGAGCAAGTATTACTGGAGCATGATCCGTCCATGACACAGCACCAATATCCACAGCGCCCACCCTATCTAACCAATTAGAGTCTATCCACAACATATCAATTCTACTATACATTCGGTGAGGATGTGAGAAAAAGGTGTAAGCTCTTTCTCCAACATGACTATACTGCCAAACATCTACCAATCCCAATGCGGACATCAATTTAGCCAACTTCTGTCTTCCCAATTTATCCCAACTCCTTCCTCCCCCCGAGGAGTCCAGGCGTGGATCCACAACTACATTAAAATCCCCACCTACGACCAGGCTCCCCCGTTTGTGCTCCTCTATAATTGGAAGAATACGGTCGAAAAAAGGGCCTTGAGCTATGTTAGGCGCATACACACAGCAAATGGTAGCCTCTCTCCCTTCCAAGAGCCCACACCAAAGAACATACCGCCCTTCCCGATCTCTAATAACTTCCTTAGTGTCCACCAGGAGGTCTTTGGAAAACAGTATCCCCACACCCCTTTTTTTATAGGAACTGCAATTGGCAGCAAAAAAGCCTCTATCGTATTTACCCTGATAAAGTCCCCCCCCCCCAAGAGCTCTTTAAATGGGTCTCCTGCAGCAAGAGTATGTCCGCCTGGACTCGGGCTCCTTCTCTTGCCACTGCCCGTCTCTTTTGCCAGGAGTTGAGGCCATGCACATTAAGCATGAGGATCTTTAATTCACGTTCCATTCTCAGGTATCACTTTTACCATCAGTGTGCACCGTTCCATAGTGAGCCCCCCCCCTCCCCTACCCCCACACCCCTACACTTAACCGATTATGATCGCCCTCCTCCCCCCTCCCTGTTCCCCAACCCCTTTCCCCCCCTCTCCTTCAACACCCACCCCTATAGCCCTCTACTGTGCTCAGTCCTCCCACATCCCACCCCAATCTGGACCCCCCAGAACCCAGTTTCGCTGCACCCCACTCACCTACCTTCCCCCTCTCCGCTAGCCAACTTTACCAGAACTCCCAACCCCACAGCCTGAAACAACATACACAATCCCATAGACATTGTCTTCCCCATACACATTGTCATCCCCACCTCCCCACTCTTGACATATCCACATCACTCCTCCCCACAACATATTTAAACATACAGATTCATCCCTCAACTTCGGAAGGGCGTATTCATTCCCCCACGGGCAGACTTCCTCTCCCGTTTGTCTACCCGATGCCACCGCCTGTCAGGAACTCGCTGCTGTGTGCCGCCCGTCTGCGCCATCTCTGGAATCCGCTGGATGCCTGCCTCCTTCATAGCTTCCTTCAGTGCCAGCAAGGTCTCCCCACTGCCTTTCCTCTCTTATCTCTCCCTACACACCTCCCCAGAAACTCCGCTCTTCTGCATTCACTCTGCAGCTCCTCACTACCTTTCCTCTCTTATCTCTCCCTACACCCCTCCCTGGGAGCTCCGCTCTTCTGCATTCACCCTGCAGCTCCTCACTACCTTTCCTCTCTCATCTCTCCCTACACCCCTCCTCGGGAACTCCGCTCTTCTGCATTCACTCTGCAGCTCCTCACTACCTTTCCTCTCTTATCTCTCCCTACACCCCTCCTCGGGAACTCCGCTCTTCTGCATTCACCCTGCAGCTCCTCACTACCTTTCCTCTCTTACCTCTCCCTACACCCCTCCTCGGGAACGCCGCTCTTCTGCATTCACTCTGCAGCTCCTCACTACCTCTCCTCTCTTATCTCTCCCTACACCCCTCCTCGGGAGCTCTGCTCCTCTGCATTCACTCTGCAGCTCCTCACTACCTCTCCTCTCTTATCTCTCCCTACACCCCTCCTCGGGAACTCCGCTCTTCTGCATTCACTCTGCAGCTCCTCACTACCTCTCCTCTCTTATCTCTCCCTACACCCCTCCTCGGGAACTCCGCTCTTCTGCATTCACTCTGCAGCTCCCCACTGCCTTTCCTCTCTTATCTCTCCCTACACCCCTCCTCGGGAACTCCGCTCTTCTGCATTCACTCTGCAGCTCCCCACTGCCTTTCCTCTCTTATCTCTCCCTACACCCCTCCTCGGGAACTCCGCTCTTCTGCATTCACTCTGCAGCTCCCCACTGCCTTTCCTCTCTTATCTCTCCCTACACCCCTCCTCGGGAACTCCGCTCTTCTGCATTCACCCTGCAGCTCCTCACTGCCTTTCCTCTCTTATCTCTCCCTACACCTCTCCTCGGGAACTCCGCTCTTCTGCATTCACCCTGCGGCTCCTCACTACCTTTCCTCTCTTACCTCTCCCTACACCCCTCCTCGGGAACTCCGCTCTTCTGCATTCACTCTGCAGCTCCTCACTACCTTTCCTCTCTTATATCTCCCTACACCCCTCCTCGGGAACTCCGCTCTTCTGCATTCACTCTGCAGCTCTTCACTGCCTTTCCTCTCTTCTCTCTCCCTACACCCCTCCTCGGGAACTCCGCTCCTCTGCATTCACCCTGCGGCTCCTCGCTAGCTTTCCTCTCTTATATCTCCCTACACACCTCCTCGGGAGCTCCGCTCCTCTGCATTCACTCTGCAGCTCCCCACTGCCTTTCCTCTCTTATCTCTCCCTACACCCCTCCCCGGGAGCTCTGCTCTTCTGCATTCACTCTGCAGCTCCTCACTACCTTTCCTCTCTTATCTCTCCCTACACCCCTCCTCGGGAACTCCGCTCTTCTGCATTCACTCTGCAGCTCCCCACTGCCTTTCCTCTCTTATCTCTCCCTACACCCCTCCCCGGGAGCTCTGCTCTTCTGCATTCACTCTGCAGCTCCTCACTACCTTTCCTCTCTTATCTCCCCCTACACCCCTCCTCAGGAACTCCGCTCTTCTGCATTCACTCTGCAGCTCCTCACTACCTTTCCTCTCTTACCTCTCCCTACACACCTCCTCGGGAGCTCCGCTCTTCTGCATTCAGAAGTCTGTCCTGTTTACCCTACTACGGGCCTTTTTATTACTGTTTGTATTTTTACTTTATTTTAGTAATCTGTGCATTAAAACAATGGCCTTATGGCCTTTTATTATTGTATGTATGGTTACTTTAGTTAAATGTGTTTTAATACGCTGGCCCTCTGTCTGGTTGTTCCTTTTTGTCGTCTATTTGTCTATGCTTTTATACTTTGCTTTTCTGTTTTACTTTGGCGTTCTTTTCCTTGTCTTTGCATGGCTTACTTTTTATTGTACACCGCTTTATGTTTCGACGGAAAGCGGTTTATCAAATTTTAATAAAGATAAAGATACACCCTCCTCGGGAACTCCGCTCTTCTGCATTCACTCTGCTGCTCCCCACTACCTTTCCTCTCTTACCTCTCCCTAAACCCCCGCTCTTCTGCATTCACTCTGCAGCTCCTCACTACCTTTCCTCTCTTATCTCTCCCTACACACCTCCCCGGGAGCTCCGCTCTTCTGTCTTCACTCTGCAGCTCCTCACTACCTTTCCTCTCTTATCTCTCCCTACACCCCTCCTCGGGAACTCCGCTCTTCTGCATTCACTCTGCAGCTCCTCACTACCTTTCCTCTCTTATCTCTCCCTACACCTCTCCTCGGGAACTCCGCTCTTCTGCATTCACTCTGCAGCTCCTCACTACCTTTCCTCTCTTATCTCTCCCTACACACCTCCCCGGGAGCTCCGCTCTTCTGTCTTCACTCTGCAGCTCCTCACTACCTTTCCTCTCTTATCTCTCCCTACACCCCTCCTCGGGAACTCCACTCTTCTGCATTCACTCTGCAGCTCCTCACTGCCTTCCCTCTCTTATCTCTCCCTACACACCTCCCCGGGAACTCCGCTCTTCTGCATTCACCCTGCAGCTCCTCAGTACCTTTCCTCTCTTATCTCTCACTACACCCCTCCTCGGGAGCTCCGCTCTTCTGCATTCACTCTGCAGCTCCTCACTACCTTTCCTCTCTTACCTCTCCTACACACCTCCTCGGGAACTCCGCTCTTCTGCATTCACTCTGCAGCTCCTCACTACCTTTCCTCTCTTATCTCTCCCTACACCCCTCCTCGGGAACTCCGCTCTTCTGCATTCACTCTGCAGCTCCTCACTACCTTTCCTCTCTTATCTCTCCCTGCACCCTTCCTCGGGAACTCCGCTCTTCTGCATTCACTCTGCAGCTCCTCACTACCTTTCCTCTCTTATCTCTCCCTACACCCCTCCTCGGGAACTCCGCTCTTCTGCATTCACTCTGCAGCTCCTCACTACCTTTCCTCTCTTACCTCTCCTACACCCCTCCTCGGGAACTCCGCTCTTCTGCATTCACTCTGCAGCTCCTCACTGCCTTTCCTCTCTTATCTCTCCCTACACCCCTCCTCGGGAACTCCGCTCTTCTGCATTCACTCTGCAGCTCCTCACTACCTTTCCTCTCTTACCTCTCCTACACCCCTCCTCGGGAACTCCGCTCTTCTGCATTCACTCTGCAGCTCCTCACTACCTTTCCTCTCTTACCTCTCCTACACCCCTCCTCGGGAACTCCGCTCTTCTGCATTCACTCTGCAGCTCCTCACTACCTTTCCTCTCTTATCTCTCCCTACACCTCTCCTTGAGAACTCCGCTCTTCTGCATTCACTCTGCAGCTCCTCACTACCTTTCCTCTCTTATCTCTCCCTACACCCTCCTCGGGAACTCCGCTCATCTGCATTCACACTGCTGCTCCTCCCTAGCTTTCCTCTCTTTGAACTCCCTACACCCCTCCTCGGGAACTCCGCTCCTCTGCATTCACTCTGCAGCTCCTCACTACCTTTCCTCTCTTATCTCTCCCTACACCCCTCCTCGGGAACTCCGCTCTTCTGCATTCACCCTGCAGCTCCTCACTACCTTTCCTCTCTTATCACTCCCTACACCCCTCCTCGGGAGCTCCGCTCTTCTGCATTCACTCTGCAGCTCCTCACTACCTTTCCTCTCTTATCTCTCCCTACACCCCTCCTAGGGAACTCCGCTCTTCTGCATTCACTCTGCAGCTCCTCACTACCTTTCCTCTCTTACCTCTCCCTACACCCCTCCTCGGGAGCTCCGCTCTTCTGCATTCACCCTGCAGCTCCTCACTACCTTTCCTCTCTTATCACTCCCTACACCCCTCCTCGGGAGCTCCACTCTTCTGCATTCACCCTGTGGCTCCTCACTACCTTTCCTCTCTTACCTCTCCCTACACACCTCCTCGGGAACTCCGCTCTTCTGCATTCACCCTGCAGCTCCTCACTGCCTTTCCTCTCTTATCTCTCCCTACACCCCTCCTCGGGAACTCCGCTCTTCTGCATTCACTCTGCAGCTCCTCACTACCTTTCCTCTCTTACCTCTCCCTACACCCCTCCTCGGGAGCTCTGCTCTTCTGCATTCACTCTGCAGCTCCTCACTACCTTTCCTCTCTTACCTCTCCCTACACACCTCCTCGGGAGCTCCACTCTTCTGCATTCACCCTGTGGCTCCTCGCTACCTTTCCTCTCTTACCTCTCCCTACACACCTCCCCGGGAGCTCCGCTCTTCTGGCAGATCCCTTCTATCCATGCCCGTCTCTTCTATTGCTAACTCCAGACTTTGCTCCTTTCACCTTGCTGCTTCTTATACCTGGAACAAACTACCTGAGTCTGTGTGTCAGGCATCTTCTCTGACCCTTTTCAAATCCAGCCAGAAAACTCACCTCTCTGAGGCCACTTTTGGATCCTGATCCACTTAGTCTCCTATTGTTTCCTTACCATTCCCCTACATATATCCTTGTCCTCAGTTGTTGTGTGGTCTGTCTTGACTAGATTGTAAGCTCTGATGAGCAGGGACCGTCTCTTACATGTGTCTGTACATCACTGCGTACGCCTTGTAGCACTATACAAAGGATAAGTAGCAAACGGGTAGCCAAAACTTTTGCCAAAATCTTTGCGTCCAAATTAATTAGAGAAATAGGTCGGTATGACTCACTCACCCCCTTATCCTTACCCGGTTTAGGCACCAAGACTATACCCGCCACTGCCATTGACCGCGGCAGGGGCGGCCCAAGGGGGGTGCGTGGCCATGTGTGGAGACTCAGTGTGGGGCCTCATTTGCATAAGGGGCCTCATTTGCATAAATATTTGCATAATGTTACCATACACTAACTTTTAGTAAACATGCCTCTTAATGAGTGTATGGATAAAGAAAGACTAAAAGACTTCTACATTACTATAATCCAGTGCCAACCGCCAGGCACATTAGGAACTACTACAAACGCTGCCCATTTAGAGCCCATAGCAAACCTGACGTATCCTAACAGCACTACCAGGACTCATAAAGCACCATACCCTAACTATCAAAAGGAAACGCTGCAAATATTAAACCAATACATTTCAGAGAACAACAGTACATGACCTACTGGGGAAAGAGAACAAGTGGCAATGTCAAATAGGAATTACATAAACAGAACACCTCAGCTCAGTTACACATGCAGAACATAGACCATCACCAAACAAGGAATCACAATTTAGAAACAGGAAGACAATAATTAAACTGGGAATCCCAAAAGCCAAACTTGGAATGTACAACACTGTATAAATAAAAACTATACATTAATTTGCTCTTGTACTAAACAAAGCGCAGACGTTAATGATGCACATTTCCCAGAGCTGACATATTCCAATTTTTTTTCAGCTGCAATTGCTCCAGTCACTTTCTTCTGGTTTCTTTGTGTCTTCCGTTAACTCTCCATCGTCTGCTGTCCATTTGTCTTTTCTTCTCTCTTCTAGTTTTTTTCTATTCTCTCTCTACATCTGCTTTAACGTACTAATCTTTCTCCTTTTGCTCTTTCCTCATTCCTATTTCATCTACTCAAATTTTACCCCTCCATTCTCAATCCCCACTTACTCTCCCAATATCCGGCCAATTGTAGATTTGTCTTCCCTCCCACACAAAATATTTTTTCCCTCTCCATTTCACTCTCCCAGCTCCATCCCATTCTAATCCTCCCCCAACATCAGCTCCATTCTAGTTCCAGTCCCACCCAGCATCCGCTCCCTTCTAGTCCCCGCATCAGCCCATTTCCAGTCCTAGCCCCCCATAAGCCCATTTCCAGTCCTATCCTAGACCCACCATCAGCCTATTTCCAGTCCTAGCTCCCCCATCTATTTCCAGTCCCATCCGAGTCCCTCCATCAGCTCATTTCCAATCCCAGCCCCACATGAGCCCATCAGCCCATGTCAAATCCTAGCTCCCCTCCACTCAGCCCATTTCCAATCCAAGCCCCCCATGAGCCTACTTCCAGTTCTAGCCCCTTCATGAGTCCATTTCAATCCAAACCCCCACCACAGCCCATTTCCAATCTTAGCACCCCCCCAACAGCCAATTTCCAGTCCTATTTTAGCCCCTCCATCAGCCCATTTCCTGTCCTAGCCCCCCCCCACTCACCCATTTCCAGTCCTAGCTCCCTCCCCCTCACAACCCATTTCCATTCCAAGTCCCCGTCCCCATCAGCTATTTGCAGTTCAAGCCCTCCTTCCTCAGCCC
This sequence comes from Ichthyophis bannanicus, assembly GCA_033557465.1. Classification (NCBI taxonomy): domain Eukaryota; kingdom Metazoa; phylum Chordata; class Amphibia; order Gymnophiona; family Ichthyophiidae; genus Ichthyophis; species Ichthyophis bannanicus. Next base: position 296,766,039 of record CM066040.1, on the reverse strand, counting down.
ATTTCCAGTCCTAGCAACCCCCCCAGTCCATTAACAGTCTTAGCCCCCCCAGCCCATTACCAGTCCTAACCCCCATCAGCCCATTTCCAGTCCTAGCCCCCCCATAGCCCATTACTAGTCCTAACCCCCCCATCACCCTATTTCCAGGCCTAGCCCCCCCATCAGCCAATTTCCAGTCTTAGCCCCCCATAGCCCATTACCAGTCCTAACCCCTCCCATAGCCCATTACCAGTCCTAACCCCCATCAGCCCATTACCAGTCTTAGCCCCCCCATAACCCATTACCAGTCCTAAACCTCCCCATCAGCCCACTTACTGTCTTAGTACCCCCCATAACCCATTACCAGTCCTAAACCTCCCCATCAGCCCCTTTCCATTCTTTTCCCCGCCATAGGCTATTAACTTTGGTTACAGGAGATCAGACCTTTTCTATTCTTATCTCCCCCCATAGCCCATTACCAGTCCTAACCCTCCCCCCATCAGCCCACTTCCAGTCTTAGCACCCCCCCCCTGGCCCATTACTAGGCCTAACCCTCCCCATCAGCCCACTTCCTGTCTTAGCTCCCCCATAACCCATTACCTGTCCTAAACCCCCATCAGCCCATTTCCAGTCTTAGCCCCCCCCATAGCCAATTACCAGTCCTAACCCCCCCCATCAACCCATTTCCAGTCAGCCCCCCCATAGCCCATTACCAGTCCTAACCCCCCCCCCATCAGCCCACTTCCAGTCTTAGCACCACCCCCATGGCCCATTACTAGTCCTAACCCTCCCCTATCAGCCCACTTCCAGTCTTAGCCTCCCCCCCCATAGCCCATTACCAGTCCTAAACCCCCTTCCCCCCTATCATCCCAAATTAAAAAATAAAAAAAAACAGCTGCTTCTGCCGCGGCAGCATCAAGAGTGCCGCCGCGGGGCCCCCCCTGCCCGGCAGAGCCTCCCTGCATCGTAGGCTAGCGTTGAATCCCCAAACGCGGGCTTCTTTCAGAGCCGCGAGAGTTTCCTTTCTCGCGGCTCTGTTAATCCCACCGGGGCTGATGGGAAATCCCCGGCGGGATTAACAGAGCCGCAAGAAAGGAAACTCTTGCGGCTCTGAAAGAAGCCCGCGTTCGGGGATTCAACGCTAGCCTACGATGCAGGGAGGCTCTGCCGGGCAGGGGGGCCCCGCGGCGCCACTCTTGATGCTGCCGCGGCAGAAGCAGCTGTTTTTTGTTTTTGTTTTTAAACTTGGGATGATGAAGAATGTTTTTTGCGCGGGGCCCCCTAAAACGCGGGGCCCTGTGCAAAAAACATTCTTGCTCAATGGACGGGCCGGCCCTGGACCGCGGCAGTGCCCCCCCCTGATGAACACCATTAAAGACCCTGGTAAGTTCGCCACAGATTTCGGAACTGAAAGTCTTATAAAACTGGGCCGTAAGACCGTCCAAACCCGGGGCTTTGCCTTCCTTAAGGCCACTGATTGCCACCCGCACCTCCCCTTCCTCAATTGCCCTATCCATCCATTGCTGTTCCATCTCCTCCAATTTCGGGAGATTAATTTTTCCCAAATATTGTCTGATCTCCACCTCCGATCCTCTCAGCTCTGTCTTATACAGGGCCCTATAATACCTACTGAAAATCGCCTGGATATTGAAGGTCCCATGTTCCCATTCGCCCCTTTCATTTTTCAGCTTATATATCTGCTGCTGCACATGCCTTCTTTTAAGTTGCCGAGCTAAATACCGACCCGGTTTATTACCCCCAACATAATATGCATGCTGCAGCCTTTTCATTTGGAAGGCTAGTTCCCCCCCCAATCTTAACGCCTCCAAATCCTCCCGCACCCTAGTCATCCGTTGTAACACCGCCCTACTCCCAGTCCTCTGGTGCTCTCTAAGTAATTGTTGTAACTGAGCTCTCAACCCTTCCTCCACCACTCCCGCCTGCCTCTTCTTCTTTGCCGCCATTGCTATTAAACGCCCCCGGACTACCGCTTTCATACCATCCCACACTATCTCCCGGGGTACTTCCGCTCCCCCATTTAATTGGAAATACTCTGTAATGCAGTCCCTCAGACTGGTCACCCCCTCCGGATCTGCCAACAGCGATTCATTCAATCTCCAAAACCGGAGTCCGGTATGCTCTTTATAAAATGCAAGAGCAAGTATTACTGGAGCATGATCCGTCCATGACACAGCACCAATATCCACAGCGCCCACCCTATCTAACCAATTAGAGTCTATCCACAACATATCAATTCTACTATACATTCGGTGAGGATGTGAGAAAAAGGTGTAAGCTCTTTCTCCAACATGACTATACTGCCAAACATCTACCAATCCCAATGCGGACATCAATTTAGCCAACTTCTGTCTTCCCAATTTATCCCAACTCCTTCCTCCCCCCGAGGAGTCCAGGCGTGGATCCACAACTACATTAAAATCCCCACCTACGACCAGGCTCCCCCGTTTGTGCTCCTCTATAATTGGAAGAATACGGTCGAAAAAAGGGCCTTGAGCTATGTTAGGCGCATACACACAGCAAATGGTAGCCTCTCTCCCTTCCAAGAGCCCACACCAAAGAACATACCGCCCTTCCCGATCTCTAATAACTTCCTTAGTGTCCACCAGGAGGTCTTTGGAAAACAGTATCCCCACACCCCTTTTTTTATAGGAACTGCAATTGGCAGCAAAAAAGCCTCTATCGTATTTACCCTGATAAAGTCCCCCCCCCCCCAAGAGCTCTTTAAATGGGTCTCCTGCAGCAAGAGTATGTCCGCCTGGACTCGGGCTCCTTCTCTTGCCACTGCCCGTCTCTTTTGCCAGGAGTTGAGGCCATGCACATTAAGCATGAGGATCTTTAATTCACGTTCCATTCTCAGGTATCACTTTTACCATCAGTGTGCACCGTTCCATAGTGAGCCCCCCCCCTCCCCTACCCCCACACCCCTACACTTAACCGATTATGATCGCCCTCCTCCCCCCTCCCTGTTCCCCAACCCCTTTCCCCCCCTCTCCTTCAACACCCACCCCTATAGCCCTCTACTGTGCTCAGTCCTCCCACATCCACCCCAATCTGGACCCCCCAGAACCCAGTTTCGCTGCACCCCACTCACCTACCTTCCCCCTCTCCGCTAGCCAACTTTACCAGAACTCCCAACCCCACAGCCTGAAACAACATACACAATCCCATAGACATTGTCTTCCCCATACACATTGTCATCCCCACCTCCCCACTCTTGACATATCCACATCACTCCTCCCCACAACATATTTAAACATACAGATTCATCCCTCAACTTCGGAAGGGCGTATTCATTCCCCCACGGGCAGACTTCCTCTCCCGTTTGTCTACCCGATGCCACCGCCTGTCAGGAACTCGCTGCTGTGTGCCGCCCGTCTGCGCCATCTCTGGAATCCGCTGGATGCCTGCCTCCTTCATAGCTTCCTTCAGTGCCAGCAAGGTCTCCGCACGCCGAGTCGTCCCATTAACGGTGAAGGCAAGCCCCACCGGGAATAGCCACTTATATCGTATATTGTCCTCTCGTAGCCGAGTAGTAAACTCCCACCAGGACTTCCGGCGCTGCAGCATAGCTGCGGCCAGATCAGCATACATAGCAACAGCAGTTCCTTGCCATTTAAACTTTCCCATGGAACGCATCTTGTTGGCTATTTTGTCCTTAATCTGGTAATCATGGAAGCAAATGATAACGTCTGTAGGCTGCTCCCGTCGCGCTGCTCCAAGCGATCTATGTGCTCGATCCAGCACCACCTCCACCACTTCTTCCCCTGCCTCTTGCAAACCGCCTCACAGATAGCTTTCGCTGTTTTCATACAATCTTGGTACGCGTCTACCTCAGGGACACCCTTTATGCACAGATTCTGTTGCCTGGCTCTGTTCTCTGTCTTCCAGCTTCAATGCCATACTCTCCTTGTCCTCTTCCAAACTCTTCCAGCTTCAATGCCATACTCTCCTTGTCATCTTCCAAACTCTTCATCCCTTTTTCTAACAATTCAGTGCACGCCTCCAATGTCTCAAGACATCCTTCAACTTCCGCCACCAGGCATCCTACTTCGGTTATATCAGCTCTCAGCTGTGAGAACATCCCCTCTACTTCTCCTTTGAACCCAGCAATGTCCGTTTTAATTTCATTGAACCACGATTTGAGTTCTTCCTTTGTAATAGCCACAATAGCACTCACTGCGAGGGGGTCCTTCTTGCCAGAATCAGACACTACCACACTCCCAGTCGGGCCCTCTGTCATCTGCTTATCCCTCTCCTGAGGCTCTGTTCATGCACTGCCATAAGCAAATTCCTTTAGATCAGCTGTTTTCTTTCTGGTGGACGCCATAGCTTACGCACAGCTGCCTCCCACCACCACAGATAGTGTCCTGGGCCGTTTTCAGCTTCTGTTGCAAAGCTGGGCCACCACGACCCTATTCAACCACCAGATGGAGCTGTTCATTCATTGCTGCAGAGCCATGTGCTCAGTTGAAGAAAAGATAGCAGAATTATAAATTGGAACCCACAGTTAAGAACTCAGGGCAGCACACTTAATCCGCTGCAGTTCATGCCCAATTCCTTCTTCCTGGTATTGTCCAAAGCAATAGCCCCCACAGCTTAATGTACAGGGAGAGAGTATACTGGCACTCACTGTCAGCTGTAGGTAATTTTCCCGCTGCAGGCCCCATTCAGCTCTCTCTGCTCCCCTCCATGCGGTAATGGCTGCCACAGAGGTCTCCGGGACAGGGTCGGCACAAAAACTCTCTCCCCTTGCACACACACACTCGTGCCCGCTGCAGAGACTTTCCCGTTCTTCTGGCACCACCACAGAGCTGCAGCAACTTAAGTCAGCTCTCCCTCCGGTACTCACTGCAGCAATCCCCTGCAAAGGACTCCAGCAGAAGGCTCAGCAACCCCCGTTCCTCGGCAGGGCACTTCAGATCCAGCTCTCTCACACAGCAGCTACATCGGGGAACCAATTAATTTCACCAAGTGGGGAGCCCAGGGAGGCAGGCAAAACATTGAGGCTAGCAATCAGGGCCCGTGCAGAGCAACATCAATCAGCCTTTCCTTCCACCGGAGCTGCACAGACCAGGCCTCTCTCGTCGGCAGGTCAGGGGGGCATAATTTAAGCAGCAGCGATCACATACCGACCTTCAGTCCCTTTTCCAACTCACCCCGTCTTCCGCTGCACTCAGCCACTCAACTTATCCCCCAAATCACGGATTCATGTCCTCCCCTCCAGTAATTGTGGGACGCCTGGCACGGAACCTCAGGGAGATGCTGCCATGTCAGTTCGGGCTCGCTAGCGCCCGCCCCCCCCATATTGGATTTTAAATTGACCCATCAGACCTTCGACATCGATGCAATAAACCAACTTGTCTTCCTGGGCGAAGTAAGGAACGAACTCCTTTTCACGATGTCTGAACCATGAAGATGACACTCCCGGCAACAATAAATTCCTGCTTTTCAGCCTTGATCCAAGTAACTCAGCGGCATCTTTGGGAAGATTCAAGTCTCTTACCAAATCATTCATCTCCTCCTGAGAAAACAATTTTGGTCTTGTATCATCTTCAAAGTCAGAACTTGATTCGTCATCTGGTTCAGGTATGACATCACCTTCATCGGAGCTAGGTATCTCTTCCAAGGTAGCAGGGGGCTTGGGTACTGGTATATCTGTGCCATGGGGGATGGGACGAATTGCCGAGTGAAGATTGTGGTATGAAATGGAATGCTTCCATTTGGAATTAAACCCTTTCACATCGCATGAACAAAAGTAACAGTCGTCACTATGGTTCTTTTGCTCTCGCCATACCATAGGAATCCCATAACAGAAAGATTTTTTCTTACCCTTGAACCAGTTTCGGAGGTCCTCAACACACCGTTTGCACACTTTATGAGGCCCCAGACTTTATCTTGATCTCCAATTTTTAGTCCAAAGTATGCAAAGTATACTTTTTTCACAAAGTCTGTAATATTCTGCTGTTGCTTCAACACTGTATATTCACCACAGATGAAACAGAAACTGTCTGGCGAATTAATATACTTTCGCAGAGCCATAACATAACGGTTGAAGAGAGGAGGAAATGACATCATCAGCCTGAGAAGCAGCAAAATACGGGGCTCCGTGAGTGAGTGAGTTTGAGCGGTACCCCTTCCCAAATTGCGGGGTCTAGAGAGCCGGAGAAACGGTGGAGCGCTGGGTGAACCGTGAGGCTGCCCGGCGATGAAAAAAAGAGGCGCTGATTTAAAGGCGTTTGCCTACAAAAGCGCGTCGGCGGCTGGAGCCGCAGGAAAATCCAAGATGGCGACGACACATGCGGGCAGTGACGAGGAGGCCTCCAAAGCTGAGAAATCGAAGGGCAGTGATGTGGAGGTACTCCGGGGTGAGCTGAAAAATTGGTTTACCACTCTCAGGCAAGATATGTCCCTGTTTAAGGTGGATGTCCAGGGTTGGATGGAGGATCTGCGTGGCGAAATTCGGGAGGTGGGCCAACGCCTGGAAGATTTGGAGGGCAAAGTAGAAGTGCAGGACAGCACGTTACAAAAGCTGCAAGAGCAGATGGAGAGTCTGGAGGGGGAACAAGAGGAGATATGGTCCAAAGTGGAAGATTTGGAAAACCGGTCCCGGCGGGCTAATATTCGACTGCGGGGCCTTGCTGAAACAGCGGAAAACTTGGACTGTGTACCCCTGGTAGAAAGAGTATGTAAACAGTTGGTACTCGAGGTGGGTTTGCAGATGGAAGGCCTGTGCTGGAAGATTGATAGAGCCCACAGAGCGTTGGGGTCCAAAAAGGAAGGCTTTAATAGAGACATCATTGTATGCTTCCACGAGTATTCTACTAAATCCATTGTGGTGGAAGCTGCCCGGAAAGTAAAGCATTTAAATGGGATAATCAGCGTCTTGAGATCTATGCAGACCTTTCCGCTATTACGATGCGAAAGAGAAGAGAGTTTTCACAGATTACTATGCAACTGCGGGATAAGGCCATCAGATACAAATGGCTGTTCCCGTTTGGGCTTCAATTTTGTATTGAAGGAGTCACCTCATATGTGAATACCGTGGAGGAAGCGATTAAGGCTATGGAGAAAGCGGGATGGACGGAGATACCCGAGATTTCACCGATGGAGCGCCAAAAAACACTGAGGAAATGCCCAGGGGAAAGCGGCTGGAGGAGAGCACCTCAGGGGGATCGGAGGCTACGCAGACACCAACAGCAGCGGGTGGTGGAGCCTGAGGGTTGAAGTGGAGAAGTGGACTCTCTGGACCGTATTGATTAATGCCTGAGGAGGGAAGGAGGGGTATTTTGTGTTATTTACAATGGTACTATATTGTGATGCTGGGGGGGGGGGGGGGATGCTCTTTGGAAAGTTGAAGAGGGAGCTAGGGACTCAGGCTGGTGAGTCATGCCTCACGCTATGGTGGTAAGGGTGCCTTGGAAAGGTGCGGAGGAGGGAAGGGGAGGGGGGCGGGTGTGGGAGGGGAAGGAGGGGGGTGGGATGGGTAGGGGGGCTATAACCAAACAGCGTACGATTTGGATGAGTGCTAGATGTGGGGTTGATGGATAAACTAAGGGTGGTAACAATGAATGTGCGAGGTCTAAATTCCCCAACTAAGAGACAAAGGGTGTATAAAGAGATCGGTAGATTGCAGGGCGATGCGGTGTTCCTACAGGAGACACATTTGTTGAAGAGGGATGAATGGAGAATGGCAAATAAAAAATTTCAGGGTCAATGGTTTGCTTCCAATCGGGTGGAGCATAAGAAAGGGGGGGTAGGTATCTTAGTGCATACTTACGTACCCTTCCAAGTACAAGACATTCAACAAGACCGTGAAGGACGTTATCTGATGGTTAAGATAGGTATAAAAGATCAGAAATTTACCTTGGTGAATATTTATGGGCCTAATGTGGCTCAGGGGGCCTTCTTCGTGGAATTGACTAGTCGGGTGACTGCATTTGAGGAGGGGCAACTAATACTGGGTGGGGATTTTAATTTAACGAGTAACCCCCTGTTGGACAATTCCAAGGGGAAGGCCCTAGGAAATGTGAAGAGTAGGAGAGCGCTGCGAGTGATGGGGACACAACTGGGGGTGGTGGATGTGTGGCGGGAGCTACATGGGAGGAGGAGGGATTACACTTATTGGTCCCCTGTGCATGATTCTTTGTCTTGGTTGGATATGGTATGGGTGGCTAAGACACTTGTTCAGGACTTGGGTGGGTGTGAGATTAGTGAGCGCGCGCTATCTGATCATGCCCCGTTCTGGGTAGAGCTTAGGCTGGGGGGCAAGGGTGGGAAAGGCTCGGGGTGGTGTCTAAATGAGTCTCTGTTGGAAATCCCGGAGATAGTTACGCAACTTAAGGAACAGATTAAAGAATATTTAGATTTTAATGACACGCCCGAGTGTAAAATTGGTACACTTTGGGAATGTCTTAAGGTGGTGGTGCGAGGGAAGTTGATATCTATTGGCTCCTATCGGAAGAGGATACAGGAATGGAAAAAGCGGATAATATATGAGAAGATACGGGAACTGGAGGGGGTACAAAAACGGGGGGACTTGGGACGGTCCGGTCAGAGTGAGCTGGACCGGGCGCGAAAGGAGCTAGGGGAAATAGAGCTCGGAGAGATTAAATATGCCCAGGATAGGCTAAAACAAGTCTTTTTTGAATGGGGGAATAAACCTGGGAGGATATTAGCTCATAGGTTGAAACAACAGCGCCAGCGAAATTATATCACAAAAATTAAGGATACTCAGGGGAAAGATTTGCGCCAGTTGCGGCAAATACAAGAGCGGTTTGTTGAGTATTACCAGCAGTTGTATACCCCGGACCAGGGTGCTGGGCAGAAGGGCGTGGATGCTTTTTTTAGTATGGAGCTGCCCTGTTTGAGTGTGGGGAAAGCAGAGCTGCTCTCCCGGCCCATTGAGGTGGGGGAAGTACTCGCAGTAATTAAGAATCTGCCCTCGCATAAGGTGCCGGGTTTGGACGGGTACACCAATAAATTTTATAAAACGTTTGGGGAAGATTTGGGGGAGGTCCTGACTAGGCTTTTTAACTCCTTTGCTGAGGAGGAAGTGCTGCCAGAAACTATGCGCACTGCGGGGATTACTGTCCTACTTAAGGAGGGGAAAGACTTAACTCTTTGCGGATCCTACCGACCAATTTCTCTGTTGGGGTCAGATTTTAAAATCTACACTAAGGTCTTGGCTAATCGGCTTTTACCTCTTTTACCATATTTGGTTCATGAGAACCAGGCGGGTTTTGTGCCGGGGTGACATACATCTGACAATATTCGGAAAGTGATGAATGCTATGTGGCGAGGGCAGCGGGAGAAACAGCAGATGTTATTATTGACAATTGATGCCGAGAAAGCATTCGATCGCGTATCTTGGCCCTTTCTTTTTCGGGTTTTGGAGAAGATGGGGATCGGAGGGAAGTATCTGCAGTGGGTTAGAGCAATTTATAACCAGCCGTGGGCGAGGATTCGCATTAATGGTGATTATACGGTGGCCTTTGAGCTACAGAGGGGTACGCGGCAGGGGTGTCCGTTATTGCCCATTCTGTTTGTGCTATCGATGGAACCTTTAGCCCAGAGGGTGCGGGAATGTGGAGCGGTGAAAGGGGTTATGTGGTCGACATTGGAAAGTAAGGTGTCACTCTTCGCTGATGATTTATTGTTTATGGTGACTGAGCCCCAGAAATCTTTAGCCGCATTGTATGACCTTCTAGTGGAATTTGGGGAATACTCGGGGTTTAGAGTTAATGCGACTAAGTCCCAGATCCTGAATATTTCGGTCCCGGACGAGACTGTGCGCCTTCTTAAGGACCAGTTTCCATTCAAATGGGCTAAGCATAGTATTACATACCTGGGTATCAAATTAACGGCGAAGGAGCAAGATTTGTTTGAGGCTAACTATGGGGCCATGGATAAACAGGTTCGGAGGGAATTGGAGGGTTGGGGGTGTAAGGGGTTATCCTGGTATGGGAGACTGTCAGCAGTAAAGATGGTGATTTTGCCTAGATGGCTGTATTTGTTTACGGCGCTACCTCTCTGGGTGCCAAAGAATTGTCTAGCAAAATGGCAACAGGTACTCATGAAATATGTGGGCGGGCCACGGAAAAAACAGAATAGCTGGGAGAATTTTGGTGCGTCGAAAGGAATGTGGGGGTTTCGCACTTCCGGACTTAGGGAGATATTGGGAGGCTGCCCGAATGAGTGCATGTGTGGACTGGTGGGGGGACGAGAAAAAAGAATGGGTGTGGATGGAATCGGAGGAATTGCGGGGTGGTTCGCTTGGGGATCTTTTGTGGTTGCCCCGTGAGGGGAATAGAGGTTTTCCAGGCGAGAACCCCCTCGTGCACCTCACCCTGAAAATATGGAATAAATGGAAATGTGTGTGGTTAGGCAAGGAGGGGATTTCGCGGCTGGTGCCTATAAGGGGGAACCAGGCTTTTCCGCCGGGATTGGGGAGTACGGCTTATCTGCAATGGGCACGGAAAGGGTTGGACTGGGTAGGTCAATTACTGGAGGGTAGGACTGTGAAAAGTTTTGCTGTATTACAAGAACAATACCAGTTGGAGGATAAAGATGTTTTTTGTTTCCAACAACTCACTCATTATATCCACCATAAGATAGTACCAGGGCTGCAGGGTGATCCTACTGAGGTGGAGCGGATGTTTTTGATGGGGTGGCAGAGAAGGGTTGTGACTAAATTTTATGCTATGATGCAAGAGGTTGGGGGAAGAGAGCCTTTTCAAAAGCGATGGGAGGAAGATCTGGATGTTGAGTGGGGGGAGGCTATGTGGAAGCAAATCTACCGATCTCGATATAAGGGCATTTTGGCGATTTCTTTAATTGAAAATAATTATAAGATACTGTATAGATGGCATTTGACGCCTGTGCGTTTGAATCAGATGTATCATGCCACCAGTGCTTGCTGTTGGAGAGAGTGTGGGGAACGGGAACGTATATGCATATCTGGTGGACATGTGATTTGATTTGGGGTGTGTGGGCGGAGGTGTTTAACCTTTTAGGTCTGATTTTGGGGAAGGGCCTATCGCCCTCGCCTGCCTTGGCGTTTCTTGGAGTGCGGCAGGCAGATCTTAATAGGTGGGAGGGGGATTTTGTGCATTTTGGGTGTATTGCTCTGCGGGTGTTGATTGCAAGGAAGTGGAAGCAGGTGGGAGTGCCTACCTTAGAAGAGTACTGTAACTCCCTAGACCACCTCCATTTGATGAGTAAGCTCACGGCGATGAAGAAGGAGCGCTCACAGACGTATGTACAAGTGTGGGGAAGGTATACTACGTGGAGGGCCACAAAGTGATTTTGTTTCTTTATATGTTTATGGCTGCTGTTTGGTGGGGGGGGGAGGGGGGGTTTGGGGGGTATGAAAAATCATGCCAGCTGGAAGGTTTTGTGACGAGTTGACTTTATGGTGATGTGTATAACTATGTGGCTATGTTGTGTCCCAGATGTTGTGTTTATGTATTGGTGTGTATTAAAAATAAAGTTTAAAAAAAAAAAACATAACGGTTGAAGAATGATGAGCTAACACGAATTGCGATGAAAGTGTGAACAGCCTAGAACCAAGAACCTGATGATGATTCGTGCACAAGTGTGGCATGCAGGAGAGAGCAGCTCTGTGTCTGTACACGAGATGTCACAGTGCTGGCCATGCCCCCCTGCACTGACCGGAGCTGCTGCTATCTGCCCTGTGTCTCCCTCTACCATTAGAAGCACGGACTTAAAACTTGCTTAGCTAATGTATATATTGATGACCATCAGATTTACAGTGCTATTTTTTTTTTACATAACTCGGGCAACCCCTTTAAGGTTTTTTTGGCATTTTATATCTTAAATGCACTTATGTGAATTAATTAATAGTAATTTGAAAAAATTTGATAAATTTGAAGACAATTTTGCATGTTGTGGCAAATCATGACGTCTAGGAGTTTTTTCAATATTTTATTTGTTTTCAGCACACCAAAATAGATGGAAATTAGATGAAAATAATCAAACAGCTTTTTAGTCGCAAGAAAAATATTGAGGAGGAGAGGGGCAAGCACTGAACCCTGGGGAACATCGCAGTGAAGGGGTGAGGGAGGAGAGGCGGCTGAGCTGGTCTGAACAGAGAAGGTGCAGGAAGAGAGAAAGGAATGGAACCAGGAAAGGAGAGTGCCACAGATCCCGAGACTGGCCAGACGAGCAAGGAGAGTGCGATGATCAACTATATCAAAGACAGAGGACAGATACAGATCTACAAGGGAGAGGTCACCATGAACATGAGACTGGTGAACTTTGTTTAGGAGGGAAATGAAGACAGTTTCAGTGCTCTGACTGGAGTGGAAGCCAGAATGACGGGGGTGGAGGGAGAGGGTAGAGTTGAGATGTGCAGAAAGCTGTGTGAAGACAAGTTTCTCCAGAACTTTGGAAAGAAAAGGGAGGTTAGACACGGGGTGCCTACTGAAATTGTTAGCGGTCTTTGTTATAAACCATATGGAGACAGTCTTAAAGATCTCAATATGTATACGTTAGAGGAAAGGTGGGATAGAGGAGATATGATAGAGATGTTTAAATATGTCCGTGGCATAAATGCAGAGGAAGAGAGCCACTTTTGATTGAAAGCAAGCTCTGCTACGAGGGGACATAGGATGAGGGTGAAATGGGATAGACTCAGGAGTAATATGCACAAATATTTCTTTATGGAAAGAGTGGTAGATGCGTGGGAGAGTAGGGGACTACTGCAGTTGATATGGAAGGGCAGAATAGATAGGCTATGTGGACTTTTTCTGCTGACATGTTTCTAAAATAGAGGCATAGAAACGACAGCAGATAAAGAGCATACAGTTCATCCATGAGAACTATTACGTTCTAGAGTCCCTTCCTCCCCCTCAGAGATCTTCTGTATTTGTCACATGCTTTCTTGAATTCAGATACAATTCTCTTCTCCCCCACCTCCGCTGGGAGGCTGTTCCATGCTCCCACCACACAAAGAAATATTTCCTGAGATTACTCCTGAGTCTAACCCCTTTCGCCTTCATGCTATGATCCCTCGTTCCAGATCTTTGTTTTAACTGGAAGAGGGCCACCTCCTGTTCATTTATACTATGGAGGTGTTTAGATAAACACACTCAGGTCAAACTCTTCTCTTACACTGTCAGCAATACCCAAACACACAGTCTGTCAACTATATTCCCAAAAAAACATCGCCGATGGACCCAATCTGAAGGGCCTCTCCCATACGTCGTTCCTCACCAGCTTATCCCTCCCAGCTACTCCAAGGGTCTCTCTGCTGTGTCTCAGTTCTTTTTCCTTTTAAACGTTGTAAACTCCCCCTTTCATTGTGTGTTTTTGTTCCCACTGCTCAGCACACCGGCATTCCAGCAGCCAGATCCTTGTAATTATTACTGCCAGACACAGCCTCAGGATTCACCACCAGCCCCGGCCCCCGACGCCACAGCAGCTCGGTCATTTGTTTAGTTACCGCCATTGCTGTGCTTTTCCTGCCTCTCATGCTGATACTTCTGGATTCACAAACCACTAGGAAAAATCTTTAAAAAAAAAATCGATTTCAGACCCAGCATCGCAGCAGTCTCTCTAAGAACTCTGGTGCGCATCACCCTGCCCATCGCACAGCCTCTTCCTTCCGCCAGCGCCGCTGCGGCTCATGATCATGACTAACCCGCGATCATGGTAGATATGTCCCCTGTGGCCCCATTGCAGCCCAGCAATCATGTTCCCAGCCCGGCCATACCACACAGGGCTCAACTCCACCCTGCATCCCGATGCTGCCCCATCCCAGGTCGAGGGAGGACGGGAGGTAAATGTTATTTTCTACTCTATTATAATCGCCTCGGTGGTAGAATTAAGATAGTGAATCCTCCAGGGACAGGGACATTTCTGCTGTAATTGTCTTGAACTACCACTGGAGAGGCCTGAGCTAAACATCAAAACATAAAGGGAGGGATATTCAAATGCATTTGCAGAGTTACTGCCGCTGGATATCCGCGAGTGCCGCTGCCACGTGCCTCAATGTTAAGCGGTCAGCATTGGGGCGCATTACTGCTGCTGGATATCCGCGAGTGCCGCTGCTGCATGCCTCAATATTAAGAGCTGAGCATCGGGGCACGTTACTGCCGCTGGATATCTGCAAGTGCTACTGCCACGTTCCTCAATGTTAAGCGCTCAGGATCGGGGCACATTACTGCTGCTGCATATCTTCAAGTGCCACTGCCGCACACCTCAATGTGAAGCACATAATCGGGGCATGTTACTGCTGTTGGATATCTGTGAGTACTGCTGCCGCACACCTCAATGTTACGTGCTCAGCATTGGGGCGCATTACTGCCACTGCATATCCATGACTGGTGATGCCGTGCACCTCAGTGTTAAGTGGTCAGCATCAGGGCCTGTTACTGCCACTGGATAGCCGCGGGTGCCGCTGCCATGCGTCTCAATGTTAAGCACTTAGCATCAGGGCGCATTACTGCCGCTGCATATCTGTGAGTGCCACTGCCGCATGCCTCAATGTTAAGTGCTCAGCATCAGGGAGCATTATTGCCGCTGGATATTCGCTGGAAACACCGTGGACAAAGAGGAACAGGGGGGATGCATTTCCTGTTGCACTGTGCACATTGCAGAGATATCAGAGCTGCACAATTCCTAAAGCTGAGAGGCAGAATCCTACTGCCCTTCCAAGGATAAGCACGAAACTGGGCCTGAAGTTTAAAATGATTAACAGGCTTGGAAAGCTTACTACCCACATTAATCGCTGTGTCACGCTTAGTGCAACTGCTGCGCGTCCTGATTCTAATCAGCTAACATCAAGGCATCCTGGGAACAGCACAATACTCAGCCCTTATCAGCTTATCTCCGAGTGGTGAAAGTTAGGCACACTAAAGACTGCCCTATCGCCGCTTCCGCTTCTGTGCTATTTGCTGACCCAGACAGTCAATGCTGGTAGCTGGATATGGTCCTGGGTCTAAGGTTCAGCGGTGGCAGCAAGCCACTGCCCTTGGATATTGAGCCCTATAATCCTGGGGGCAAGAGGGCTATAACAGCAAAAGATGTTCTGTCCTGCTATCAGTGACAAGCATAACCTGACAGGGACCAGAAGCAAGTGGAAGAATCGCCCTGATTTCTTGTCTGTACATTGGAATTACTTTCCTTCTGCCACTTTAGAGAGACTTTTCAAAGGCAGTAAAAGTGAAACTTAGTCAGATGCCAAATTTTCCACCTTAATTATTGATTTGGCATCATTGTCAGGCTCAAAGTTAATTTATTTTCTTTATTTCTTTAATACGATTTTTGTGAATAAAATCCATGCGCGAAGAGTGAGATAGGAAAGGACATGATCCTGGGGAAGGGCTCTGATACCGTGTTTCCCCGAAAATAAGACCGGGTCTTATATTTATTTTTTCTCCAAAAATAGCACTAGGGCTTATTTTCGGGGTAGGGCTTATTTTTTTACTGATTCCGGTAGCACTTGCTGATTGGCTGCCATCTCCTGACAGTCAGCCAATCAGTGAAGTGTTACCACAGAGCGCACAGGGAAGCAGTGGATGCGGGCAGCAGCGACAGCCCCTTGGAGAGAAGGAAGAGGCCCGCAGCGCAGAGACAGCACTGGCAGCTGATTGGCTTTGGTGGGAGGACCGGGGAGGAGCTTTCCTCCTGCTCCACTCCCCGACGCGATCAGCTCTGCCGGTGCTGTGCTGCGCTGCGGGCCTCTTCATTCCAAGGGGCTGTATTTCCTTTTTTGCTGCTGATTGGCTTTGGTGGGAGGACCGGGGAGGAGCTTTCCTCCTGCTCCACTCCCCGACGCAATCAGCAGCAAAAAAGGAAATACAGCCCCTTGGAATGAAGAGGCCCGCAGCGCAGTACAGCACCGGCAGAGCTAATCGCGTCGGGGAGTGGAGCAGGAGGAAAGCTCCTCCCCGGTCCTCCCACCAAAGCCAATCAGCAGCAAAAAAGGAAATACAGCCCCTTGGAATGAAGAGGCCCGCAGCGCAGCACAGCACCGCACCGGCAGAGATGATCGCGTCGGGGAGTGGAGCAGGAGGAAAGCTCCTCCCTGGCGGGGGGACCCCCCCCCTCCCCCAGGTACCGAATCTGTCTGTCCGTCGATGATCTGCACTAGGTCTTAGTTTCAGGGTAGGGCTTATATTACAGAAATCACTGAAAAACTTGCTAGGGCTTATTTTCGGGGTAGGTCTTATTTTCGGGGAAACACGGTAGTACTTACACCTCATCGTCACAGTTTCGGGGTTTGTCCATCCGGTATCTCTGCGGCAGTTTCTCATACAGCTCAGCGCATGTCATACCACAGTACGGGGTTCCCCCTAGGAGACAGAAAGTCACACATCGGAATAAGCTGAGAGCTGATCCATAGTCCCAAAGGGAGAAGAAAAGTGTGCTTGTGGGTTAGTGGGGAATTATTACAGAGAATTTAGTGACTTTCAAGAAATCTCTAATTACCAAGAGGAGAGGTGGAACTTTGCTAATCTCTAAGAGCTAGAAGAGGAAATGGAAGGGGAATAAAAAGAATCTCACAGCACTAACGAGCGATGGGTAGAAGAGGAGAGAATCTGTTGTTTTAGTGACTCACCAAGGCTGACAATCTCCCAGAGGAGCACACCAAAGGACCACCTGCAGGGAAAGAAATGTAAAATGAAAAACGTGGAAATCTCTCTCCATTTCCTTTGGGCTGTGCGCTGGACTCTGCTGCATTAGTAGATCCGTTTAGAAGAGATCCTGGATAGCCCTGGGACTCAGGTGGCAGGAGAGCTGCACTGCTTGAATTCGTTCTTTAGCCTCCTGAGTTTGCTGGGATTGAGAAACTCTGGAGACAGCGCTTATAGCCCCCTTGGGAGATGAAGTTAGTCCTGTGTGGTGCTTAAGTGTGACACCTGCTGGGGAGATTCAGTGTCCACAACTGTAGGGAGGATATGTTGAGATGGGACAAGTCCCGCAGAGCTGTGCATAAAGGGTTATGGGTCCTGCTTCGGACTGAGCTGGAAGAAACTCGCAGAGGTGCACCGCTGAAGGGGACACTCAGGGACATGCTCTGTTCCTCACTGTACCCTTTGTGGGTATTACACAGCCATCGGTTTTGTAAGTTTTATTTGTCTTACATATTTGAATAGTATTTCATTATGTCTATTTTGCTCTTGTGATTTTAACTTGTCTTTGGCTACTCAGACAATTACAATTTGCATGGGGAAGGGCGTTGTAGGTTTTGGGCAGTAGCTAGAGATACAGAAAAGATTGGCAGATAGGGACAAGAATGAGGTCAGGTCTTGCTATTACTGGGGATAGCATTAGGGGGTAATTAGAAAAGAGGTACTGGGTTGGGAAGACCCCCAGAGGTTTTTACAGATGTTGGGCCTGATGTTCAGCAGCAGTGCCCAGCATAGTTAGTGGTTAGCAGCTGCTGTTGAACATTAGAGCCAGATATTCAATGTCAGGGTCACATCCAGGTTGCCCAGATTGCCGTGAAGCTGCGATATTGAGCCGTTGCCCGGTTAGCTTCTGTGGTGAAAGGCCAATCTTTACTATGCCTCACCTTTGCCATTTAGCGATAACAGGGCAGTGGCTCAATATTGTCAGGTACAGCCCCCAGAATGTCCCAGTGCAAACCGGTTAGATCTGAGCTGCAGTGGTGGACCTCACAGATATTCAGCGACACTAACATGGTTAGTGTCGCGCAATATCCCGCATGGTGGTGGATACAGAGATATGGTTTGCGTACAACCATGACTGGGATGTAATTATATCAGACTATATTTTATTCAGGAAGGACAGGGTAGGAAGAAGGGGAGGAGGAGTGGCACTATATGTAAAAAAATAATATTAAAGCTTTGGAACTACAGAGCTTAAAAGGGAAAGAGGATGCACTGTGGGTTAAACTAGAAAGAGGGAAAGAGAAATCTATTTGCATTGGTGTGATATACAGACCTCCCTCACAGGTTGAAGAGGTGGATGGAGAGATAATTGAAAATATACGCAGCATTTCCAGGAAAGGAGAAACACTACTGCTAGGGGATTTCAATATGCCAGATGTTGATTGGCACATCCCTGCTGCAGTATCATCTAGAAGTAAGAGATCTTGGATTCTCTAAAGGGAGAACTATTCGGGCACCTGGTAACAGAGCCCACACACATAAAGGGCCTGATTCTATGCCACAAATAGTGGGGATGGATGTCCCAATGGGACATCCATCCCCCTATTCGTTCCTTCTCTGCCCGCATCTAACTTCCCTGCCGGTTGTACGGGGAAGTTAGACGGCGGCGGGGAAGGGGAGGATCGGAGGAGGAGGCAGGGTGGGCGGTTGCCAGCCCTGGATGTACAGGGCTGATTCTAATGTTGACTTGTACGAGGAAGTTATTCCACCTCTGAGGTGGAATAACTTCCCTGTATGTAAAGGATCAGTGGCCCAGGGCTTGAATTAGGCAGGGGGGGCCAGAAGGCATTCCCCGCAGCCCGACCCTGGCCTTAGGAGGCCAGATCAGGGGTTGGGCTGTGGAGAATTAGTCCCTGAAGTCTGGTGGCCAGCATCACAGCTCTTCAATGGAGCTGCGGTGCCGTAGCAACATGATGCCATGGCGCCGCGGCTCCATAGAAGAGTCTTGGCTGAGATAGCCGGAGACAGTCCTGTACATGCAGGCCAGGCTGAATCGCAGTCCCGGCCTGCATGTTGTCACCAGTAGTCCGCCGTAGCTTCAGCATACGGGGTAGGTAGCCTGGAGACCTTTTATTGAAAGGTTAAGGGTGTAGTTGTGGACCTTTTCAATAAGTTGTAGTCGTGAATCAAGTGGTTCAGGCAAAGACAGGCTTTTAATTCCCCTCCCGGGGCGGATTCAAACACAAAGTAACATAGGAACAAAAAGCCATATACTCTGGCATAAGGTAGGAAAAATAACTTATAACAGCTTCCAACTTAAATCACAAATGGTACGGTATTCATTGCATACAGTCCCTTGGTATTAGGAAATAAAGTCCTGTGCTTCTCAACTGCCAGTTGAACCAGCTTCTTCAGGTATCTGGTTCAGCACAGTGAAATCCTATCATTTGTAACTGTTAATGTACAATCCATTTGAGTATCAGACAACTGTTCATCTGGAGGATCAATTAGCATTGACTCAGGCTGGCTATCAGCTGAATACCACTTCTGCCTTGTATCCAACGTTTCCAGATTATTCTCTGCTGTCTGTTCCAGAGGCTTCTCTGTTACTGCCTCTATGGGGTAAGGATTAGCTTTACTATATCTCTTGGCACAGCTCAGAGGAGAATCATATTCCTTATAATTTCTATGAGAGAAATTCTTATAACCACTTTTACAAGGATTATACAGCCTACCTTCTGGCTTTGAGGCAGGAGAAAGTCCGTGCACAGCTCTCTCAGGATGGGGTTTAAACCTCAGAGGTTTTTCTCTGTGTTCTGGCTGCTCACCCTCTTCTTCTGACATACAAATGTCTTGCACTGTATATCTTTCACTCCTTGGAGCTTGTAAGTGCTTTCCAGCTATCCTCACTGGTAACTTCTCCCTTTGGGTGCCTTCACCGTAGGATAAATACCTGGAGCTTTGGTCAAAGGGTTTTTGTGCCCTGCTTCTCCAGTTATTCCTGTCAGCTGCTTTCTGTCTCTCTCTCTCACATTCAGAATCAGAATCCACTGAATCACTTACATACGTTTTCCTTTCACACGGGGACAGACACTGCTTCCAAGAGCCAGACCTCAGCTTGCACAAACTTTCCAGCTGGTTCTGTTCTCCTCCGTCTTCCCTGTTCTCTCTCTTGCTGTTGCCCTTCCTCTTGCTGTAGCTAAACTCTAATGAACGTTTCTTATACGTTTGCTTGGGAGCTAATCTAGCCCTTCCCCCTCCCAGGTGAAAGCTATCAAGACCAGGAGATGGGGATTGTTTGCTAGCTGGGCGGGGTTCCTGCCCTTGTGGCTGGGATTGGTTGTGTTGCTCCTGGCAACTGGGTGTCCTGAGCTTATCCTTCCTATCAGAAACAGCCCTACTGCACTCAGGTTCCTCTGTTTCCATATCACAGGATGTCTCTTCCCCATTACAATGTACAGGACTGTTCACGATTCTGATCACACAAGGCTAGATGTGCCCCATGGGATCAGAATTGCGATCTCCTCTGTACATCCAGCTCAGAATGGACGAATAGAGGGGATCTACATCCGGGACAGAATAAGCATGAAAGTGTTTCTGATTCTAGTCGGAGATCATATCACATCCAGTGATCAATAGATGGTGTGGTTCAGTATTAGGACTGTTGTTGTTGTTAAGTGCCGTCGACTCATGGTGACCCTCTGGATAGCTATCCTAAATTGTGTTCGGTCTTGAGTCAGGCGGCTCATTGTTGACAGACTGGTACCCATAGCTGCTGTTATTGTATCAATCCATCTCATTGCTGGCCTTCCTCTTTTGCGCTGACCTTCTATCTTGCCAAGCATGATGTCTTTCTCTAATGATCTCTCTCTTCGCATGATGTGTCCAAAGTAAGAAAGTCGAAGTCTTGTCATCTGAGCTTCTAAAGAAAGCTTAGGTTTGATCTCCTCTAGTACCAACTGGTTTGTTCTTCGGGCAGTCCATTGTATACACAGTATTCGCTGCCAGCACCATAATTCAAAGTCATCAATTTTCTTCCTGTCTATCTTTTTCACTGTCCAGTTCTCATATCCATATGATGTTATTGAAAATACCATGGCTTGAACAAGTCGAACCTTTGTATGGAGAGAGACATCTCTGCTCTTGAGAATCTTATCTAGGTCTTTCATAGTCATTCTGCCAAGAGCAATGCGTCGTCTGATTTCTTGACTGCTTGTTGCTTCTTTATTGATAGTTGATCCAAGTAGGTTAAAGTTGTTCACGATTTCAATTTCTTCTCCTTCAACGATGAACCTGTTGATTATGCCAGTTGTCATGATCTTTGTCTTCTTTACATTAAGGTGCAGCCCATTTTGAGACTATGTTCTTTGATTGTGAGAAGCAAATGTTTCAGATCATCTTCACTTTCAGCCAGTAATGTGGTATCATCAGCATAGCGAAGGTTGTTGATGAGTCTTCCACCAATCTTCACACCTCTGTTGTCTTCATACAATCCTGCTTCTCTGATGATTTCTTCTGCATATAAATTAAACAGGTAGGGGGAAAGTATGCAGCCTTGTCTTACACCTTTGCTTATTTTAAACCATTCTGTTTCTCCTTGTTCCATTCGAACTGTTGCTTCTTGATCAATATACAGATTATGCAAGAGTACGATCAGGTGTTTTGGTATACCCATTCTTCTTAATGTGGCCCAGAGTTTCTCATGGTTTAAAACAGTCAAAAGCCTTGCTATAGTCGATAAAGCACAAATAGATATCCTTTTGGTATTCTTTAGTCTTTTCAAGGATCCAGCTCACATCCGCAATGATGTCTCTCATTCCTCGCCCTTTCCTGAACCCTGCTTGCACTTCAGGTAGTTCTTGTTCCAGGTATGGTTGTAGTCTCTTTTGAATAATCTTCAGTAGAATCTTGCTGGCATGTGGGATCAGAGCGATTGTTCGATAATTTCCACAGTCAGTTGGATCACCTTTCTTTAGTATTGGTATAAACACAGATCTTTTCCAGTCAGTTGGCCATGATGTTGTCTTCCATATTTCTTGGCAGAGCCTTGTAAGTACGGTAACAGCTGCATCAGATTGCTGTAATACTTCTATGGGAATGCTATCAATGCCTGGTGCTTTGTTCTTTGATAAGGCTTTCAATGCTGCTTTAACTTCTTCTTTCATCACCAATGGTTCCAGATCATAAGGTACAGGTTGAAATGGCTGTTGGTCCACTTGATCTTTATCATATAAAATCTCTGTATATTCCTTCCACCTTTTCTTGATCTTCTCAGCATCATTCAACACTGAACCTTGAGCATCTTGTAACATTCCAATTCGAGGTTGGAACTTTTTCTTTAACTTTCTTAGCTTTAGGAAAGCCGATCTTGTTCTTCCTCTAATAGTTTCTGCTTCTATTTCCTTGCATGCGTCGTTGTAGTACTTTTCCTTGTCCTGTCTTGCTGCACGTTGGAAATCTCTGTTGAGTTCTGTTATTGTCTTTCTTTCTCCTCTGGCTTTAGCTTCTCTGCGTTTCTGGGCAATTTTCAGAGTTTCTTCCGTCATCCATTTTGGCCGTTTTTGCTTTTTCACCTTTTGTAGAGACTTCTCGCTTTCTTCCAACACAACCTTCTTGATGTCATTCCATAACTCTTCTGGAGCTCTGTCATTTGTATCTAAAGCAGCAAATCGATTTTGCAGGCAGTCTTTAAATTCCAGTGGTATATTCTCAAGGTCATATTTTGCTGCATTCATGAGTGGTTTGCTCTTTTTCAACTTTAGCTTGAGTTTGCATACTAGTAGTTGATGATCTGTACCACAGTCAGCTCCAGGTTTTGTCTTTGTTGATGTTATAGAGCTTTTCCATCGTTGACTTCCACAGATGTAGTCAATTTGATTTTTATACAATCCACTGGGTGAAGTCCATGTGTACAGTCGCTGCTTGTGTTGATGGAAGGTGTTTGAGATGAATAGATCATTGGTCTTGCAGAATTCTATCAGTCTTTCTCCAGCTTCATTTCTGTTGCCAAGTCCATATTTTCGAACTACTTTGCCTTCTTCTTTGTTGCCAACTTTTGCGTTCCAGTCACCCATGACTATCAGGATATCCTGTTTGCATGTTCTGTCAATTTCAGCTTGTACTTGTTCATAGAACTCTTCAATTTCATTCTCTTCTGCAGCTGTTGTTGGGGCATATACTTGAATTATAGTTATGTTGATAGGCATTCCTCGTAGACGAATAGAGATTAAGCATTCGCTGACTGATTTGTATTTCATTACAATTCTTGCAAGTTTCTTCTTTATTATAAATGCAACACCATTTCTTCTTTGTCTTTCATTTCCAGCATAGTAGACCATGTGATCATCTGATGCAAAGTGCCCGATGCCAGTCCATTTCAGTTCGCTGACACCCAACAGATCAAGTTTATTTATTTATTAACATTTCTTATATACCGCACTATTTGCCATCAGCGCGGTTTACATGGAACAGAAACATCCAACAAATTACATATGTCTGGTCATTACATTTAACATTTAACATGTTCCATTTCATTCTTGACCACCTCCAACTTCCCTTGGTTCATGCTTCGTACGTTCCATGTTCCAATGCGCAAGACATCTTTACAGCTTCTGACTCTCATTTCATGTGCAGCTACATCAGCAGTCAGACGTCCCGAGGGCTTTGATCAACCACATCATAAATGCTGGCTTTACTCTGAAAAGTCTTCAGCTCTTCCCCAGTAGCTAGTTGTGTGCCTTCCGACCTGGGGGTCTCATCTTCCAGCACTATAGCACAATTTGTTTTGTTGTAACTATCCATTGGGTTTTCATGGCAAGATACACAAGTAGATTGCCAGGCCTTTCTTCCGCGCAGTTTAAGTTTGGTGTTGTTGCTGTTGTCACAGAAATGTGATCGTCCGCCTTCAACACTATCCCATTCTGCTGCTGCCCAGATGGGCTGATAAAAGCCATTCGAAAGCGAGGGACTTAGATTTTAGGAAAACTAACTTTGCCAAGATTGGCCAATACCTCAAGGAGTCATTAGTGGGATGGGAACAGCTGAGGAATGTAGAAAAACAGTGGACAAAACTGAAAGGCAATATTTTAAGGGCAACAAACCTTTTTGTTAGAATGGTAAATTAAAGGAAAAGGAGGCCTCTATGGTTCTCAAAAGAGGTAGCTGAAAAAGTGAAGAAAAAGAGGGAGGCCTTCATAAAATACAAGAGATCACAAAGAGAGGAAGACAGGCATATATATTTGTAAAAACTAAGAGAGGCTAGCAAAGTAGTCAGGAAAGCAAAGATTCAGAAAGAGGAGGAAATAGCCAATGCAATAAAATGGTGGGGGGGGGGGGGAGAGACATTTTTCAGATATGTTTGTGAGAGGAGGAAGGGGCAAAAGTGGTATTTTCAGACTCAAGGGTGAAGGGGAAGGATATATAGATGCTTATGAGGATAAAGCAGAATTGCTTAACAAATATTTCTATTCTGTGTTCACAGATGAAGGGTCTGGAGCAGGACCTCAGAAAACACCCACAAATAGGAACAGAAGCGACAGGGACTTTGAAAGATTTTCAGATGACTGTGTTCATAAGGAACTGGCTAAACTGTAGGTAGAGAAAGCCATGGGTCCAGATGGGATATATCCAAGAATACTGAGGGAACTTGGGAATATTCTAGCGGCTCCACTGTCTGTACTTTTCAATGCCTATTTGGAGTCGGGAGTGGTGCCAGAGGTCTGGAGAGAGAGCTACATGTGGTCCCTTTACACAAAAATGGATGTAAGGATGACATTGAGAACTACAGGCCAGTTAGTCTAACCTCTGTGTAAATTATTGGAAAGGCTACTAAAAGAGAGAATAGTGAGGTTTCTGGAGTCCAGTGGATTGCAGGATTCAAGACAGCATGGATTCACCAGAGGCAGGTCTTGTCAGACAAATCTGATTGATTTCTTTGACTGGGTGACCAGGGAGTTGGACCGAGGGAGAGCCTTAGATGTAGTGTATTTAGATTTCAGTAAAGCCTTTGACACTGTTCCACACAGGCAACTTATAAACAAACTGAGCACCCTAGGGATGGCCCCTAAAGTTACTGGTTGGATTAGAAATTGGTTGAGTGGGAGGTGACAAAGGGTACAGGTAAATGGAACTCACTCTGAGGAGAAGGAGGCTACCAGTGGTGTGCCCCAGGGATCTGTCCTTGGTCCAATTATTTTTAACATCTTTGTTAGTGATATTGCAGAAGGGCTGCCGGGTAAAGTTTTCCTCTTTGTAGATGATACCAAAATTTGAAATAGACACTGAGGAAGGTGCAGATAACATGTGGAGGGATCTAGCTAAGCTTGAAGAATGGTCTAGAATTTGCCAGCTGAAATTTAATGCTAAAAAATGCAAGGTCATGCATTTGGGCTGCAAAAATGCAAAGGAGTGGTACAGTGCAGAGGATGAGGTACTTCTCTCCACAAAGAAGAGCGGGGTCAGGGCGCAATTGTGTCTGATGATCTTAAAGTAGCTAAACAGGTAGAGGTGACTGTGAAAGCCAGAAGGATGCTTGGGTGTATTGGGAGAGGAATGGTCAGCAGAAGAAAGGAGATGTTAGTGCCTTTATATAAGTCTTTGGTACCACCTCATTTGGAGTATCGTGTGCAATTCTGGAGATCGCACCTTCAAAAGGATATTTACAGGTCGGAGTTGGTGCAGAGGGTGGCTACTAAAATGATTAGTGGTCTTCGTTATAAAGCATATGAGGGCAGACTTAACGATTTTAATATGTATACTTTAGAGGATGGGGCAAATGATAGAGACATTTAAAAACCTCTGTGGCGTTAATGCACAGGAGAGTCTCTTTCAATTGAAGCAAGCTTTGGGATGAGGGGACATAGGATGAGAGTGAAAGGGGATAGACTCAGGAGTAATATGCAGAAATATTTCTTTACAGAAAGAGTGGTAGATGCATGGAATAGTCTTCCAGTGGAGGTGGTAGAGATGAGGATAGTATCTGAATTTAAAAAAAGCATGGGACAAACACAGAGAATCTCTAAAGGTTAATAGGGGACTGTTGTAGTTGATATGGAAGGGCAGACTAGATAGGCCATGTGATCTTTTTCTGCCGTCAGGTTCTATGTTTCTAAGATCTGCTAACCATGTTAATTCCTTTGAATATCGAGCCAATTAAAACTGTAGGATTCTTGTGAAATTTAAGAAGTAGGATAGCATTAACTTGAACTAACTATGGCCAATTGAAAGGTGTGGGGTGTCATATCAGACTAGGGAGTTTAAGAGTGTGTTATGTTAATGCTGGGTCACTTTGCAATAACACAGTTTTAGTTCAAGACTTCATTAATGATGAGCAGCTAAACAGCTTGTTGTAACAGAAACTGATGGAGTTTCTCAGCTATACCTCAAGGTTTCAGTATTTTATGTCAGCATGTGTGTGTGTGCGCGCCCAGGAGAGGCCCAAGGGTGGTGGGGGGCCATGTGCAGAAACTTATTGCGGGGCCTCATTTGCATATCCACTGGACCTCATTTGCATCAATTTATTTTATTTTAAAATATATATGTTGCCAACTAAAATTTTAGGTGGCTTTCAAAGGAGCCCTTCACAAGCCTCTCTTTTGTCCTGGCAATGACTTAGGGGCATGTCTACTAAATATTAATGTGCGTTAAGTGCCACTGCACCAAGAGAAATAAATGGGTGTTCCTGCACTTAGCACACATTAACATTTGTGAATGAGCATTAGCTTTTAAACATGCCTCTTAATGAGCGTCTGAATGCAAATTGCATGGGAATGAGGATAAAGAAAGATTGCCAGATTTCTACATTACTATACTCCAGTGCCAACTGCCAGGAAGTACTATAAACCCTGCTCATTTACAACCCGTAGCAAACCCGCCATATCATAACAGCACTACCAGGACTCTCAAAGCAGTGGGAGCTCAGGCAGCAGCAGCCAGCACAGAATAAAAGTGGCGTCCCTGCTCAGGGAAGCAGCTGCCTGGACACTCCACCTCCACAGCTCTTGCCCAATCGGGGCTGTGGGAGCTCAGGCAGCAGCAGCCAGTTCCACCTCCAGAGCTCCTGCCCAATCGGGGCAGTGGGAGCTCAGGCAGAAGCAGCCAGCTCCACCTCCAGAGCTCCTGCCCAATCGGGGCAGTGGGAGCTGAGGCAGCAGCAGCCAGCTCCACCTCCACAGCTCCTGCCCAATCGGGGCAGTGGGAGCTGAGGCAGCAGCAGCCAGCACAGAATAAAAGCGGCGTCCCTGCTCAGGGAAGCAGCTGCCCGGACACTCCACCTCCACAGCTCCTGCCCAATCGGGGCAGTGGGAGCTCAGGCAGCAGCAGCCAGCACAGAATAAAAGCGGCATCCCTGCAGGGCACGCCTGCGCCTGGCGGCCCTTTGCGTGGCCCTTAGCCGTGGCACGAAGGCGAGCAGAAGGAATCCAAACAAAAGACACAGCACCGCCGACAGTACCACAGAAGAAAACAACAGAGAGCAGACAGAAGCGAAAGACATCAGAAACGCAAGTAAAACACTAACGGGACTTAACAAAAATCAACATGCACGCAACACTGTTTCTCCCACTCAGCCTCCTCATCACACAACTCCTGCCACCAACCACGCACTTCCACTACCCACACTCAAGCTCACCATGGCACCCACCAACCACTTGAACATACATAGAACCACAGTACACACATAATGATACACACAGAACATTAGGGACAAAAAGACAAACCAAACACAAATCAAACTCCCACACTAGCTCAAAGGAAGCACACGAAACAACAAACTCCTCAAAGCAGACAACAATTGAGCTCATAAACGCCAGATCCATATGCAACAAGATACACACAATTGCAGACCACATAGAAGACCAGCAGCCTGACATACTTTGCATCACAGAGACATGGCTCAATCCCACCGACAATGTACTACTCAATCAACTGGTGCCAGACAAATACACAGCATACAACTGCCCACACACCCACAAGCGTGGAGGAGGAGTCTTGATAATTGCAAAAACGGACCTAAGGTTCAAAGCTCTGAGTTTCACTGACACACAACAATGTAACACAATCAGCAATGAGATCAAACACATTGCAATCTGCCTAACCTACAGAGCACCCAGAGCCTCACCTGACGAACTAGCCTCAACGCTCGAAGCAGTCTGCGCTATCACCGCATCTAACAAACCCACGCTGCTGCTAGGAGACTTCAACCTCAAGTCCACAACACCAAAGATGCAGAAGCTTTCCTTCAGGCAATGACTTCACTTCAGTTCACCCAAATAGTTGATGCCCCAACGCACAGACACGGATCATCCCCAGACCTCATCTTTGCATCCAATTACCTAACCTCGAGAGGTCTAATATCAACACCCACCATCACCCCAGTTCCATGGTCAGACCACTACATAATTGAGGTAAAGATACAACTACAAAAAGACAAGCTAAATGAACGCTCAGACAACACACCCACACAAAGACAATTCAAGAATTTCGACAGGGACACGTTCCTACAGGACACGATACAACATCTGACCATAGAAACAGACGACCTGGAGGCTCAAATCACCAAATGGAACAGCACTCTATCTAATGCCGCCAAAGCAACTGATGCTAGACCCAAGAAACACCGTCACAACAAGATACAACACAAACCATGGTACGCAAAAACCATACGACAAGAAAAGAGGGAACTCAGAAAGATAGAACGGAGATGGAGAAAGACCAAGACATCGGAAAACCAGCAACTATACCTAACAAAGCAAAAACAATACAATGAACACATCAACCAATCAAAGAGAGAATACCATACAAACATGATAAATACCTCCATCAACAAACCCAGAGAGCTATTCGAAATCGTGAAAATCCTCACAAAAGAGCAAAGGACAGAAGATGAAGTACAAATAGACCCGCAAAAATTTGCTGACCACATCAAGGAAAGATTTCACTCAGCAGAGCGAACAAGACCCAGCGCACCCACCAGGTCTAACTCACACCCTAAGACCTGGGACACATTCTCCTCAGCTTCAACGGAGCAGCTATCCCTCATCATCTCCACAATCAATACAAGCACCGCCCCTACAGACCCTTGCCCAGTGTCATGGGTCAAAGCCACCAAATCAAACTTCATCCACATCATACACAACATAGTGCACAACTCCCTCACTCAAGGACTCATACCGAATCAACTAAAGCTCGCCACAGTAAGACCGTTCCCAAAGAAAACAACTCTCGACAAGAACAACCCAGCAGCATACAGACCAATATCCAGCATACCCTTTCTGGCAAAAATCATCGAAAAAACAGTACAACAACAACTACAAGAACACATCGACAACCATGCACCACTGGATGACAACCAACACGGCTTTCGCCCCAACCATGGAGTCGAAACATTACTGATTTACCTCTTCGACAGCATCCTACGAACCATAGACAACATCAAGAATGGAATCATAATGATCTTCATTGACATCTCTTCAGCATTTGACACAGTAGATCACAAAACTCTCCTGGAAAGACTAAAAAACATTGGGCTACATGGACCCACCTTAAAATGGTTCCACTCATACCTAACCGACAGGCGGATACAGGTAAAGGTAGGCCACAACACCTCTCGACCCATAAAAGTCCTCCAAGGAGTACCACAAGGATCCGCACTCTCAGCATTACTGTTTAACATCTACATCCAGCCAATATGCGACATCCTGAAAAAGAACAGCATTCAATATACTATCTATGCAGATGACATCATGATATACACACCTATCTCAGTTCACGACCCGAACTACTCTAAAATAACAAACTGCCTCACACAAATGACAAGATGGTGTCAAAACAACAACCTCGCAATCAACTACTGCAAGACTGAGGCACTAATCATCACTCGTAACCCAGACTTCATCCACCCACCGGACATCAAGATACAAAATACAACCATACCAATAAAATCGAAAGTAAAATACCTCGGAGTGACTCTGGACAATGAACTGAACCTCAAGACACACGTAAGCAAAGCAATCAAAAATGCATACTACAGAATGAGAATCATCAGAAGACTGAAACCCCTCCTCGCCACTGAGCACTTCCGTACCGTATGCCAAGCACTAATAACCCCCTTACTGGACTTCTGCAACCCAATCTACCTTGGACTAGCAAAACAAACACTCAAACCACTACAACTAGCACAAAACACCGCAGCTCGCATAATATCTGGATCAACAAGACATGAACACATCACACCTATTCTGAAAGACTTACACTGGCTCCCAATCAGTTCACGCATCAAATACAAAACAATCATAAACATATTTAAGATCAAACAACACACTTCAGCTAACAGCCTGCACACCCTCATACAACCAGACACCAGCACACGCCCAAGAAGAAAAGGAACCTCCAACCGAGTCAGCACCCCAAGAGACTTCAGAAACACATGCAAGGACACCACAGAAAGAGCACTCTCCCTGGCTGCACCTACAATCTGGAACAATCTCCCAGACGATCTGAGATCAACGACGGACCTCAAAGACTTTCACAAACAGCTGAAGACAACGCTGTTCATAGAACACTATGGACAGGTCACATGATCTAACTACCAGGAATAACCAACATACCTTCCTCCGACCCACTGAAAAGAGAATGTATAACTGCACATGATGTTTCTTAACACTAAATGTATAAAAGAATGTACTATAAAACACGATGTATCAAAGCGCACAATGTACATAGCTCAACATAATCAAACACACAACACAACATACACACAAGTCACGATATATCCTTCACTGCATGAAAAACACTATCACCCCTTTTGATTGTTTGCTGTGAAACCGCCTTGATTGTAAGAAAAAGCGGTATAGAAATACAGTTAAATAAATAAATAAAATAAATAAATAAATAAAGCACCAAACCCTACCTATCAAACACTGCAAATATTAAACCAATACATCTCAGAGAAATACCAACACATCTCCTACTGGGGAAAGAGAACAAGTGAGACTGTCACATAGAAACTACATGAACAGAATACCATAGACCATCAGCAAACAGCAAACAAAGAACAAGGGATCACAATTTAGAAATAGGAAGACAATAATTAAACTGGAAACCCCAAAAGTCAAACTTGGAATGTACAACAACACTGTAGAAATAAAACTATAAATTAATTTCCTCTTGTACTAAACAAAATGCAAAGATGTTAGCAATGCACATTTCCCAGAGCTGACATATTCCAGTTAATAAATTAAAAATAAAATAGTATTTTTCTACCTTTTTGTTGTTTGGGCATTTTATTTTTCCGGCACAACTGCTCCAGTCACTTTCTTCTGGTTTTCTTTATGTCTTCTGCTAAATCTCTGTTGTCTGCTGTCCATTTATCCTTTCTTCTCTCTTCTAGATTTTTTTCCATTCTCTTTCTACATCTGCTCCAACATACTGATCTTTCCCCTTTTGCTCTTTCCTCCATTTCTTTCTTTTTTCCTTTTTCATTCACTGAAATTTCACCCTTCCATCCTCAATCCCCACTTACCCTCCCAATACCTGGCTAATCGTAGATTTTTCTTCCCTCCCACACAAAATATCTTTTCCCCTCTCCATGCTCACTCCCCCAGCCCCACCCTCTTCTAGCCCTCACCCAGCATCAGCTCCCTTCTAGTTCCAGCCCCATCCAGCATCCGCTCCCTTCTAGTCACATTCTCCCATTCCTCTGCATCAACCCATTTCCAGTCCAAGCCCCCCATCAGCCCATTTCCAGTCCAAGCAACCCCCAATGAGCTCTTTTCCAGTCCTAGCCCCTCAATCAGCCCTTTCTGGTCCTATCCTAGCCCCCCCCCCCCCCTCCAAAGAACCCTGCACCTGTCTGACCGGCTTCAGAGGGAGCCGGGGAGGCCTGAGGCCCTGGCTCATCTCTGTACAGCCGCCAGAGTGAACAGCGGGGTTTTCCTTCACTGAATCTGGCGGCTGTATTCTCATGTAGCCCGCTGAGTACTGGAAAACAGGAAATGCCCTTTAACCTCTGGCGCACCAGCGGGCTACATGAGAACACAGCTGACAGAGTGAAGGAAAATGCCGCTGTTCACTCCAGCGGCTCTACAGAGATGAGCTGGGGTCACAGGTACCTGGCAGGTTCCCAAAAAGGCACAAATTGCTTGTCCTGGGGTAAGCACTGGATTTCCTGGGTCCTCTTTAATAAAGTTTCTTCCAGGAACTTGTCCAAAGCCTTTTTAAACCCAGCTACACTAACAGCTTTTACTACATTCTTTGGTAATGAATTCCAGAGTTTGATTAAGCGTTGAGTCTCTTATTAGTCTTAAATGGGTTATGTTGTAGCTTCATTGCATGCCCCCTAGTCTTTCTATATTTTAATGGTGTAAACAATTGATCTACGTTTACCCGTTCCACTCCATCCATTAAATTATAGACCTTTATCATATCTCCCCCTCGGCCGTCTCTTTTCCAGACTGAAGAGCCCTAACATTTTAATCTTTTCCTCATAGGGGTGTCCTTCCATCCCCTTTACCATTTTGGTTGCTCTTCTTCCTACATTTTCCAATTCTGCTATATCCTTTTTAAGATACGGTGGCCAGAATTGCACACAATATTCAAGGTGTGGTCTCACCATGGAACGATACAGAGGCATTATAATATCCTTTGTTTTATTTTCCATTCCTTTCCTTATTATTCCTAGTATTCTATTTGGTTTCTTGGCCGTCGCTGTACACTGAGCGGAGGGTTTCAACATGTTATCCACGATGATGCCTAAATCTTTTTCCTGGGTGGTGGTTCCTAATGTGGAACCTTGCATTGTGTAACCATAGTTTGGGTTGTTCTTTCCTAGGTGCATAATTTCACACTTGTCCACATGAAATGTCATCTGCCCTATGGACAGGGCCGGCCCGTCCATTGAGCAAGAATGTTTTTTGCACAGGGCCCCGCATTTCAGGGGGCCCCGCGCAAAAAACATCTTGCATCAGCCCAGCTAATTTAAAAAAAAAAAAACAGAAACAGGCTGCCGCTGCCGCCATGGCAGCAGCAGAATCGAGAATCCCGCGGGGCCCCCCTGCCCTGCAGAGTCTTCTATGTGGCCTCAGCGTCGGCAGTCAGAGCCGCGCGAAGAGAGAGAGCTTCTCCATGCTCAGAGCACATAACTCCAATACTGAAGAGTTTACACTGGTTACCCCTCCAGGCCAGAACCCTATATAAAACCCTGGTCATGACTTTTAAAGCCTCAAAGAGCCCATCCCTATCACCTATCAGCAATTTGATACATGTCACTCCAACAAACAGATCCAGGAGATCTGTTGCATTGAACTCCATGGACCTTCCGAAACTCCTTACGAAATGCTCTAAATCAACAGCCTCTAGAGCCTTCTCACTGTTTGCGCCCAGAGCCTGGAATGCCCTTCCACCCGAAATTAGAGCCATCACTAGTCTCACGACATTCAGAAAGGCCTTAAAATATCATTTGTTCCTAATACCCTGAAGCTACTCCGAATGAACTTAGCCCCCATACCGGTCTTTCCCACTTGACCCCGGTAGAAAATGGTTAATTCATGATGGTTCATACTTGCACACTCTATTCACACCGTATTATACTGTACTTGTAATTTTACTGTATTTACCACTACCATGCAAATAACCAAAAATTACCATGTATATAGTTAACCCTGTTTACCGCCAAGATTTTGTATATAGTTACCCCTGTTTACTGCCAAGTTTTTTGTACCCTGTTCATTGTAAAAAAACAATGCTGACTGTGTTCATTGTGTTTAACTTTGTTCATATGTGAACCGCACTGATTGAAAGAGCGCGGTATATAAGAAATAAAAATAAATAAATAAATAAATAATGGGCTATGGGGGGCTACGACTACAAGTGGGCTGATGGGGGGTTAGGACTAGAAATGGGCTATGGGGGCGGGGGGCTAAGACTGGAAATGGGCTGATGGGGGGGCGTTAGGATTGGTAATGGGCTATGGGGGGCGTTAGGACTGGTAATGGGTTGATGGGGGGTTAGGACTGGAAGTGGGCTGATGGGGGGGTTAGGACTGGTAATGGGCTATGGGGCAGGGAGCTAAGACTGGAAATGGGCTAATGGGAGGCATTAGAACTGGTAATGGGCTGATTGGGGGGTTAGGACTGGTAATGGGCTGATGGAGGGGGGTAAGACTGAAAATGGGCTGATGGGGGGTTAGGACTGGAAGTGGGCTGATGGGGAGCTTAGGACTGGTAATGGGCTATGGGGGGCTTAGGACTGGTAATGGGCTATGGGGGAGCTAGGACTGGTAATGGGATGGGGGGGTTGCTAGGACTGGAAATGGGCTGAGTGGAAGGGGGGCTTGAACTGCAAATAGCTGATGGGGACAGGGGCTTGGAATGGAAATGGGCTGAGTGGAAAGGAGGCTTGAACTGCAAATAGCTGATGGGGAGGGGGGTTTGGAATGGAAATGGGCTGTGAGGGGAGGGAGCTAGGACTGGAAATGGGCTGTGTGGGGGGGGGCTAAGACAGGAAATGGGCTGATGGAGGGGCTAGGATAGGACTGGAAATGGGCTGTTGGGGGGTGCTAAGGTTGGAAATGGGCTGTGGTGGGGGCTTGAATTGAAATGGACTCATGGAGGGGCTAGAACTGGAAATAGGCTCGTGGGGGGCTTGGATTGGAAATGGACTGAGTGGAGGGGAGCTAGGATTTGACATGGGCTAATGGTGGGGCTAGGAAAGGACTAGAAATGAGCTGAAGGGGGGCTGGGATTGGAAATGAGCTGATGGAGGGACTCTGATAGGACTGGAAATGGATGGGAGAGCTAGGACTGGAAATGGGATGATGGTGGGGCTAGGATAGGATTGGAAATGGGCTGATGCAGGGACAAGAAGGGAGCAGATGCTGGGTGGGGCTGGAACTAGAAGGGAACTGATGTTGGGGGAGGATTAGAATGGGATGGAGCTGGGAGAATGAAATGGAGAGGGAAAAATATTTTGCGTGGGAGGGAAGGCAAATCTACAATTGGCCGGATATTGGGAGAGTAAGTGGGGATTGAGGATGGAGGGGTAAAATTTGAGTGGATGAAATAGGAATGAGGAAAGAGCAAAAGGAGAAAGATTAGTATGTTAAAGCAGATGTAGAGAGAGAATGGAAAAAAAACTAGAAGAGAGAAGAAAGGACAAATGGACAGCAGATGGAGAGTTAGCAGAAAACACGAAGAAACCAGAAGAAAGTGGCTGGAACAATTGCAACTGAAAAAAAATACACAAAAGGTAGAAAAATCTCTCTTTATTTTGAATTTATTAACTGGAATATGTCAGTTCTGGGAAATGTGCATCATTAACATTTGCGCTTTGTTTAGTACAAGAGGAAATTAATTTATAGTTTTATTTCTACAGTGTTGTTGTATATTCCAAGTTTGGCTTTTGGGATTCCCAGTTTAATTATTGTCTTCCTGTTTCTAAATTGTGATTCCTTGTTTGGTGATGGTCTATGTTCTGCATGTGTAACTGAGCTGAGGTATTCTGTTTATGTAATTCCTATCTGACATTGCCACTTGTCCTCTTTCCCCAGTAGGTCATGTATTGTTATTCTCTGAAATGTATTGGTTTAATATTTGCAGTGTTGCCTTTTGATAGTTAGGGTATGGTGCTTTGTGAGTCCTGGTAGTGCTGTTAGGATATGGCAGTACCGACGATACCCATATGTGGGAGGAGTAGCCTAGTGGTTGGGGCAAGTTACTTCAGGCCGGAAGGTCGGGGGTTCAAATCCCACTAGAGGACAGCAACCTTGGGCCAGAAGGACTGGGGTTTCTAGTCCCGCAGATGCTCCTTGTGGTCTTGGGCAAGCCACTTAACCCTCCATTGCCCATGTTCCCTGTAAGTATTAGTGTATGTGTCTCATATCCCTGCATGTTAAATGTATCCCCCAATTGTGTTGTGACCGCTTTGATTGAAGGATAAGGCGGTATACAAAACTGTCTAAATAAATAAATAAAAATGGCGGGTTTGCTATGGGTTCTAAATGGGCAGTGTTTGTAGTAGTTCCTAATGTGTCTGGCGGTTGGTACTGGATTATAGTAATATAGAAATCTTATAGTCTTTCTTTAGCCATATACTCATTAAGAGGCATGTTTACTAAAAGTTAGTGTATGGTAACATTATGCAAATATTTATGCAAATGAGGCCCTACACCGAGTTTCCGCACATGGCCCTGCACCCCCCTTGGGCCGCCCCTGCCTATGGATTTTTCAGTCTTCCAATTTATCAAGGCAATTTTTCACAATCCTCTTGTGTTTTAATAACTTTAAATAATTTTGTGTCAACTGCAGATTTTATCACCTCACTCGTTCCCATTTCCAGGTCATTTATGAACATGATAAAAAGCAGTGGACCCAGCACAGATCCCTGGGGTCAGGGCCGTACCGAGCATGAATCGCGCCCTGTGCGACTTGCACATCGGGCGCGCGTGCCCCCCCGCTCCCCATCCAGTCACTTTCTGGATGGTGGCGGGAGAGAAGAGGCGCGCCTGATGTGCAAGTCGTCGGTGCGCTAAGCCGATCTGTCCCTCCCTACTCTGACGCCACTACTACTACTGAGCACTTGTATAGCGCTACAAGTCGTA
The DNA here is from genome assembly GCA_033557465.1 of Ichthyophis bannanicus. Lineage (NCBI taxonomy): Eukaryota > Metazoa > Chordata > Amphibia > Gymnophiona > Ichthyophiidae > Ichthyophis > Ichthyophis bannanicus. The sequence goes on along the minus strand of CM066040.1, from coordinate 296,729,850 downwards.
TGCAGCACTGCCCAGACATGTAAGAGACAGTCCCTGCTCATCAGAGCTTACAATCTAGATAAGACAGAGAACACAGAAGGTGTAGACAGGGATAAAACAAGGGGAAAGGTAAAGAAACAAGGAGATCGCGTCAGAGGAGGGAGGGACCAGACCTGCTTAGCGTGCTGTGAGAAGGCTTAAGGGGCGCATTTTAGCTGTTTGCCATTGCCTGCCGCCGTTGAGAGAAGAAAAAGTGATGGCAGCAGGCAACGGCAGACAGCTGAAATACGCCCCTTAAGCCTTTGCACCCTGTGCAGCTGCACTGCTTGCACAGAGCAAGGTACGGTCCTGGCTGGGGTACTCCACTATTGACCTTTCTCCATTGAGAAAATTGGCCATTTAGCACTACTCTCTGCATTCTATCTTTTAACCAGTTCCCGATCCATGGGTAACTGCCCTATATCTTCTTCAGTAAAGACCGAAGCAATGAATTCATTCAATCTCTTCGCTATGACCTTGTCCTCCCTTAGAGCCCCATTTGCCCCTCTATCACCCCTTTATCATCTAATTGTCTTACTGACTCTCTCACAGGCTTTTTGCTAGGAACGTACTTGAAATGGTTTATCTCCAGGAACAAGCAGGAATCTAGTCATCACATATGGGTATCGTCGGTACCGACAGAGCCTGCGCGGGAACGCTCCCCAGCGTCCAATCAGAAAGCCTTTGGGAGCATCCCACAGCGCCTGCATGCTGCCTTCCCGCCTTTCCCAACTGCCTCTCTACTCAGTTCTTCTTTTTCCACGGAGCCAGCAGGTCGTGTTCCTGTCACCGCAGAAGAATTTCCTTATTTCTTTATTTCTTTTTGTGGTCACATCTGCCTTCCCCGACGCTCTACCGGTACTGCCGGTATTTCTTTTCTTTTAAAAAAAAATTAATTTTTCCATTCTTTTACTTTCTTCAGGTGCACCTGTCTTTTTGGGCCTTAAGGCCCAGAAATTTCCTTAATATGGAAAAACCTGCTTCAGGTTTTAAAAAGTGCACAAAATGTGGCGGTACCATTTCCGTCACCGACACCCATGAATGGTGTTTAAAATGTTAAGGTCCTGACCACTCCATCACAGATTGTGTGTCCTGTGCTATGATGTCTAAAAGGGGTCGACAGAACCGAGCTGCTAAGCTCAGTACCCTGTTTCCCTCTGATGCAGCTTCGGTGGCATCGACGTCTTCCAGGGCTTCTTCTTCTTCCCGTGGATCTCAGGTAACTAAACATAAGTCTAGCCGGTCCTCAAAGGGTAGATCTCCTTCTAAGCATCGAGATGCCTCTGGAGTTGCCCTCGAGGATTCTGCACCGGCAAAATTACCCCGGCGGGAGGCTTTGGCTTCCAAAGCACCATCATCGGGGTTCCAGGATGTTCTCGATGGCTCGGCCTCGACAGATCTCCTGGTGCCATGCTCTGGGGTACTGGCAGTTTCCACCGGTACCGATTTCCAGGCATTGGCAGCGTCTATGGACCAGAGAATTCTGTCCATAGAACACAGTCTAGCGGCTTTCCTTGTGGCATCGACGCCCTTGGTACCGCGACAGACAACTCCATCGGTACCGGTACCGGCATCGGTATCGGTATCGCAACCGGTACCGATAGCATCGACATCGGCATCGATGCCTGCTATGCCGGTACCCTGTCCTTCGATGCCCGCCGGTACCGATTCCCTGGTACCGGTTATTCCCGATACCGATTTTGCTCGGTATGGGTATCGGGCTTTGCAAGAGCATCCAGACAGGCGATACTTCGATTCCTCAGAAGAATCTGAGGATTCTGAAAGTTCTGTCGATGCAACGATGATGCTTCCACAGGAGTCCTCCTCCCCTAAACGCAGGATGTCTCCTCCAGAGGACATGTCTTTCCAAGACTTTATCCGAGAGGTGGCTCAGGGCTTGTCCATCACTGTGACCCCTGAAACAGAGCCAAGGGCCAAGGAGTTGGATATTTTACAATATCCCAAAACTCCTAAGGAGGCAGCTACCCTACCCATTCATGAGATTCTATATGATCTCATGTTGAGGATGTGGGAAACACCACTTACCACCTCTCCTCATTCTCGTAGGTTAGATACTATGTATCGTGTCCCTCCTTGTCCTGGTTTCCATAAAACTCAGCTTCCCCACCACTCCATTGTGGTGGAATCTGCTATGAGAAGGATTAGAAGTGCAAAAAGACATGCCTCTAATCCTCCAGGACGTGAATGCAGAACTCTGGATGCTTTTGGACGTAGAGTCTTTCAAGCTTCCATGCTTGCTGCAAGGATCAGTTCCTATAGTCTCTACATGGGAATGTTCCTAAAGGAAATTACTGATCATCTACAGACTTTAAGTCCTTTCATCTCTGAGGATAAAAGGCAGGGGTTTCTCACTTGGCTCAAACATGCCCAAGATGTCTCTAAATTCTCCAACCGTGCAGCCTTCGACTGCTTTGAATGTATAAGCAGGGCCTCGGCTATTGCCATAGGTGCACGTAGAATTGCTTGGCTCCAAGCATCTGATTTAGAGCTCTGGGTACAAGATAAATTGGGAAATATCCCTTGCACTGGTGAGAACCTGTTTGGTAAAGATTGGCAAGAAAAAGACAATGAGATGGATGCTGAAAATTCCACTTTGGATAGACTATCCAAGTCTACTGCTGATCCTGTTAGGAAAAAGTTGTTCAAGAAAACACCTTTTTCTAAAAAGAAGAGATTTTATCCTGCTTATGGTCAGCAGGCATCTTCTGCAGGTCAGTTTTCAACCAAATGTCAGCAACCACCCAAACAGAAGAAAACAAAGGCTGCTAGGCCTCAACCGGCTCAGCAGCCTCAGCCTCCTCAGGGCCTTTGACTTTCAGCTAGAGAACTTAGCCTTTCTGGCTCTGGAAGGACCAGAACCGTCCACCATTCCAGGAAGGTTATGCCATTTTGCTCCCAGATGGGGGAAAATAACAGCAGAGCGTTGGACACTCTCCATCATAAGAGAGGGGTACAAACTTCATTTTTCAAGCATGCCCCCTCACACAATAGTGAAGCAGTTCAATTCTCCGACCTCTCTCATCGACCTATTAGGTCAGGAGGTTGCCATCCTTCTTGCCCAAGGGGCAATAGAAGAAGTGCCTCTTCATCAACAGGGCACAGGGTTCTATTCCCCTTATTTTCTTATCCCAAAGAAAACAGGGGGATACAGACCTATCTTAGATCTCAGAGAATTGAACAAATTCCTGGTCAAGGAGAAATTCAAAATGATTTCCCTCGGAGCTCTGCTTCCATACCTTCAGAGTCAGGATTGGCTTTGTTCTCTAGATCTCAAGGATGCGTACACCCATGTTCTCATCCATCCAACCCACAGAAGGTTCCTTCGGTTACTGTTTCAAGGAAAGCTCTACCAATACAGGGTGCTTCCTTTTGGTCTGGCCTCTGCACCAAGGGTGTTCACGAAATGCATGGCTGTAGTAGCAGCATTTCTACGCACTCTGGGAATATTTGTCTTCCCTTACTTGGACGACTGGCTCATTTGAGCTCCAACACAGTCAGAGGACAGGACTTCTCTATCCTGCACAATGCGTATCCTTCAGTATTTAGGGCTGGTTATACACATCCCAAAATCCAGTCTCCTACTCAATCTCTAGAGTTCATAGGAGCCCTGCTGGATACCACAAAGACAAGGGCCTACCTTCCCCAAGCTAGTTGCCTTCGCTTGGTGCAGTTAGCTTCTCAAGCAGCCCTAAAGCCCTTTTTAACTGCTCGAGAAATGTTGCAGTTGCTAGGCCACATGGCTTCCACCGTGCATGTGGTACCATATGCTCACCTTCACATGAGGGCAGCTCAGTGGACTTTATCCACCCAATGGACCCAGGCATCAGGTTGCCTGTCAGACAGAATAGCAAACACAAGTATATGTATCTTATCTGATGTTTCATTGTTCTATGTAAACCGCGCTGACTGTAAATAGTGCGGTATATAAAAGTTGTTAAATAAATAAATAAATAAGTCGTCTCATTTTGTCTCTCCAATGGTGGAAGTCCACTCAAAACCTGTTGCTGGGGTCCCCCTTTCAGCAACCTCTGCCCCAAGCAACTCTTACAACAGATGCTTATCCAATGGGTTGGGGAGCTCATCTGTAAGACCTCTCCACCCAGGGCACTTGGACTCCACAAGAGAGTTGTCTACATATCAATCTCTTGGAGCTCAGAGCAATCTTCCTTGCTCTACAAGTGTTCCACACCCTGCTCAGCTACAAAACAGCCCTTATTCATACAGACAATCAAGTAGCCATGTTCTATGTGAACAAGCAGGGGGGAACAGGCTCTCTGTCGCTTTGCAACGAAGCTCTGCGACTGTGGGCCCTCGCCAGAGAGCATCACATCCATCTTCTGGCAGTGTATCTTCCAGGCGTTCAAAACTCTTGGGCAGACAGACTCAGTCGAGTTCTCCTTCCACACGAGTGGTCTCTGCATGCAGACCAGGTGGCCAAGATTTTTCAACTTTGGGGAACCCCGGACATAGACCTCTTTGCAAGTCCGTGGAATGCCAAACTTCCCCGGGTCTGTTCCAGAACTCCGGCTCAGGGAGCTCAGGCAAAGGATGCTTTCCTCCTTCACTGGGGTCAAGACTTCCTGTATGCCTTTCCACCCATTCCCCTAATTCCCAAAACCCTCTTCAAGCTTCAGAGAGACAGAGGCCACATGATTCTCATAGCACCACATTGGCCACGGCAAGTGTGGTACCCTCTGCTTCTACATCTCTCTCAAGCTCCCTCCCTGGAGTTAGGGTCTGCTCCAGATCTCCTATCTCATGAGAACGGAATGTTATGGCATCCCAATCCCCAGTCCCTGCATCTCAGGGCTTGGTTGCTGAAGGCCTAGATCTCCAAGATCTTCATCTTTCTCAGCAAGTGAAAGATGTTCTTTATGCTTCTAGGAAACCTTCCACTAGACGTTCTTATGCTTTCAAGTGGAAAAGGTTCACTGTTTGGTGTTCAGAAAAGGGTCTTAACCCCCTTGCTATACCTCTAGAATCTTTACTGGAGTATCTCCTCCATTTGTCTAATGCAGGCCTTAAGACAAATTCAGTAAGAGTCCATTTGAGTGCTATTGCAGCTTCTCTTAAACCTCTAAATGGACAACCTATTTCCTCTCATCCTCTTATAGCAAGATTCATGAGAGGCCTCCTTCTAACTAAGCCTCCCATTAGACCACCTCCGGTGGCATGGGACTTGAATCTGGTTCTTGGGCAGCTCATGAAGCCACCTTTCAAACCCTTAGCTACCACCTCCTTGAAATTTTTTTCTTGGAAGGTTATCTTTCTCATTGCAATCACATCAGCACACCGCATTAGTGAATTGCAAGCACTAGTAGCTAATCCACCTTATACAAGGTTTCATCATGACAAGGTAGTCCTTAGGACTCATCCACACTTTATGCCTAAGGTGGTCTCGCCTTTTCACCTCAACCAGGAGGTCTACCTACCTGTCTTTTTTCCAGGACCTCATGCATCAAGTGCAGAGAGGAATCTTCATACCCTGGACTGCAAAAGAGCTCTGGCATTTTACTTACAGAGGACACAGCAACATAGAAAGTCTTCTCAGCTCTTTGTTGCTTTTGACCCTTCTCATTTGGGACTGCCAGTCTCCAAGAGAACACTATCCAACTGGATTGCTCAGTGTATTTCTTTCGCCTATCAGAGTAAGAACCTTTCTCTGGAGGGCCATGTCACAGCTCACAATGTGAGAGCCATGGCAGCCTCAATGGCTCATCTGAACTCTGTATCTATTGACATCTGTCGAGCAGCCACTTGGGCCTCTGTTCATACCTTCACAGCCCATTACTGCTTGGACAAGGACTCCCGCCGGGATGCCTTGTTTGGTCAGGCTGTTCTCAAACACCTGTTCCATACTTAATCAACTCCTACCCACCATCCCTGATAGGATGCCAGAGATCCATGGGAGGAAGTGGAGCCCTTCTCAGGGACACACAACTTCTGGGGTTTCTCCCTGGCACCCAAAGCTAGGGAGTCCCCATATGTGATGACTAGATTCCTGCTTGTTCCTGGAGATAGCATAGTTACTCACCTGTAACAGGTGATCTCCGGGAACAGCAGGAATTTAGTCCTCACAACCCACCCACCTCCCCTAGGAGTTGTATCTTTCTATCTCTCTCTCTTTCCTTTCCCTCTCTCTCTCTTTGTCTCAGCTTTAAAACTCAACTGGAGAGAGGCAGTTGGGAAAGGCGGGAAGGCAGCACGCAGGCGCTGTGGGATGCTCCCAAAGGCTTTCTGATTGGACGCTGGGGAGCGTTCCCGTGCAGGCTCCGTCGGTACCGATGATACCCATATGTGAGGACTAAATTCCTGCTGTTCCCGGAGATCACCTTTACAGGTGAGTAACTATGCTTTATTGTGCGTTTTTGCTTCCACGGCAAGCTTTTTTTCAAATTCTTTCATCTAACTTGACAGTGTTTGTTCTTTCCAGTTTTCGTCATTTGGCTCCTTTTTCCATTTCCTGAAAGATGCTTTTTTGGCAACAGCCTCTCTGACCTCACCTTTAAACCATGCTGGCAGTTTTTTGGACTTCCTTCCACTTTTCTTATTTATTTAGCTGTATTTATATCCTGCTTTTCACCGGGTCAAAGTGGTGAACATAAAAGGGGGGTGGACAGTAATCAACTTCTGGGGGTGGGGCCATCACCAGGTGGCTAACATTAATGATTATAACAGATATTTGGGACACAGACATAGGGAGTTAAAGCGTTGAATACAGCTGGTCTGGGCTTCCAAGATAGTGTTTTTAAACAACACCCAAGCTTGATGTAAATCTTTAACCTTTGCAACTGCTCCTGTTAGTTAAGAAAAATCTATTTTCCTCATTTTATCATAGTCTCCCTTTTGAAAGTTAAAAGGCAGTACTGTGGATTTCCTTGCCATCGTTCTCCCATTTATTAAATCAAACATGATCATGCTATGATCACTATTGCCAAGTGGTCCTGACACCCTTATCTCTTGCACCAGATCTTGTTCCTGGTATATGATGGCAGATAAAAGCCAGTATGGTCCATCTAGTCTGCCCAGCAAGGCAGCAAGAGTAGGTGCACCTCCGCTCCGTGCAGGTCACTCCTCCCCATGCCTTTGTTTAGGGGTGTACCCACCGCTCTGTGTAGGTCATCCCTATTTGTTGAGATATAAGAGATAGTTATGTTTATTTTGATTTTATCCTATTGCTGTAAAGGGATCCACTGTGTCTGTCCCATGACATTTTGAATTCCGTCACTTGATTTGCCCCCACCACTTCCATCGGGAGGGCATTCGAAGCATCCACCACTCTTTCAGTGAAAAAGTATTTCCTGATGTTGCCTTTCAGTTTACCACCTTGCAGCTTCATATTATGCCTTCTAGTTTTACAGCTTCCCCGTCTTTGGAAGAGGCTTGTTTGTTCAATAATATTCTTTAAATATTTAAAGTCATGAACCAGCTGCTCCAAGAAGCAGTCATTTATTTCATCTAGAAACTTTATCTCCCTAGCATGTCCTGCAGTGACATTGACCCAGTCCATACCGGGGTAATTGCAATCACCCATTATTACTGTTTTGTAACTTTTGTTAGCTTCCCTGATTTCTCTTAGCATTTCATCATCCATCTGTTCATTCTGACCAGGCTGTCGATAGTACACCCCCACTGCATCGCCTTCTTCTTTTTACATGGGATTTCTATCCATAGAGATTCTACAGTGTATTTTGTTTCCTGCAAAACTTTAATCCTGTGTGACTCAATGCCCTCTCTAACATAGAACGCAACCCCACCACCAATTTGATCTACCCTATTATTGCGATATAGTTTGTACCCAGGTATCAGTGTCCCATTGGTTGTCCTCCTTCCACCAGGTCTCTGAGATGCCAATCATAACTAACCTTTCATTTAGTGCTATATATTCTAACTCTCCCATCTTATTTTTTAGACTTCTAGCATTTGCATACAGGCATTTTAGAGATTGTATTTTATTCATATTAATCTGGTTATCATTTGATAGGAGTAAATTGGAAGATGTGTGATATCCTCCTCAGAGATCTTAGAAAAGGAAAAAAGAGTAGCAGAAGTTAAAGGGATGAACTGGGAGAAGAGAGAGTGGAGCTGACCTTGTGAGGAACTGGAGTTTAATCTTGTGGACTTTGTCATGGAAATAGTCAGCCAAAACCTGTTAAGAAAGGGAAGGAGGGGTTGGAGGCAGAAGCACCTTGAAGAAAGAGTTGAGAGTTGTAAAGAGACGGTGAGGGTAAGAGGCAAGAGGGTTCAGGTCGACATAATAGTCTTGTTTAGTGAGTGCAATGGCTGACTGGAAAGAGGCAAGCATGAATTTGAAGTGTACAAAGTCCGTAAGGGTATGGGATTTTAGCCAAATGCACTTAGCTGAGTGGGTGCAGGAACATAGATAGCAGGTAGTCGAAGACAGTCAGGGCTGAGGTACAGTACACTTCACAGGTCATGGCATGGGTGGAACAAAAGCTTTGAGAGTGGAGGAGAATGCAAGTGTTATAGGAAGCTACTGCCTCATCAACACTCAGATGACATAGTGGAGGAAAGAGGTGGTGAGACAGTAGTGGAGAGAGCCAATGGATCAACAGCATGAAGATTTCTAAAGAGGTTGGAGAAGACTGGGCAAGACTGAGGTGGGGGTGATGGAGAGTGAAGCTTAGCAAGTGATGGTCAGATAAGGGAAGAACTGAGATACAGAAGACGACAAGGCTGAGGCAGTGGACATGCTGGTGAGTGGGATCAGTAGAACAAAGCTGGAGATTGAATGAGGAGGTAAGGGAAATTAACTTTAAAGCATGAGGGTCAGAGGGGTTGTCAACATGAATGTTAAAATCCCCAAGAATAACAGAGGGAGAAGATGAATCCAGAAAGAAGGAAAGCCACAAGTTGAAGTCAGTGAGAAAGGTAGAGGTGGACTTGTCAGGGGGTCGATAAATATCAGCTATCCAGAGAGGTAGTGGAGTAAGAAGGCAGATGGAATGGACTTCGAAGGAGGGAAAGGAGTGAGACTGATGCAGAAGGAGGGGTTGAAAATGGCAGAAAGTAGAGAGTAGAAACCCAATACCATCACCATGGCCAGTGAGACGAGGCATGTGGAAGAATTGGTAGCTGCCAAGACAGAGGGCAGTGACTGAAACTGAGTCTTCTGGGAGGAGCCAGATCTCAGAGCAAGAATATGGGGATGTGACAATGCAGAGGCTCAGAAAGAGAAGAAAAAGGGTTTAAAACACCTTCTGTCACCTCATATGTTTACGGATACAGGACAGGAAGGGGTTAAGATTTCAGCACATGAACCTTCTCTGCAAAGAAAAGCAGGGAAAGAACCACACCCTAGCTCTAGGCTAACCCAGAGACCTAGCCAATCAGGGAGGTGGGCGGAGTCAGACCGGATTGGGCCCCCCTGCACTCATAACCAGGAAGCAGCAGTTAGTATAAGAAGCGAAAGGGGAACCAAGGACAAACCGGAGAAAGGAGGAGGAAAGGAGTTACAAGGACCGGAGGGGGATTTGAAAGGAGAGTTCCTGTGGGTGGTCCAGGAAGAGACCCGGGCAGAGCTCAGCTCCAAGGGAGAGTGGACCCTGAAAGGGACCCCGAGCCAGACTCAGGATCCTTGGACATAGACTTGGAGTCAGTGGAGTTCCCCAGAGTTAAAAGCTGCCAGAACCAGGTCAGAGCAAAACCTTTTGAACCTTGTAAAGTAGATAGCTCTGAAGTAAGCCAGTCTCGAGAGAGAGTGGTAATAGCGTGCTTTCTAGGAGGAACAGGCCTGAACCAAGTTTTGAAAGGAAACCTGGAATTACCAGAGATAAGTTGGGCTGTAGGAAAGTCCCTATTGAGAAACTGCAAGCATTTCCCTTATACAGACAGCGTGACCAGAGCACTAGCTCAGAAGGTAGCACACCTGCCTATCAGCAAAAGACTAATTGTCAGGCAGAGAACTAGGAACAGACCCTGAGGACCGGGCTGTGCTGAGGGATCTTATAAGGCAGTACCAGAAGAGACATATCCCTCCCAACCAGAGGCAACTACCTAGGCAAGGCAAGGAGGAAATAAACCCCTTTTATGAGGTGTTAAGAGGTGCTGATAAACCCAAAGCCTTGCAAGTGCCCAGAAGACAGAGAGAGAGTAAATGGAAACAGCTTCAGACTATAATTAAGGAATTAAAGTCTGAAGGCTTATATGTTCCCCAGGACAAAGGGATTTCAGAGAGGCTGGAAGAACCAATGGAGTTAGGGGCTCCCTTATCCAGTAACAGTGATTCTGAGATGGAATGTGGAATGTGTATGAAAGAGTAAGGATCTATAATTTATCCAGGTTCTATGACTGAGTGTTATGAAGCCCAAATTGAGATTCTTAGAGTTTGCACAAGAAACAGCAGCGTTCTGCTGGGTGCAATGACTCCAAGCTTCATACCTTGCAGCTGTGTATGAAAGGCAACGTAAGGAAGTGTCCCTGCACAAGAAGCCTGTTATCAAGAGGCCAAGAGAGTGTGGAGATTGCCATTTTATTTAAAGCTGTTAAAGCAAGATATGAATATTAGAAAGAAAATACAACAGCTAGAAGTTTCCTTTATTGAGAGCTGATACTTGGAAAGCCTTGCTAGCGTTCTGGAAATGTTGTTGTATTGATGAAGCTGGAAGAAGCCTTAAAGCATTTAAGTTTGTTACCTGTCCCTGAGAAGAATCAGGAGAGCTGACTTTATACTTGGACTTTCATTTGGTACAAAAAGTTACCACTTTACTTTCTGTGTTGGGGGAGTAAATCCTGTGCGGTCCTTTATGCAATACTTTGTGCTATACTTTGTGCAACAATAAAAATATTCTTTAACTTGAAACCCAACCTTGGCTGTCGTCACTTCGGTCCACAACTACACTAGGACACAGGGCTACAGCACTACCAAGGACTTTAAAAAACCCGTGTCTCACTTACCCACTACCTAATATGCCCAGGGCTAGGCGGTGAGGTGTCACATAGGGAGATTTTTGGCGTAGTTTTTCGGATTATTAAAATTGCTGCCCTGCACAGAAGAAGTGACTGACCAATGTTACCAGTAAAGTTCTGAAGAATGGGCACTTTTGAAAATCTTTGAAAAAAAAAAAAAAAAAAAGAGAAGTTTTGACACCAAGGGTACCTGAAGAAGAGCTTACCAGTGCTGCAGATTACAGTTCAGCTGAGGCGGACCAGAGTTCCGGTTCTAAGGCTACCGCACTGCTGAGGAGCGAGACACTCCACTTGTAGCAGGTAACCCGTAGCTGAGAGGGGTCCTTTCAGGATACTGCTACAAGGGGGTGGTAATTTGGCAGAGCTAAGCTGGGAGCGGAGGAAGGTGCTTTTGTGGTGGTTCCGCACTTGGTGTTTCTTTTTGTTTCCCCACAGGTACGTCAAGATGGAGCCCGCATCCCTGATGAACTGGGTAGCGGAGAGGTTCCAGGAGCAGGAGGCAAGGTCGGTGCAGACCCAAGAGAGGATGGCCGCGATGCTACGCTCGCAACAACAGCCTTTGTTAGACCTGCTAGAATCCTGGATGGGAGAACAAAAGCAGACATCAGAAATGCTACAAACTGTGTCCAGCTCGTTAGGAACTGCCACAGGACTTGGAGTTCTTGGTCAGGGAATGTTGTCATTAGGACAGTGGTCTAAGGATGATAACGTTGATGATCATCTCGAAGTGTTTGAGCACATTGCAACCATGAGCGGATGGCCTAAAGAACACTGGGTTATCAGATTGGCTACATCCCTAACGGGAGAGGCTCTTACGGCCTATAGGGAGATGCCCAGTGATCTAGCCAACGGTTATGGGGCTGTGGTTGAAGCAATAAGAGATAGATTAGGCCTAACTCCCATGGTGTATCGCCGGCTTTTAAGAGGGTGCAGGTTAACCCCAGGCGAGACACCACAGGCCTTATGCCATAGGATAAAAGCTTTGGCATATAAATGGCTATCTCCACAGGGTAGGAGCATGGACACGGTAATGGATGATATTGTGCTCGAGCAATTCTTGGAAGCACTACCCCGGGAAGTACAGTCTTTCCTAATCCTCCAAGACTGCCAGAATACAAAGGATGCCGTCGCCCTCGCTGACCGGTTCCTTGAGGCGCAAGCCTTAGGTCAGAGGACGAAAGGTGTTCCAGAGGATACAGTCTTGAGGGAGCCAGGAATGAAGGGAGGAGCAAAGGTGGGTGAATCTCCATCTAGGCCTTTGTTCAGACCTGGTGGGAATGAACGCAAGTGCTTTTCCTGTGGTCAGAAGGGACACCTCAGGAGGAATTGTAGGGCTAGGCTAGCACTAATCACCGCTCAGTCCAAGGAGGTTGGGGAGGGATTCTTGCTGATGGTCACGGTCAATAATATCCCGGTCGAAGCCTTGTTAGATTCAGGCGCAGACCAGTCCATGGTCTCTGAAAGTCTGTGGAAGGAGATAGGAACTTAGAGGGGGAGTGATAAAAAACACCCTGAGGGTAAAATTAAGATTCGCTGCGTGCATGGTGCTGCAACAGCATACCCGAGGCACACAGTAACTGTAAAGGGAATGGGTTTAAGCAAGGACATCCCAGTAGCGGTGGTACCAAGGTTGCCCCACCCTATAGTGTTAGGCAGGGATTGGCCGCAATTCAGAAGGGGCCTAGTCAAAGGTTTAGCTGCTACTGCAGAGGCCAAAATCCCTGAACATCCTAGGGGAACAAAGGACCCTGAGAGGAGGGAGCATGAGGAAAAACCAGTAGCAACCTCTCAGAGAAGTAAATCCAGGCGGGGGATGGTACCAGCTCTGTTATTTGCGAAACCTCGAGAGAAGTCAGGTAGGGAGAGAATCCCTATCCAAGACCCTCCCAATAAGAAAAACACATTCGTCCTAAAATGTTGTAGGGTCACCCCTAACGCAAGGATTCCTAAAAGAGCCACAGAGAATGCTGCAGGTTTCGACCTCTATAGTGCAGAAGACACTATAGTCCCCCGACAGGGTAGAGCCTTGATAGAGACTGGTATACAGCTGGAAATTCCGCCAGGTTGTTACGGTTGGATCGCTCCACGATCAGGGCTAGCTGTGAAGGACAGCATTGATGTGGGTGCAGGGGTTATAGACCCAGATTTTAGGGGAGTGATTAAGGTCTTACTCCTTAATTTTTCCAATAAAGAGTTTAAGGTAGCAGTAGGAGATAGGATAGCCCAGCTTATTATGGAAAGGGTGGGCTTTCCCTCCGTAGAAGAGGTCACTGAAGTGAACACCACCGTGAGGGGCTCAGGTGGGTTTGGGTCTACCGGCCGAGCCGTGTTGATAGGCTTGACAGACCCCGAAGGGGAGGAGAAAACGGAGATGGACCTGGGACCCCAGCTAGAGGAGTGTAAGGCCAAAGCCCTTCCTAGGCTAGGGACAGAGCTTTCCTGGGTTCAACAACAAGCTCTGTTGAGGTTGTTAGGAAGCTTCCCTGATGTATTAACCCCTATGCCTGGAGAAACACAGTTGGTCGCTCACGAAATAGTGACCCCGCCTGGAGAGGTAATCCGGCAAAGGCCGTATAGGCTGCCCGAGGCAAAACGTAAGGAGGTGATTAGGCAGGTCCAGGAGATGCTCCGGATGGGGGTGATTGAGGAGTCAGTCAGCCCCTGGAACAGCCCCGTGGTTATGGTCCCCAAACCTGATGGGAGCATAAGGTTTTGTATCGATTTTAGGAAAGTAAACTCCATCTCCCGATTTGATACATACCCCTTACCTCGAATAGAGGAGCTGTTAGATCAGCTCGGGCAAGCCACCTACCTTACCACCCTGGATATGACCAAGGGGTATTGGCAGATTCCCCTCACCCGGGAATCTCGCCCTAAAACTGCCTTCAGTACGCCCCTTGGTCTATATCAGTTCCGCCGCATGCCCTTTGGACTGCACGGCGCCGCGGCGACGTGCCAAAGACTGATTGATATAGTCTTACGTCCCCATCGTTCCTATGCCCTAGCCTATATGGATGATGTAATTATCCATAGTGATAATTGGGACCTCCATTTAGCTCAGATTCAGGCAGTACTTAAGGACATGAGAAAGGCTGGAATCACCTTGAACCCTGCGAAATGCCTCTTTGGAGGGAAAGAGGTAAAATATTTAGGGCATCTAGTGGGACGAGGGGTAGTGAAACCACTCATGGACAAAATAGTGAGTGTAAGGGACTTCCCGCGACCTTCCACCAAAAAGCAGATCCGAAGCTTTTTAGGCCTTATTGGGTATTATAGGAGATTCCTGCCCCATTTTGCTAGTGAGAGTACCCCCCTCACGAATATGCTGAGGAAAAATGCACCTAACCTAGTGCAGTGGACCCCGACAGCAGAAGAGGCCTTTGCCAGGTTAAAAGAACAGTTGTGCGCGGCCCCGATTCTTAAGGGGGTGGACTTTAGTAAAACTTTCATTTTACAGACCGACGCGTCGGATACCGGGCTAGGAGCCGTCCTCTCACAAAAGCATGGGGGAGTGGAGCACCCCTTAATGTTTCTAAGCAGGAAGCTAGCGCCGGCGGAACAAAAATACTCGACAGTGGAGAGGGAATGCCTGGCGATCCGATGGGCTATAGGGGCCCTCAGATTTTATTTAACAGGCCGCCGTTTCACTTTGGGAACGGATCACGCTCCCCTAAAGTGGCTGTCAAGTATGAAGGACCATAATCCCCGCTTGACTAGGTGGTATATGGCCCTGCAAGCATATGAATTTCACATAGAGCATAGGCCTGGTAAGCTGCATCTTAACGCAGATGCCCTTTCAAGTATTCCGTGCTGTTCTGAATCTATTCAGCCAGCTCGGAATATCTTAAATGGGGGGTTATGTGACAATGCAGAGGCTCAGAAAGAGAAGAAAAAGGGTTTAAAACACCTTCTGTCACCTCATATGTTTACGGATACAGGACAGGAAGGGGTTAAGATTTCAGCACATGAACCTTCTCTGCAAAGAAGAGCAAGGAAAGAACCACACCCTAGCTCTAGGCTAACCCAGAGACCTAGCCAATCAGGGAGGTGGGCGGAGTCAGACCGGATTGGGCCCCCCTGCACTCATAACCAGGAAGCAGCAGTTAGTATAAGAAGCGAAAGGGGAACCAAGGACAAACCGGAGAAAGGAGGAGGAAAGGAGTTACAAGGACCGGAGGGGGATTTGAAAGGAGAGTTCCTGTGGGTGGTCCAGGAACAGACCCAGGCAGAGCTCAGCTCCAAGGGAGAGTGGACCCTGGAAGGGACCCCGAGCCAGACTCAGGATCCTTGGACATAGACTTGGAGTCAGTGGAGTTCCCCAGAGTTAAAAGCTGCCAGAACCAGGTCAGAGCAAAACCTTTTGAACCTTGTAAAGTAGATAGCTCTGAAGTAAGCCAGTCTCGAGAGAGTGGTAATAGCGTGCTTTCTAGGAGGAACAGGCCTGAACCAAGTTTTGAAAGGAAACCTGGAATTACCAGAGATAAGTTGGGCTGTAGGAAAGTCCCTATTGAGAAACTGCAAGCATTTCCCTTATACAGACAGCGTGACCAGAGCACTAGCTCAGAAGATAGCACACCTGCCTATCAGCAAAAGACTAATTGGCAGCTACAGGGCAGAGAACTAGGAACAGACCCTGAGGACCAGGCTGTGCTGAGGGATCTCATAAGGCAGTACCAGAAGAGACATATCCCTCCCAACCAGAGGCAACTACCTAGGCAAGGCAAGGAGGAAATAAACCCCTTTTATGAGGTGTTAAGAGGTGCTGATAAATCCAAAGCCTTGCAAGTGCCCAGAAGACAGAGAGAGAATAAATGGAAACAGCTTCAGACTATAATTAAGGAATTAAAGTCTGAAGGCTTATATGTTCCCCAGGACAAAGGGATTTCAGAGAGGCTGGAAGAACCAATGGAGTTAGGGGCTCCCTTATCCAGTAACAGTGATTCTGAGATGGAATGTGGAATGTGTATGAAAGAGTAAGGATCTATAATTTATCCAGGTTCTATGACTGAGTGTTATGAAGCCCAAATTGAGATTCTTAGAGTTTGCACAAGAAACAGCAGCGTTCTGCTGGGTGCAATGACTCAAAGCTTCATACCTTGCAGCTGTGTATGAAAGGCAACGTAAGGAAGTGTTCCTGCACAAGAAGCCTGTTATCAAAAGGCCAAGAGAGTGTGGAGATTGCCATTTTATTTAAAGCTGTTAAAGCAAGATATGAATATTAGAAAGAAAATACAACAGCTAGAAGTTTCCTTTATTGAGAGCTGATACTTGGAAAGCCTTGCTAGCGTTCTGGAAATGTTGTATTGATGAAGCTGGAAGAAGCCTAAAAGCATTTAAGTTTGTTACCTGTCCCTGAGAAGAATCAGGAGAGCTGACTTTATACTTGGACTTTCATTTGGTACAAAAAGTTACCACTTTACTTTCTGTGTTGGGGGAGTAAATCCTGTGCGGTCCTTTATGCAATACTTTGTGCAACAATAAAAGTATTCTTTAACTTGAAACCCAACCTTGGCTGTCGTCACTTCGGTCCACAACTACACTAGGACACAGGGCTACAGCACTACCAAGGACTTTAAAAAACCCGTGTCTCACTTACCCACTACCTAATATGCCCAGGGCTAGGCGGTGAGGTGTCACAGGGGACCATTAAAGATAAAGAGATCATGAATAAAGGCAATTTTATTTGAGATGGAGTGTGTGTTCCACAAGGCACATGAGAAAGGGAGAGAGGAGGGGAAAGGAGAGGGATATAAATAAGATTTGAGCAGTTGTGTGAAGATCTGTCTTGGGAGTGTGACAAAAGTCTAGGGGACAGGTTTGGCTTGATATCTGCAGATGACAGAAGAAGAAGGAGCAGGAGAATGTGGGGCAGAGAGGAGACAACATGGCAGTAACAAGGATGGGGTCCTTTCAGAGAGAGAGGAGATGGCTGAATGAGAAGGAGAAAATAGTGAAGCTCAAGAGCTGATGATGACAAGATGGTGGGAGGATGGTAAAAAGGGGATAAGTAGGGGGACTTGAAGTTGTTGGTATGAGGGGAGAAGATTAGGGAGTGTCAACAATAGGAAGAGAAAGTGATGTGGAGCCATAAGAAAGAGATTCAGCAGAAGTCAGAAAAAGTATATGGAGAAAAGGCAGAAGAAAGATCTCAGGGGCGTCTGTGAGTAATAACGGTAATGAGCACAGGACAGCTATAAGAGACTGTTAGCCAGGGGGTGGGTGGACTATGGGGTGGGAGGGAGGGATAATAAGGCAGAGAAAGAGCAAGAGACAGACAGCTGAAAATAGGAGGGAGCTAAACAAGATTTAAAAAAAATACTGCTCTGCTATGTGTTGCTATGAGTGCCTTCGAGTCACTGCTGACTCCTGGCGACCCAGCAATTCCTGGGTTTTCTTGGCTGTGTGACCGGAAGTAGATTGCCAGGTCTTTCTTCTGAGGCAATGGACGGTTAAGTGACTTGCCCAAGGCCACATGGAATGCTAGTGGGAATCAATCCCTAGTCTCTTGGTTACGAAGCCAGTACTCTAATCACTAGGCTACTCCTCCAAAAAAATGCAGAGAAGGTAAAAAGCACACTAAAAATGATAAAATTAAAAATAAATAAATATATCTATATACTGTATATCAATATAGGCAGACAGGACTCACAAGCAAGCAGTTGTACCTGATCCAAGCCAGGAGCTAAGAGCAAATGCTTGTAGTGGAGCTGCTCTTATCCAGAGCAAAAAGGCAAAGGGCTCAACACACATGTGCAGGGAGGGTCACAGTGCCTCAGTATGGGGGAGGAGCTAGTCATTCCACTTTCTGCACACTCTCAGGTAGATTAGAAAAAGAGGCACAGGAAGATTTAAAACTACTGTCTACCCTCCTTACTCGCTCCCAGCATCAGAATACACTATATTTCCCCCAGCTAATTGAGCTCATCTCACCACTCCGACTTCTCCTCACCTTTCTGCCCAAACCCTGGCTGACTACTTCCATGACAGAATCCACAAGATCACACTCCAGTTCCACACGAAGTCAGCTACTTCCCCTCCTCCCCCTCTTCACTCCCAACTTCCCCCCACCTCTGCTACCCTTTCTTCCTTTTCTATGATCTCTGAGGAGAAAACTACTCACCTTCTTTTCTCATCCAAACTCACTACCTGCTCCTCTGATCCTATCCCCACCCATCTCCTTAGCTCCAGCTCGTCCACTGTAGTCTCTTCCATCTCTCATATTCTCAAACTATCACTCTCCACTGCAACTTCCCTGCAGCATTCAAGCATGATTAACAATGTGGTCACTCCTCTCCTCATGAAACCCTCAATAGAGCCTACCTGCCCTGCTCACTATCGATCCATCTCTCTCCTCCCCTTCATTTCTAAACTACTTGAATGTGCGGTTCACTGCCATTGCCTCAACTTTCTCTCCTCTCAAGCCTTCTGGATCCTCTACGATCTGGCTTTCATCCTTTACATGCTACTGAAATGGGTCTTGCCAAAGTCTCCAGTGACCTGTTCCTAGGAAAATCCAAGGGCTTTTACTCAATCCTCATCCTTCTTGACATAAGAACATAAGAACATAAGAACATAAGATATGCCATACTGGGTCAGACCAAGGTCCATCAAGCCCAGTATTCTGTTTCCAACAGTGGCCAATCTAGGTCATACGTACCTAGCAGTTTCCCCAAGGGACACAGGTTCCACAATGCTTGTATTGGTTCAAGCATTGATATCCTGGGTCCCTTCTTAATAATGGTTTATGGACCTTTCCTCCAGGAACTTGTCCAAACCTTTTTTAAACCCAGCTACACCAACAGCCTTTACTACATCCTCCGGTAACAAATTCCAGAGTTTGATTACACGTTGAGTGAAAAAATATTTTCTTTTATTAGTCTTAAATAGTTTACCCTGTAGCTTTATTGCATGTCCCCTAGTCTTTCTATATTCTGATAAGGTAAACAATCGATCTACGTTTACCCGTTCCACTCCGTTCATTAATTTATAGACTTCTATCATATCTCCCCTCAGCCGTCTCTTTTCCAGGTTAAAGAGCCCCAACCTTTTTAGCCTTTCTTCATAGGAGTAGCCTTCCATCCCCTTTACCATTTTGGTGGCTCTTCTCTGAACCTTTTCTAAAATTGCTATATCCTTTTTAAGATATGGCGACCAGAATTGCACACAATATTCAAGGTGCGGTCTCACCATGGAACGATATAGAGGCATTATAATATCTTTTGTTTTATTTTCCATTCCTTTCCTTATCATACCTAGCATTCTATTTGCTCTCTTGGCTGCCGCTGCACACTGGGCCGAGGGTTTTAACATGGTATCCACAAGGACGCCTAAATCTTTTTCTTGGGTGGTGGTTCCTAATGTGGAACCTTGCATCGTGTAACCATAGTTTGGGTTGTTCTTCCCTAGGTGCATAACCTTGCACTTCTCCACATTAAATTTCATCTGCCATTTTGATGCCCAGTCTTCCAATTTATCAAGATCCTCTTGCAATTTTCCACAATCCTCCTGGGTTTTAACAACTTTAAATAGTTTTGTGTCATCAGCAAATTTGATAACCTCACTCGTTATTCCACTTTCCAGGTCATTTATGAATATGTCAAAAAGCAGCGGACCCAGCACAGATCCCTGGGGTACACCACTATTCACCTTTCTCCATTGGGAAAATTGGCCATTTAGCCCTACCCTCTGCTTTCTATCTTTTAACCAGTTCCTGATCCACAGTAGTACACTGCCTCCTATCCCATGACTCTTTAGTTTTGCCAAAAGTCTCTCATGAGGGACCTTGTCAAAGGCTTTCTGAAAGTCCAGATACACAATATCAACCGACTCACCTTTGTCCACCTGTTTATTCACTCCTTCAAAAAAAACATAACAGATTAGTAAGACAAGATCTTCCTTGTCTAAAGCCATGTTGGCTGTCTCCCATTAGGTCATGACTATCTATATGCTGAGTAATTTTATTCTTTATGATTTTTTCTACCATTTTTCCCGGTACTGATGTCAGGCTCACCGGTCTGTAGTTTCCTGGATCACCCCTCGAACCCTTTTTAAAAATTGGTGTTACATTGGCGATCCTCCAATCCTCAGGTATTAGAGATGATTTTAATGATAGTTCACAGATTACTGATAGCAGGTCTGCAATCTCAAATTTCAGTTCTTTCAACACCCTTGGATGTATACCATCCGGCCCAGGTGATTTGCTACTCTTCAGTTTATCTAATAGTTGTAAGACATCTTCCCGATGTATCGATATTTCCTTCAATTCTTCCACACCTTTAAATACCACTTCAGTCGTGGGTAACATCCCTACATCTTCCTCAGTAAAGACCGAAGCAAAGAATTCATTCAGTCTCTCCGCTATCGCCTTGTCGCCTCTTAGTGCTCCTTTAACCCTTTTATCATCTAATGGACCAACTGACTCTCTCACGGGTTTTTTGCTACAAATGTACTTGAAAAGGTCTTTATTTCGCGTTTTTGCTTCCGTAGCAAGCTTCTTCTCAAATTCTCTCTTTGCCTGCCTTATCAATGCCTTGCATTTGACTTGCCAGTGCTTGTGCTGTTTCCAGGTTTCATCATTTGGCTCTTTTTTCCATTTCTTGAGAGATGCTTTTTTGGCAACAACAGCCTCTCTGACCTCAGCTTTAAACCATGCTGGCAATTTTTTGGACTTCCTTCCACTTTTCTTAAAGCGTGGAATACAGCTGGTCTGGGCTTCCAAGATAGTATTTTTCAACAACACCCAAGCTTGATGTACGTCTTTAACCTTTGCAACTACTCCTTTTAGTTTTTTCTTAACTGTTTTCCTCATTCTATCATAGTCTCCCTTTCGAAAGTTAAAGGGTAGTACTGTGGATTTCCTTACTATCCCTCCTCCACTAATTAAATCAAAGGCGATCATGCTATGATCACTATTGCCAAGTGGCCCCAACACCCTTATCTCTTGCACTACATCTGGTGTTCCACTAAGGACTAGGTCTAATATTGCTTCCCCTCTGGTCGGTTCATGAACCAGCTGCTCCAAGAAGCAGTCATTTATTTCATCTAGGAACTTTATCTCCCTAGCATGTCCTGTTGTGACACTGACCCAGTCGATGCCGGGGTAATTGAAATCACCCATTATTATTACTGCACTGTAACTTTTGCTAGCTTCCTTGATTTCTTTGAGCATTTCATCATCCATTTGTTCATTCTGGCCAGGCGGACGATAGTACACCCCCACTGCCATCGCCTTCCCCTTTTTACATGGAATTTCAATCCATAGAGATTCTACAGCAAATTTTGTTTCTTGCAAAACTTTAATCCTTTCTGACTCAATGCCCTCTCTAACATAGAGCGCAACCCCTCCACCAATTTGATCAGCTCTATCATTTCGATATAGTTTGTACCCAGGTATCACAGTGTCCCACTGGTTGTCCTCCTTGACCTTTCTGCTGCTTTTGACACTGTTGACCACAACCTTCTCCTTGATATCTTGGCCTTGCTTGGTTTTAAGTGCTCTGTGCTATCCTGGTTCTCTTCTAATCTCTCCCATTGCTGGTGGATCCTCCTCTACTGCTATCCCGCTCTCAGTTGGTGTACCTCAAAGATCTGTCTTGGGCCCATTCCTTTTCTCTCTCTATACTCAGTTCCTTGGTGCACTCATCTCTTCCCATGGCTTTCAGTATTTTCTTTATGCTGATGACTCCAAGATCTACCTCTCTACACCTGAAATCTCTCCAGCAATCTAGGCCAGGATCTCTGCCTGCCTTTCTGACATTGCTGCTTGTATGTCTCACTGCCACTTGAAATTGAACATGGCCAAGACTGAGCTTCTCATCCTTCCCCTGAAACCCTCCTCTCCCCTTCCTCCTTTCACAGTCTCTGTGGATAACTCTCTACTCCTCCCTGCCTCCTCAGCTCGCAACCTTATGGTCGTCTGACTCCTCTCTCTCCTTCTCCACACACATCCAACAAATAGCTAAAACCTGCTGTTTCTTTCTCTACAACATCAACAAATTTCACCCATTCGTCTCTGAACACACTACTAAGACACTTATGCACTCCTTAGTCACCTCCTGTCTAGACTATCGTAACCTGCTCCTTGCTGGTCTCCCTCTGAGTCATCTCTCTCTCCTTCAATCTAATCAACACTCTGCTGCATGGCTAATCTTCTGCCAGCCTCGTCATGCCCATATTACCCCTCTTCTCAAGTTACTTCATTGGCTTCCTATCTGTTTCTGCATCAACTTCTCCTGCTGACCTATAAGTGCCTCACTCTGCAGCTCCTCACTACCTTTCCTCTCTTATCTCTCCTACACCCCTCCTCGAACTCCGCTCTTCTGGCAAATCACTTCTATCCGTGCCCTTCTCTTCTATTTCTAACTCCAGACTTTGCTCTTTCACCTTGTTGCTTTTTATGCCTGGAACAAACTACCTGAGTCTGTACGTCAGGTGGTTTCTCTGACCCTTTTCAAATCCAGGCTGAAAACTCACCTCTTTGCTGCCGCTTTTGGATCTTGACTCACCTGATCTCCTTTGTGTTTTCTTACCATTCCCCAGAGATGTATCCCATGTCTACAGCTACTGTGTTGTCTGTCTTGACTAGATTGTGAGCTCTGATGAGCAGGGACCGTCTTTTACATGTGTCTGTGCAGCGCTGCGTACGTTGTGTAGCGCTATACAAACGTTCAGTAGCAGAAGTAGTAGTAGTAGTAGTTGTAGCACTGCATGTCACTCTGCTTTCTATTTTCTGGCCCCTTCCCTACCGAACTCCCTCCATTCTCACTTTGCATAGACTTGAATTACAAGAACTTTAAAACAGGCCTTAAAACCTTCACCGAGGCTTTCGGTGACCAAATCAGCAGCAACTCCTCCCCTTAATGTTACCGCCCACGTCCTCCTTCCAGTAATATTCTTCCTCACCCTTTCATCTCTGTTCACTCTATATTCTTTCATTGTAAACTGTTTTGACATTTATAAAAGGACTCGGAAATTAATAAATGGGCCTCAGGTATGTGAATAAAGATAAGCATCATGTCTGGTTGGAAAAACATTTTTTAAGAGCTTGAAAGTCTGAAGTCATTGCATTTGGAAGACTCACTTTTGAAAGTATTTGGGGAGTTATTATGAAGCTCATTGATGGGCAATAGCCAACTGGACTCTTAGAAATATGACGGCAGATAAAGACCTTAAGTTGCCTTCCGTAACAGCTATTAAGCTCTAGTCTCTTTTTTTCCTTTAGAGATCTTCTGTGGTTGTCCCACGCTTTCTTGAATTTAGATACTGTCCTGGTTTCCACCACCTCCACTGGGAGACCATTCCACACATCTACCACTCATTCTGTAAAGAAATATTTCCGCATATTACTGCTGAGTCTATCCCCTCTCACATTCATCCTGTTGTTACTTTGAACTCATTCCCTTTCTCTTTATCAGTATTAATTTGGATCGTTATATTTTTTGTAGTTAGTACTGATTTAAGTAGTTAGAGAGTATATATTTTCTATGAATTAAGCTGATTTTTTATAGGATTAAAAATAGAGAAAATCGGTTGATTAATTTATTTGTTATTAACAAATATTTATTCTACAATTAATGTTGGGGTACTTGAGGTTTAAGTTAATGCAATGTTATGCCTTTGAAATGGATTTAATATTGTACAATTGAATCATTTCCTATTAGCCTTATTTGTGAGGTATTAGTCTTAATGGCGATAGGACAATAATTATTTGTTTGGTCCTTTATATTGAGTGTCTTTGAGCACCTAGAAATGTCTTCCCTGACCTAACCCTAGCCCTAGACACACTCAGCATGTGAAATTTAAGAAACCCGCTTTAAAACAGGGCACATTTTCTAAAGCTCTGATCAGTCACGAGTTAATTGGCTAGATGCCTTTGAAAATTGAGTTCATACTGACTCCAATCATGAATGCAGTTTGGTCAGCTCATTGTTCGGGGTCTTTATGAGGGACAGTGCCCAACTCTAATCCCCCCTCCCTTTGGTGTCCCTTTTCTTCAGGTTGTCTTGCGCTGTAAATCAACCATCTCTTCCAGCTCGCTGTGAGGATAGCAAGGCTTTCCTTGTTTTTGCTGAAGATGACTCTAAAGTACAGTATAAGCTAGGGAGTCCCATGTGTGTGAGTATGGTGAACTGCTCCTTTGCAGAGAAAGCAACGTTGTCCACATGTGACAGGTGTTCTCTGAAGACAGTCGTTCACTCCTCCCCCCTTCAGACATGTGACCTTCATTAGCTTAACTATAGACCCAGAACACATTGCAGGAGCGCATGGAATTCTCGTGCCTGAACATAAGAACATAGGACAAGCCATACGGGGTCAGACCAAGGGTCCAGAAAACACCTACTTCAAATCAGCAGTTAGGGCAATGGGTAAACTCACTTCCTTATCTCATGTATTTATTTAAAAAATATTTCTTGTCTGCACTATCCAAACCTCTAGGCGGATTACAACAGTACACACATAATCCATTGTTATCTTTACAGTAATTCTATGCTATACTCACACATCGCTCTTTGTTGTGTAAACACTGTAATTCAGCGATTCGATTGCCATCCATCGTACTGGGAGCCGCCCCTGGAACAAATGAGAGAGGAATGGAGGATGAAAGCATGTCTTACAAGGAAAGAGAGCTCATGAATAATGTAGCGTCTCATTTACCCAATCGAGGCAGACTGCACAGAATTGAGCGTCATTGATCCAAAATGTAGGGGAGAATCTTGCCCCCAGCACATTCCTTGATTTATAATCTCTTACCCCGTTTAAGAGGACAAAGAGGACATTTTTTGCAGTTTTAAAGAAAGGAGTAACCCAGCCTTATGAATAGATTTACTACTGTCTTTTTGTAAGTCATTGAGAAACTAACATAACATACACTAAATCAGAGATTCTCATCCCAGCCCTTGGGACACACTTAGCCATTAAGGATATGCATAATGAATATGCATGAGAGATTTACACACATTGCCTCCACCGTATTTATCTCATAACAAGCATCTTCTGAAAACCTGGCTAACTAGGCATGTCCCCAGGATTGCAGTGAGAACACCTGCATTCAATTAAGCAATCTTACTCCCTTGTTGTTGTTGTGTGCCATTGAGTCAGTGCTGACTCCTGGCAGCCCATCCCCTGGGTTTCCTTGACAAGATGTGACTGGAAGAAGATTTCCAAGCCTTTGTTTATTTATTTTTATTTTTATTTATTTAGCATACATTTGTATACCGCTACTTCCAGCGATCAGTAGCAGTTTGATTAACGAAAAATGGATTTGTACAATCATGTCAAAATTTAGAAATATACACACATTGATTTGGAGGAGAAAGCACAGCACACGTGGGGAGGACATATGGGGATGATTCAGACATTACATATTTACATATTACTTATTTACATAAACTGCCACCATGTTTCATTGGGCGGTATCATTTCAATCCCTGGGATTATAACAGATTGTATTGGCACTGGAAAAGATGCGTCTTGAGCTTCTTTCTGAATTCCATAAGGTCTTTGACAGCTCGTAGCTCCGGTGGTAGTTGGTTCCAGATGGACGGGGCCGAGTAGGAGAATGCTCGTTGGCTAGTAGTAGTATTTACAGATCTGATATCCGGGGGAACATGGAGTGTATTTGAGTGGACTGTTCGCCTGCTTCTGTTGGGTGGTTGCGTGCTGATAAGGGTGGAAAGAAAGGATGGTGCTATGTTGTGAATCAGTTTGAAGGTGGTTACTAGTATTTTATATTTTACCCGGGCTGCAATGGGGAGCCAGTGAAGCTCGATTAGTACAGGGGTAATGTGCTCAGTGAGGTTCTTTTTCATGATGACCCTAGCCGCAACATTTTGGGCCATTTGGAGAATGTTGAGGGTTTTTTTTGGAAGACCCTGTAGGATGGCATTGCAGTAGTCGAGGTGTGGCATGATTAGAGCTTGCGCAACAGTCCTGAAATCTTGAGGATCAATGATGCTCCGTAGTGGTTGTAGGACTTTAAGTTTGTGGAAAACGGCCTTGTTGGTTTTGCGGAGGTGCTTTTCCATCTTTAGATTACTGTCCAGTATTACACCCAGATATTTTATTTCATTCTTCGTGTGATATGTATTGTTACATAGGGTGACTGAGGCAGGAGGGTTAAAGTTTGGTTTTCTTGAGATGTACATGACCTCAGTTTTCTTATGATTGATCGCCATGTTATTTTGCTGTATCCAATTTAACATCTCGGCTAGGCATGCCTCAAGCTGAGTATAATTCGGGTTCTCGGAATCCAACTGTGTGTAGAGCATAATATCATCCGCATAAAGGTGGTAGTTGATATTGTGCTGTCGTAGAATATTACAGAGGTGTCGCATATAGACATTGAAAAGTAGTGCCGAGAGGGCGGAGCCCTGAGGTATGCCTTGCGTTTGTTGGAAGGCTTCGGCTTCATTGCCATTGAAATGAACTTCTGGCAATCTGTTGGTTATATAAGATGAGAACCATTTCAGGGGAGTTCCCAATATTCCTATTGATTCAATCCTTTGTAGGAGGGTTCCATGATGGACTGTATCAAAGGCGGCAGAGATATCAATGAAAATGAGTATAAACATTTTTCTTTTGTCTTCAAGGCCCTTGAGGAGGTTGTTAAGCAGCGCTATCAACAGTGTTTCCACCCCATGACGTTGATGGAAACCGTACTGCTGTTCATCTAGGGTTTCATGTTCATCCAGATGGTCTTGTAGTTGTAATAGTACTGACTTCTCAATGATCTTTGCCAGGAAAGATATGCTGGAGATGGGGCGGTAGGACGCTGGGTCGTCCTTGTTGAGTGAGTTGTTCTTTAGGACTGGTCTTATTATTGATTTCTTGAGCTGTGTGGGCATAATTCCTTGTTGGAGCGATTGGTTCACAATATGTGATACTTGGTTCGCAATATCTTGTTTTGCCGCCTTAACCCATGCAGTTGGGCAGGGATCTAGCGGCGATGTGGTGGTACGGATGTTTGTTATTATGTTGGTAATTTGTTGAGCATCAATGTTGAGAAAGTTGTTCCATGTTAGTTCCTGGTTTACTTTGGTCATCTTGTTTAGGCGATGTTCCGGGTAGTTTACGTTCAAGCAGTGCGGGGGTGCAGTGAGTTTACTTGCGTAGTGGTCAGCCAGGCTTTGGGGTTTGATTAATGTCACCCGGTGGTCCTCCAGAGGTATTTTTGTCAGTGATTTTACTAGTTCGAATAGCTCCCGAGGCTTATTGATAGCTTTGTTTAATAAGTTGGTGTGGTGTGTCCTTTTCGCAGAGTTGACCTCGTCTTTGTATTTTGAGAGGTGCCTGAGGTAATCAGTCTTGTGTTCCATGGATTTGTTTTGTCTCCATTTTCTCTCCAGTCTTCGGAGTTCCCTCTTCATTCTGGTCAGCGTTTCTGTGTACCAGGGTTCTGATCTGTGTTTAGTTGAGATGGGGGGGGTCTTCCATGTTGGGTGTGAAGCAGCCTGTATTCCCTCGTTCCAGCTGTTTGTCAGTATATCGAGGTCAATGCATTCCAAATCAATGTGGGTGGAAATTTTGCTTATGAGATCTTCCAAGTTTAATTTGCTGAAGCCCCTTTGCGGGCGTGCCGTTCTCCGGGCCTTGGCGTCTTTGGGTAAGGAAGGAAGGTTTAAGCGAAGATCAATTTGATGGTGGTCGGACCATGGTACTGGAGTTATACTTATTAGAGGTTTTTCTTCGTTTCCCTGCTGGGTCGTGGGTGTGAAGACCATGTCTAGGGTATGACCCTTGTCGTGGGTGGGCTCATTTATTCGTTGTTGATATCCTAGTTGGTCCATGGCTTCAAGGAAGGTCTTTGCGTGAGTGTTCCATGTAGTAAGTCTGCAGCACCTGGTATTCCAAGGTAGTCTCCCATCCAAGATACTAGCCAGGCCTGACCCTGCTTAGCTTACAAGATCAGATGATATTGGGCACATTTGTGATAGTGAGGCCATAGTCCTACTCCCTTAGCAAACTTAAAATAATTAACAATGCAACAATATCAAGATGCAGAGAGTAGTCCAGAAGCCAAATGGGAACTCTGGCTCTCAGAGAATGAACCTGTTTTTTGGAAGCCAGAGTGGTAGACTTGGAGGAGATGAGATATATAAAGAACTTCATCAACATTATAGAGGGCTTCCACATCCTGGCTGGCAGCCCTGGACCAAAAACATCACCTAGAAGGAAATCATGACCTTGGTATGGGAGGACATGATCTTGTAGCTAGGACCTGCCTTCCATGTGCTACAGTATCCTCGCACACCAACAATGTGTCTCCAGGGGCATGTGCCAAGGAGGAAAGACTTAAGATAGCTGTTGAAGTTGGCAATTTGATTATTTAAAAAACAGATGAAAGGGTAGCTGGTGCTTGGTACCTTGTCTGCCTGATGCAAAGGTGGCAGGCCTCATGCATCCCTAGACAGAATTTTTTTAGTTAGTGCTGGGGAGGAGCCGGCTCTCTTAGTAACTATGGGTACTAAAATTATAGGAAGGTGGCGGAGGGAGATTCCGGAATCCAAGTTTAGTCTTTTAGGTATAAAATTGAAATCTGGAGTCTTCCTGTTCCACAGGCAGAACCCTAGAGGCAGGAAGAGCTCCAGAGCTTCTTTGTTCATGAGATGATGGTGCAGAATCAAGTTCCCTAGATTTCTTAGGACCTGAGAAAAATTTGGGGAAGGGGAAGCCTATTCTGAAAAGATGGGCCACATCTTAATCAGGGTAGAACCAGGAGAAAACAGAACTTTCTTAAATTGGAAAGACAAGACTGCTGTCTAAGCTCCAGTGGAAGGAAATTCCACAAATGGGGTCACAATAGGAAAAAGCAGACTAAGAGGAGACAATCAGGCAAAGGGTGGATAGTGGTGGAAGATACAGAAGGGAAGCCTGGGAAGAGAAAATGAGGTGAGACAAGGTAGAAGGGGAGGGGGGGGGGATGGGAGGAGGAAGTATAAAGAGTGTGGTAGGTCAAAGTGTATATTTATGTTATTGACTCAGTGCTGACCCAGCAATGTACAATTCCTAGACCTTTCTTCCACGCAGTAAGTCTACAGCACCTGATATTCCAAGGTGGTCTCTAATCCAAGTATTAACCAGGCCAACCCTGCTTAGTTTCTGAGATCAACCAAGATTGGGCTCATTCAGAGTGGCAAAGCTGTAGTAAGGGTTTTAAATTTAAAGTGGGCAGAGACCAGGAGCCCAGTGAAGGGAGATCAAGAGTGGAGTGGTGTGATCATAATGATAGGACCCAAAGATAAGATTGGCAACAGTTGACCAAATAAGCTGGAAGCAATGGACAAGGTAGAGAGGAAGATCAATATACAGAGCATTACGGTAGTCAAGGAGAGAGATCACAAGAGCCAGGAGAAGATGTAACTGAGGGATGGTCAGGACAGAGCGGACATCTTTGTTAGTGATATTGCAGAAGGGCTGTCGATAAGGTTTGCCTCTTTGCAGATGATACCAAAATCTACAATAGACACCCAGGAAGGTGTAGATAACATGAGGAGGGCTAAGCTTGAGTAATGGTCTAGAATTTGGCAGCTGAGATTTAATGTTAAAAATGGTGTTACTGTTTATTACACATACTGTACATAGTTAAGCTTGATTTTTACTCCACACTTCCCACCACCCAGTTTGATGTCCACCATTATTTAATGTATAATGTTGAGTTCAATGTTCACCAATGTTCAATGTTAAGTTCATTGTAAACCGTTCCTGATCTCTGGAAGGAACGGTATAAAAGTGCACTAAAATAAAATAAAATAAATAAATAAAAAATGCAAGGTCATGCATTTGGGCAGCAGCAATCCAAGGGAGCAATGTAGTATAGGGGGTGAAGTACTTTTGTCCATTAAAGACGAGCAGGACCTAGGCGTGATTGTGTCTGATGATCGTAAAGTAGCTAAACAGGTAGAAAAGGTGACAGCAAAAGCTAGAAGGATGCTTGGGTGCATAAGGAGAGGAATGGCCAGCAGAAGAAAGGAGGTGATAGTGCCTCTGTATAAGTCTTTGGTGTGACCTCATTTGGAGTATTGTGTGCAATTCTGGAGACCGCACCTTCAAAAGGATATGAACAGGTTGGAGTTGGTGCAGAGGGTGGCTACTAAAATGGTTAGTGGTCTTCATTATAAAGCATATGAGGACAGACTTAAGGATCTTAATATGTACAGCTTGGAGGAAAGGCGGGATAGAGATGATATGATTGAGACATTTAAATACCTCCATGGCATAAATGCACAGGGGGAGAGCCTCTTTCGACTGAAAGCAAGCTCTGCTACGAGGGGACATGGGATGAGGGTGAAAGGGGATAGATTCCAGCGTGATATCTGGAAATATTTCTTTACAGAAAGTGTAGTGGATCCATGGAATAGTCTCCCAGTGGAGGTGGTAGAGATGAGGACAGTATCTGAGTTCAAAGAAGCATGGGACAAACACAGAAGATCTCTGGGCTTGATGGACCTTGGTCTGACCCAGTATGGCATATCTTATGTTCTTATGTTCTAAAGGAAAAAAGGGGACTGTTGTAGTGGTTGATATGGAAGGACAGAATAGATAGGCCATGAGGTCTTTTTCTGCCGTCATGTTTCTATGTTTCTAATACAATGCAAGGCAAAGAAATAGGACTTACAGTAGTAACAGAGTTAATTTGATCACTGAAGGTAAAAGAAGAGTCAAGGATAAACCAAGAGTCTTGAGAAAATCACAAAAAGGAAGAGGATAAGTAGCAAGGCTTGGTGGAGAAAGAGAGTGGGACAGTTGGGGAGAGGAGAAGCTGAATAGATTCACATTTCACCACATTGAGCTTAACTGAGTCCAAACAATACTGAAGGTGAGAGATATCGGAGCTAGAGGCCTGGACAGTAAATAGATGTTGCAAAGCCTCTTTGTAGAGATAAAGGCTATTAGTGAGGGAGAGAGCCCTGTGGAGGAAAGCTGAAAAGAGCCCCGAGAAAGAGAGGAAGAAAAGCGCTTCACCTTTAAATATTGCTGCTATAAAGCATTTAAGGCTGGCCTGAAGACACATCTTTAACTGATTGCTGGCTCCGGCCAGGGGGATTATACTCTTTTGTCTGCCAGACTTTCTTTCATCCCCCTTTTCTTTCTTCTTTCTCTGTCTTTATTAACATAATGGCGTTCTCTCACATGCTTTTTTCTTTGAATGTAGCTGAAAATGTTTTTATTTTGGCTTTTTTGCTTCCATGGCAAACTTCTTTTCAAATTCTCTCTTTGCCTGCCTTATCAATGTCTTGCATCTAACTTGCCAGTGCTTGTGTGGTTTCTTGTGTTCATCATTTGGCTCCTTTCTCCATTTCCTGAAAGATGCTTTTTTGGTGACAGTCTCTCTTACCCCACCTTTAAACCATGCTGGCTATCATTTGCTGTTCTTTCCACCTTTTTTAAAGCATGGAATCCATCTGGTCTGGACTTCAAAGATGATATTTTTAAACAATGTTCAGGCCTGATATAAACTCTTAACCTTTGCAGCTGCTCCTTTTATTTTTTTCCCTAACCATTTTCCTCATTTTGCCATAGTCTGCCTCTTGAAGGTTAAGCAATTTGGTTACTAAGGTGCACTAACATTAACGCATATTAATTCACTATTAATGTGCACGGGACCTTATATTTCCTTGCTGTCCTCTCTCCATTAATTAAATCAAATGCGATCATGTTATGATCACTATTGCCAAGTGGCCCCGACACCCTGATCTCTTGCACCAGATCTGGTGTTCCACTAAGGACTAAGTTCAAAATGGCTTCTCCTCTGGTCGGTTCATGAACCAGCTGCTCCAAGAAGCAGTCATTTATTTCATCTAAACCATGCTGATTATGAATAGTGTGGTATAAAAAACAAATAAATAAATAAAAATAAATAATCTAGAAACTTTATCTCCCTAGCATGTCCTAATGTAACACTGACCCAGTCGATACCGGGGTAATTGAAATCACCCATTATTATTACTGTCCTGTAACTTTTGTTAGCTTCCCTGATTTCTTTGAGTATTTCATCATCCATTTACATAAGAACATAAGATATGCCATACTTGGTCAGACCAAGGTCCATCAAGCCCAGTATCCTGTTTCCAACAGTGGCCAATCTAAGTCATACGTACCTAGCAGTTTTCCCAAAAGACACAGGTTCCACAATGCTTGTACTGGGTCAAACATTGCCATCCTGGGTCCCTTCTTAATAATGATTTATGGACCTTTCCTCCAGGAAGTTGTCCAAACCTTTTTTAAACCCAGCCACACTAACAGCCTTTACTACATCCTCCGGTAACAAATTCCAGAGTTTGATTACACGTTGAGTGAAAAAATATTTTCTTTTATTAGTCTTAAATAGTTTACCCTGTAACTTCATTGCATGTCCCCTAGTCTTTCTATATTCTGATAACATAAACAATCGATCTACGTTTACCCGTTCCACTCCGTTCATTAATTTATAGACTTCTATCATATCTCCCCTCAGCCGTCTCTTTTCCAGGTTAAAGAGCCCTAACCTTTTTTAGCCTTTCTTCATTCTGGGCTGGTGATCGATAGTACACCCCCACTGCCATCATCTTCCCCTTTTTACATGTAATATCAATCCATAGAGATTCTACTGCAAATTTTCTTTCCTGCAAAACTTCATTTTGTGACTCAATGCCCTCTCTAATATAGAGCGCAACCCCTCCACCAATTTTATCAGCTCTATCATTATGATATAGTTTGTACCCAGGTATCACAGTGTCCCATTGGTTAACTCCTTCTACCAGGTCTCTGAGATGCCAATTTACTGTATATCTAAGCTTTCATTTCGTGTTATACTATATATATTCTAACTCTCCCATCTTATATTTTTAGACTTCTAGCATTTGTAAAAAGGCATTTCAAAGTATGTTTTTGGTTCATATTGGCAATCTGCTTGTTAGTTTGCAGGAGCAATCCAAGGAAATATTACTTTATGGATAGGGTAGTGGAAGCGTCTACAGGAAAGCATGGGATGTGCACTGAGGGTCTTTGAGGGAGAGGAAGGGGTTAGAGAGCTTAGTGGTTGACTCACACGATCTCCCTTTCTCTCCCTTGCTCTTCCCCTGCCCACACCTCCCGTGTTTCCTGTGTTTTGTCTTGACTAGATTGTAAGCTCTGATGAGCAGGGATTGTCTGTTACATGTCTGTATTGTACAGCGCTGTGTATGACTGGTAGCGCTATATAAATGTTGAGTAGTAGTAGTAGTAGTTGGTATGGATGGACAGACTGGAGAGGCCGGATGGTCTTTACCTGCTGTTGTTTTCTAGTAAAGAGAGTGAGTGTACAACAGTGTTTAGCATGAGTGTAGTAGACACCCATTTACACATGACATTCCCTTATCAATGTGCACAAGTATGCTGATTTTTGCTTGCTGATATTATCATCTATCTCCAAGAACAAGCAGGAATGTAGTCTTCACATATGGGTATCGTCGGTACTGACGGAGCCCGTGCGGGAACGCTCCCCAGCGTCCAATAGGAAAGCTTTTGGGAGCATCCCACAGCGCCTGCATCGCTGCCTTCCCGCCTTTCCAATTCTCCTTCTTCAGTTTTTCATTTTCTGCAAAGCCAACAGGTCACACACATCCTGTCATCGCAGAAAATTTTCTTTTGAGGTCGCGTCTGCTTTCCCTGTTGACGTCCATACTGGTACCACCAGTTTTTTCTTCATTTTCTTACTTCTTTCCTAAAAAAATAAATAAATAAAAAGAGGAAAAAAGAATTCTTCTTTTTGGAGGGTCTGTCCCCTCTAGGTGCCAGGCGCCATTTTGGGCACTAGGCCCTCTTTTCTTCTAAAATGGAGAAACCATCTAGTGGTTTCAAAAAATGTTTAAAGTGTAGCGGTACCATTTCTGCTACCGACACCCATGTCAAGTGTCTTAAATGTTTAGGTCCTGACCATTTACCATCGGAGGGTCTCCTCTGTGGAAAGATGACCAAGAGAGGCCTGCAGAACAGAACTGCAAAACTCGGCACCCTCTTTGCCACAGATGCGATGTCCATTGCGTCAACGTCTTCCAGGGCTTCATCTTCCTCCCATGGATCTCAGGTAACTAAACCCAGGTCTTCCAAGACCGGCCGGTCCTCAAAGGGTAGATCTCCTTCGAAGCATCAAGATGCTACTAGTGTTGCCCTCGAGGAAAATATACCGGCAAAGCAGCCCCGGCGGGAGGCCCCGGCCTCCAAAGCATTAACGGGGCTCCAGGATATTCCTGATGCTTCCACCTTGGGGGAACTCCTGGTGCCATGTTCTGGTGTCATGGCCTGTTCTACTGGTACCGACATCCAGGCATCGGCAGGGCCTATGGATCAGCGCATCCTAGCCATCGAATGCAGTCTAGTGGCTCTCTTAGCAGCCTCGGTACCGCTAAGACAGCTTCAGACAGTTCCGCAGTCATCGGTACCAGTACCAGTACCGACCGCACCTGCTCTAACCGATGTGCTTCCCCCCCATGCCAGCTCTTGAATCAATATCCAATATCAAGGGCCCGGTATCGAGACACTCCGATGTCGACTTCGATCGATACCGGCATCAAGCAATGCAAGAGCACCCGGCGCGGAGATACTTGAGTCCTCCGATTCCGATGACTCTGAAGACTGCCGGTACCGGGGTGATTCTACCAGAGGATCCCTCTCCTTCTCCTCAGCGCAGGATGTCTCCTCCAGAGGACATGTCTGTTCAGGATTTCATACGTGATGTAGCCCAAGGACTTTTAATCACGGTGACCCCTGAGAAGGAACCGAGAGCAGAAGAATTAGAAATTCTTCAGTACCCAGCAGCTCCTAAAGAAGCAGCTACTCTTCCCCTTCATCGAATCCTGCATGACCTCATGTTAAGGATGTGGGAAGCTCCTTTAATGGTG
Source organism: Ichthyophis bannanicus (assembly GCA_033557465.1). NCBI lineage: Eukaryota > Metazoa > Chordata > Amphibia > Gymnophiona > Ichthyophiidae > Ichthyophis > Ichthyophis bannanicus. The sequence goes on along the minus strand of CM066040.1, from coordinate 296,695,027 downwards.
TCTCCACACTCTCGAAGACTCTATACCATGTACCGAGTTCCGCAATATCCTGGTTTTCAGAAGACACAATTACCACACCATTCAATGGTAGTGGAATCGGAGATGCGTAGGATCAAGAGTGCTAAAACACATTCTTCCAATCCTGCAGGCCATGAAGCAAGGACTCTTGATGCCTTTGGGCGTCGATGGTTTCAATCCTCGATGCTATCAGCCAGGATCAGCTCTTACATTCTTTATATGGGAATGTTCCTTAAGGAGGTTACAAGGGATCTAGAGCTCATGGCTCCACTTCTCCTGGATGATAAAAGAACAGACTTCCTCACTCTGGTCAAACATGCCCAGAATGTGTCCAAGTTCATGAATCGTGCAACCTTTGATTGCTTTGAGTGCATCAGCAGAACCTCTGCTATTTCCATCAGTGCACGTCGCATTGTCTGGCTTCAGGCATCAGATTTAGAACAATGGGTGCAAGATAAGCTGGGGAACATTCCTTGCATAGGAGAAAATCTCTTTGGCAAGGATTGGCAAGACAAAGCTAATCAGCTTGAGTCTGAAAATACAACCTTGAACAGATTATCAAGGACCACAGCCAACCCAGCTAAGAAAAAGACAACTGAAACCCTTTTTCAACAAGAAAAATAAATTCTACCCATCTTACACCCAGGCTGTCCACTGTCCAGTTCATGCTCCCCAGAAGGGGCAACAACAGCCCAGACAGCAAAGGAAGGCCCAAGTCCCCAGAGCTCAACCAGCTCAGCAGACTCAGCTTCCTCAGGGGCTTTGATTCCTTCCTAGAGAACTTGGTCATCCTGCCCCTGAAAGGTCCAGAACCTCTCACCATCCCCGGCAGACTTTGTCATTTTGCCAGAAGATGGAAACAAATAACATCAGAAAACTGGACTCTTTCCATTGTACGAGAGGGGTACAAACTCCATTTTCACAGTCTGCCCCCTCCCATCACAAGACAGTTCAATTCTCAGGGCCCTTCCACCACTCTCTTGTGTCAGGAGGTCACCTCACTACTTGCTCAAGGGGCAATAGAAGAGGTACCCATATCCCAAAAGGGCATGGGTTTCTACTCCCCCTACTTCCTCATCCCAAAGAAAATAGGGGGATACAGACCCATACAGGACCTCAGAGAGTTGAACAAGTATCTGTTCTGAGAAAAATGCAAGATGATCTCCTTCGGAACACTTCTTCCTTACATTCATAGTCAGGATTGGCTATGTTCTCTAGATCTAAAGGAATGGAAAATAAAACAAAAAAATATTATAATGCCTCTATATCGTTTCATGGTGAGACCGCACCTTGAATATTGTGTGCACTTCTGGTCGCCGTATCTTAAAAAGGATATAGCGTTATTAGAAAAGGTTCAGAGAAGAGCCACCAAAATGGTAAAGGGGATGGAAGGATACTCCTATGAAGAAAGGCTAAAAAGGTTAGGGCTCTTTAACCTGGAAAAGAGACGGCTGAGGGGAGATATGATAGAAGTCTATAAATTAATGAATGGAGTGGAATGGGTAAACGTAGATCGATTGTTTACCTTATCAGAATATAGAAAGACTAGGGGACATGCAATGAAGCTACAGGGTAAACTATTTAAGACTAATAAAAGAAAATATTTTTTCACTCAACATGTGATCAAACTCTGGAATTTGTTACCGGAGGATGTAGTAAAGGCTGTTAGTGTAGCTGGGTTTAAAAAAGGTTTGGACAAGTTCCTGGAGGAAAGGTCCATAAACCATTATTAAGAAGGGACCCAGGATATCAATGCTTGACCCAGTACAAGCATTGCGGAACCTGTGTCTCTTGGGGAAACTGCTAGGTACGTATGACCTAGATTGGCCACTGTTGGAAACAGGATACTGGGCTTGATGGACCTTGGTCTGACCCAGTATGGCATATCTTATGTTCTTATGATGCATACACGCATATTCTCATCCATACAGATCACAGGAGGTTTCTTAGATTTCTTTTTCAAGGAAGACATTACCAGTACAGGGTTCTTCCCTTCGGACTGGCTTCTGCCCCAAGAGTCTTCACAAAATGCATGGCAGTGGTGGCAGCATTCCTGAGAACTCTGGGAATATTCATCTTCCCCTACTTAGACGACTGGCTCATCCGGGCATCAACAGCTCCAGAAGCCAGCTTCGCTCTCTCCTGCACAATGCAAATCCTGCAGTACTTGGGACTGGTCATAAACCTTCCAAAATTTCATCTCACCCGTTCTCAGTCTCTAGAGTTCATAGGGGCTCGACTAGACACAAGACAGTCAAAGGCTTTCCTGCCTCAGCCACGTTGTCTTTGAATACTCCAGCTGGCATCTCAAGCAGCTATAAAAGCTCTGCTAACTGCTCGAGAAATACTTCAGCTGCTAGTGCATATGGCATCCACTGTCCTTGTGGTTCTCTATATTCGCCTTCACATGCGGGCAGCCCATTGGACCCTATCACCTCAGTGGACACAGGCCTCGGGTCGCCTGACGGACAAAATCAGAAACTCGACACGTCTCATTTCATCCCTACAGTGGTGGCAATCGCTGGAAAACCTTTTCGTAGGCTTTCCTTTCCAGTAGCCACTACACCAAGCCACCTTGATGACAGATGCGTCCAAGTTAGGTTGGCGGGCTCACTTAGACAATTTCTCCACTCAGAGTCCTCCTGGAACTCAGAGCCATTTTCTATGCTCTTCAAGTATTCCAGGCCCACCTCAGCTACAGTTCTGGTCCAGACCAACAATCAAGTAGCCATGTTCTATGTGAACAAGCAAGGTGGGACGGGGTCTCAAACGAAGCTCTATGCCACGAAGCTCTATGCCTCTGGGCATTTGCCAGGGATCTTCAAATCCACCTACTAGAGGTGTATCTTCCAGACACACAAAATCTCTTGGCAGACAAACTCAGTCGAATATTGCTGCCACACGAGTGGTCTCTTCTTCCAGAGCAGGTTGCTCAAATTTTTCAAATCTGGGGAACTCCAGATATAGACCTCTTTGCAAGTCCTCAGAATACCAAACTTCCCCGGTTCTGTTCCAGGATTCCGACTCAAAACTGCCAGGCAAGGGATGTCTTCCACCTCCACTGGGGTCAGGGCTTCCTCTATGCCTTCCCACCCATTCCCCTCATTCCCAAAACTCTGTTCAAGCTTCAGAGAGACAGGGGTCATATGATCCTCATAGCCCCACACTGGTCACGACAAACGTGGTATCCTCTGCTTCTACGTCTCTCTCAAGCCAGACCTCTGGAGTTGGGATGTGCTCCAGATCTTCTTTCCCAGGAGAACGGGACGCTATTGCACCCAATTCCTCAGTCTCTACACCTCAGGGCATGGCTGCTGAGAGCCTAGAATTCCAGGATATTAACCTTTCTCAACAGGTTAAAGATATCCTTTTGGCTTCAAGAAAACCTTCAACAAGGCGGGCCTATGCCTTCAAGTGGAAAATATTCTCTATCTGGTGTTCTAAAAAGGAACTTATTTATTTATTTATTTAAACGGACTTGGTATACCGCTTTATCATGAAATCAAAGCGGTTGGCACAGCAAACAATCAATGAAGGGTGAGGTTGTCATTAGCATGCAGTGTGAGAAATGATACAGTGTGCTGCGTGAGTGCGTGTGGATGATTTTGATGTGAGCTATATACAGTGTGCGCTTAAGGTACATATTTACAGATACATATTTACATGGATGGCTTTGCTATCTTAGGAGTCATTCTGTGAGGTCCTTGAAGTAGCCTGTGAATAGTTCAGTTTTAAGCAGCTTTCTGAATTCTTTGGTGTTTGTTGCTCTGAAGTGGTCGGGGAGAGAGTTCCACATGGCGGGGGCTGCTAGGGTGAACGCTCGTTTTGATGTGGATTGGTTTGTTCTGGTGAAGTCCTTTGGGGTTCTGATGTTGTTCGATGTTCCCTTTCTTCTTGGTCTTTTGCTGTTGTCAGTTGTTATGAATTGTTGTAGGCTGTCTGCAGATAGGTTGTTTATTATTTTGAAAGTGGTTAGGAGAACTTTGTAGCGGACTCGTGAGCTGATTGGGAGCCAGTGAAGGTGGTATAGTATGGGGGTGATGTGTTCGTGGGTTGAGCTGTCTGTTATGAGTCGTGCGGCTGTGTTTTGTGCTAGTTGAAGTGGTTGGGTTGATTTCTTTGGTAGTCCTAGGTAGATGTGGTTGCAATAGTCTAGTGTGGGTGTGATGATGGCTTGGCATACTGTTCGAAAATGCTCGGGAGCAAGGATGGGTTTGAGTCGTCTGATTGTCCTCTTCTTGACGTAGGCGCTTCTGGTGGTCTTCGCAATGTGGGATTGTAGGTTGAGCTCCCTGTCAAGTGTTATTCCCAGGTATTTTATCTCTTGTCTTATTGGTATGATGGCATTGTTCAGGTTGATGGTGGGCGTGGGTGTGAAAGCTTGGTCTCTTGTTATGATCAGTGCTTCGGTTTTGTTATAGTTTATTGCTAGGTTGTTTTTTTGCAGCCAGGTTGACATTTCTTTGAAGCAGTTGGCTATGTTGTTGTAGTCTGGTTTATTTAGGTTGATTGGTGTGAATATCATTATATCGTCAGCATATATGGTGTATTGAATATTGAAGCTTCTGATGATTGTGCTGATGGGCTGAATGTAAAGGTTGAAAAGCAGGGCAGAGAGGGTTGAGCCTTGTGGGACTCCCTGTGTGACGTTGATGGGTTGAGAGGTCCCTTTTCAGTGCCAGTGGAGGCGTTACTGGAGTATCTCCTCCATTTATCATCCTCTGGTCTTAAGACCAATTCAGTAAGGGTCCACCTTAGTGCCATTGCAGCTTTCCACAAGCCCTTAGATGGACAACCTGTCTCCTCTCAACCGCTTGTAGCAATGTTTATGAGAGGTCTACTCTTGACTAAACCTCCCATAAAGCCACCACCCGTGGCATGGGATTTGAATCTTGTCCTTGGGCAGCTCATGAAACCACCCTTCGAACCCTTAGCCACTGCATCTCTAAAGTTTCTTTCTTGGAAAGTAATCTTCCTAATTGCTCTCACTTCTGCAAGACGCATCAGTGAGCTCCAGGCTTTAGTGGCTGATCCTCCTTATACAAGGTCCTACCATGATAAAGTAGTTCTCAGGACTCACCTTCACTTTATGCCAAAGGTGGTTTCACCTTTTCATTTAAACCAGTTGGTTACCTTCCTGTATTCTTCCCTAGGCCTTACACCTCTAATGCAGAAAGGAATCTTCACACTCTGGATTGTATAAGAGCCTTGGCCTTTTACCTTCAGAGAACTAAGCAACATAGAAAGGTTTCCCAGCTTTTTGTTGCTTTTGACTCTAGTCATCTTGGATTGCCAGTTTCCAAGCGAACTTTGTCTAAATGGATTGCAAATTGCAAATCCTTTGCATATGAGAGTAAAGGACTTTCTCTCGAAGGTCATGTCACAGCTCACAATGTGAGAGCAATGGCAGCCTCTATGGCTAACCTTCGCTCAGTGTCTATTGATGACATTTGCAGGGCAGCCACTTGGGCTTCGGTACATACCTTTGCAGCCCACTACTGCTTAGACAAGGACTCCCGTCGGGATGCCTCATTTTGCCAAGCTGTTCTCAAGCATCTCTTCAGACTTAGAACAACTCCTACCCGCCGTCCCGGGTTTCGATGCCAGAGATCCATGGGAGAAAGCATGACCCATTTCAACCTGGGTTTCGCAGCTTTGGGGTCATCTCCCTGGCATCTCTCAGCTGGGGAGTCCCCATATGTGAATACTACATTCCTGCTTGTTTCTGGAGATAGCGTAGTTACTCACCTGTAGCAGGTGATCTCTGGGAACTGCAGGAATTAAGTCTTCACAACCCACCCACCTCCTCTAGGAATTGTCTTTCTCTCTATCTCTCCTTCTCTCCTTTGCCTCAGCTATAAATTCAACTGAAGAGGGAGAGTTGGAAAGGTGGGAAGGCAGCGATGCAGGCACAGTGGGATGCTCCCAAAAGCTTTCCTATTGGATGCTGGGGAGCGTTCCACCGCAGGCTCCATTGGTACCGACGATACCCATATGTGAAGACTTAATTTCTGCTGTTCCCAGAGATCACCTGTTACAGGTCAGTAACTACGCTTTTTGGACCCCTTAAAAGTGCCTAGCAAGTTCTTTGTGCATTGCTCATTATGTTAGTGTGCAAATGAGGATCTCAAACTTCCTGCTGTCATTTACTGTACAGGCCCTTATGTGTGCTTGGTTTCAGCTCAGCTCACGGAGTGTAAGCAGTTCATTCCAGCGTGTCTGAGTCCCTTATGCCTCACCTTGTTCTCCTGGGTCTCCTCATCCCATATCACCCACCATATGTGCCTCACCTATGCCTTCTTTCCCACCCACACCTATAGGAGTAGATTCCGGTTTGCGTTTAGCGGGGATGGACGTCCGGATCAGACGTCCATCACCCCTAAATGCCAGGGTGCCGCTGCAGCCAACAGAGCTCCCCACACATACAGGCAAGATGTGTGGGGAGTTCTGTTCGTGGGCAGGAGCCGCGGACTAGAGGTGGAGCAAGGGCAGACAGTGGGCAGGAACCTGACCCCGGATGTACAGGGCCGATTCCGAGGTGTTTCCGGGGTCAGCCATTTGCACGGGGGACTTATTCCATCTCAGAGGTGGAATAAGTCCCCCTGGATGGCAGGACAAGCAGCAGCTGGGACCGCAATGAGAGGTAAGGAGGTGCAGGGGGTTCCCTACAGCACAGCCCTGGCCACGGCAGGCCGTATCGGGGCTCAGGCTGCATGGAAAGCACATTTTTGGGGTCCGCTGGGGATCACAGCTCCTGTCTGGAGCCTCGGTGCTATGGCAACATGATTCCATGGCTGCATGCAGGAGACTGGCTGGGCTAGCTGGGGAAGTGCCTGAATGTCCGGGGTGCCTGAATCGGGGCATGTCCTGGTCTGGACGACCAGGCCCAAGGCTGTGATTCTGATCGGTGCATCTCCGGGCCTTCCAGATTTCTGGATGTCTGGCCGGCCAGGATGTGCACCTACAGAATTGGCCTCATAGTCTCTAGCTCTGCCTCCCCTATGTCTGTAACTCACCCCCATTAAGCCATAATCTCCATAGCTACTTCACCTGCATTTCATGCCCACAGGGTTAGCCCAAGGGTTTCTGCTACCCCCGGCAGAAACCTCGGCCGCACCACCCCTCCCCATGCTGCCGCTCATTCCATCTTAAGAGGGGGCGGCAGCGTCGGAACAGCAGTATTTTAAAAGCTGCGGCTTTGTGCCAGCACTTTGTTACCTGCAGCAGGCCATGCCGTTTCTGACCCCCCTCCGACAGTAAGTTGCATTGGAGGGGGATCAGAAGTGGCAGGTCATGTGTGTCAAAGTACTTGGCCTGCTGTAGGCAACAAAGTGGCTGCACAAAGCTGCCAACCCGGGTCCGCCATTTAGCTCGACGGCCCGGAATACCCATCTCCTTTTTATTCCTTCCTAGCCCCCCCCCTCCATTACACATCAGGTCTGCTTCCCCCACAACTACTCTTCCCTTTCCCTTCCTCTACTCACCATAGTCTTCTTCACGTACACCTCCTCCCCTCTGGAGAGACCAAAGTCGGCAATCTTTGCAGCCAGATTTTCTCCAACCAGGACATTTCTGGCTGCCAAGTCCCTGTGAATGAACTGCAAAGACAGAAGTGTTGAGCCCTTAGGCAGGTTACCAAAACAAAGAAACAAACCTGGGTTGTAGACCAAATATATGCAAATATATACTATGTGAATATTTACCAATAGCGGGTCCAGGATTATTTGGGTATCCAAGACAAGGAGCTCAATAAAGGTTTAGAACATGTTTGTTTTCAAATTCATTTTAAAAATACTTACCAGTCTGCACAATACATAGCGAAATTCACACTCCTTTACACAATACTCACACAACACTGACACACAACACAATATGCCCACCTCTGCTGACACAGCTGTATCTAACTCAGGCTACAAATGGCAAGAAACACTCACAGCATGATTACGTGAGAACAACAAACAAAAGTCTAATGAATAGAACAAAACATCCAAAGATGAAACAACCGAGTAGGACCCAAGAGCAAATAAGACACATAAGGGAAGTGAATACAATTCATCCGTTCATTAAGACATAGGAGGGAAACCACAACCACACTCAGCGACAAACACACCTTCACAACGGACAAAGCGTAAGGACTTAGGGTCCGATATTCAGCATTGGTGGCTAGCTGTTGCCACTAAATTTGGACATTCAGTGCCGGGGCTACATCCAGCCACCGACATTGAATTTCTGGGTCAGTCGGCTAACTGGGCAGTGACGATGTTCAGCTGCTGCCCAGTCAGTTTTTAATATGCTGAATATCGCTGCTGACCGGTTGTCTGGGGTCCCGCCCAAAGAACCCCCTGATGCTAACTGGTTAGCATCGGGGTGCTGAGCGGTGATACCCCCGGATATTCAGTGGCACTGACCCTTTTAGTGACCCTGAATATCCCTTTTAGCAGCATAAGTATTTACACGGTTCACAGGTTTGTAAACTGTATAAATACCTTTGAATATCGAGCCCTTAGAGCCCAAGAGTCACATAGAAAGAGCACTCCGTCTCCCGTAGCACTTCTTAACCCCTCTGCCAGACTCTAGCACTGAAGGACCCCCCCCCGCCCCCCGTATCTCCTCTTCTATGCCCTCCCCTTCCCCCCATGCGACTCCTCTGCTTCCTCTCACCACCAATGCTGTCCCTCCAAACACTTCTCTCCTTCGTGATACTTTTTCTGGACTCTAGCACCAAAGAGCCAAATGTATCTCATCTGCTGTACTGTAATACTTATGGTACCCTCCCTTGTTCCTGTACCTCATTCTAATGCCAAGTGCTCCCCCTCACCAAATCTCCTTTCCAGACCTCAGCATTGCTAGGCATCTCTGTGTCTTCTCTATCACATCCTAGCAATGATTGTTCCCCTATGTTTCTTCTGCAGCAACTTAGCACCAATGAGGCCGCTGTATCTGCTCTGTTGCCCCTTAGCATCGATGGGTCCCCCTGTATCTCCTTAGCACCTAAGAGTCCTCCTCCATCTCCTCTGTTGCCCCTTAGTATCAATGGGTCTCCCTGCATCTCCTTAACACCTAGGAGTCCCCCTGGGTCTCCTGTGTTGTCTCTTAGCACTGATGGATCTCCCTGCATCTCCTCTGCTGCCCTTTAGAATCAATGGGTCCCTCTGCTTCTCCTTAGCACTGATGGATCCCCCTGCATCTCCTCTGTTGCACCTTAGTATCAATGGGTCCCTCTGCATCTCCTTAAGACCTATGGGTCCCCCTGGGTCTCTTGTTGTCTCTAAAGCACCGATGGATCTCCCTTCATCTCCTTTGTTGCCTCTTAGCATTGAAGGGTCTCCCTGCATCTCCTTAGCACTGATGGATCACCCTGCATCTCCTCTGTTGCCCCTTAGCATTGACAGTTCCCCCTGCATCTCCTTAGACCTGATGGATCCCCCTGCACCTCCTCTGTTGCCCCTTAACATTGATGAGTCTCCCTGCATTTCTTTAGCACTGATGGATCCCCCTGCATCTCCTTAGCACATATGGGGTCACCCTGCATCTCCTCTGTTGCCCCTTAGCATTGAAGGGTCCCTCTGCATCTCCTCTGCTGCCCCTTAGCATCAATGGGTCCCCCTGCATCTCCTTAGCACCTATGGGTCACCCTGCATCTCCTCTGTTGCCCCTTGATGGGTCCTCCTGCATCTCCTTAGCACATATGGGTTATCCTGCTTCTCCTCTGTTATCTCTTAGCACCAATGGATCCCTCTGCATCTCCTCTGTTGCCCCTTAGCATTGACGGATCCCCCTGCATCTCCTTAGCACTGATGGATCTCCCTGCATCTCCTCTGTTACCCCTTAGCATTGATGGTTCCCCCTGCATCTCCTTAGCACCTATGGATCACCATGCATCTCCTCTGTTCTCTCTTAGCACCGACGGATCCCCCTGCATCTCCTCTGTTGCCTCTTAGCACCGATGGATCCCCCTCCATCTCCTCTGTTGCCCCTTAGCTTTGAAGGGTCTCTCTGCATCTCCTTAGCACTGATGGATCCCCCTGCATCTCCTTTGTTGCCCCTTAGCATCGTTGGGTCCCCTTGCATCTCTTTAGCACCTATGGATTCCCCTGCATCTCCTCTGTTGTCTCTTAGCACCGATGGATCCCCATGCATCTCCTTAGCACTGATGGATTTCCCTGCATCTCCTCTGTTGCCCTTAGCATTGATGGATCCCCATGCATCTCCTTAGCAGCTATGGGTCACCCTGCATCTCCTCTGTTCTCTCTTGGCACCGATGGACCCCCCTGTATCTCCTCTGTTGCCCCTTAGCATTGAAGGGTTTCCCTCCATCTTCTTAGCACTGATGGATCTCCCTGCATCTCCTCTGTTGCCCCTTAGCATTGATGGTTCCCCCTGCATCTCCTTAGCACCTATGGATCACCATGCATCTCCTCTGTTCTCTCTTAGCACCGACGGATCCCCCTGCATCTCCTCTGTTGCCTCTTAGCACCGATGGATCCCCCTCCATCTCCTCTGTTGCCCCTTAGCTTTGAAGGGTCTCTCTGCATCTCCTTAGCACTGATGGATCCCCCTGCATCTCCTTTGTTGCCCCTTAGCATCGTTGGGTCCCCTTGCATCTCTTTAGCACCTATGGATTCCCCTGCATCTCCTCTGTTGTCTCTTAGCACCGATG